>CM077153.1:161431707-161951707 GCA_039583875.1 Platanthera guangdongensis | reverse complement strand
CCGGAACGGGCAGCGCCGACGGGACCATCAAAGAGATCAACCACCCAGGGATTATACTCCCCTCAACACCACACGCACCAATGTGCTTTATGCCATCCAAAATGAGCCAGCACTACATCGGCCCAGGAAACCAGCCCATAACCCCAGAAATAATCAATCCAAGTTTTGTGAGTTCCATCGAACTACATGACACACCACCGAGGACTGTGCCCGCCTGAAGGAAGAAATCGAGCGTCTTTTCCGTCTAGGACTTCTCGGAAGGTTTTTGCATGGACGCATATAGGACCAGCAAGACCCTCCTAGGCCACCCAGAGATCAGCAGAACGTCCCGCCAGGAGGAGCTGGTGGTAGGCAGATGGTGGGAAATATTGAAACCATCGCCGGATCACCCGTCCTTTCAGCTCAAATCTTCTCAATAGGCGCACAAGGTGGCTTCCATGAAGACAAGAAGTGCAGACAAGACACCGCCATAACTCGGAGATGAGGACCTCGTCAGACTACGAACACCTCACCAAGATCCTCTCGTGATCAGCGCCGGGGTCGGGGATCCCTGCTATAATGTCAAGAGAATCCTCGTCGACAACGAAACCTCAGTCGACGTACTATTCTACTCCACCCTTCAGAGCATGAAGCTCTCCAGGCAACATTTGACGCTGGCAGACGGACAGGTGTACGGCTTCGACAACCATCCAGTCCAGGTACTGGGCATGATCACCCTCCCAGTTACCTTGGGGAAATTCCCAAGGCAAGTAACACACGAAGTTCAGTTTGTTGTGGTAGATGCAAGCTCTGGCTACAACGTCATTTTCGGGAGGCCCATCCAGTCCATCTTCAAGGCTATACCTTCGATTCCTCGCCTAGTCATGAAGTTCCCCACTCCAGGAGGAGTCGGAGTCGTGCGCGGCAATCAGGAGGCCGCCAGGAATTGCTATTCCAAGCAGGCACAACCAACCAAGAGCACCACATTAAACATCGACGACTTCGATCTGCGCGACCAGACAATATTGCAGCGGGGGATGCCTATGGAAGGGCTAATCGAAGTCCCCCTTTCTCCAACAAACCCGGCTCGCAGCGTCCAGCTCGGGTCGCTCTTGACACAGCGAGAGAAAGAGGAATTGACAGCCTATCTCCGGAAGAACAAGGATATCTTTGCCTAGGCGCCGGAAGATATGCATGGCATAGATCCTCGCATCATTCAGCACTCTCTCAACATCAACCCAGCATGCAAACCTGTCATCCAGAAAAAGAGAAACTTTGCTCCAGAACGTCTCCAGGCAATTGACGAAGAAGTAGACAAGCTCCTCAGTGCCCATTTCATCCGAGAAGTAAAATACCCTACCTGGGTAGCTAATGTTGTCCTAGTAAAGAAGCTTTCAGGAAAGTGGAGGATGTGCGTGGATTACACCAACCTCAATCAAGCTTGCCCCAAAGACAGCTTCCCGCTCCCTAAAATTGATCAGTTAGTTGATTCGACCACCGAGCATCAACTCCTCAGCTTCATGAATGCATACTCCGGGTACAACCAGATTCGAATGAATCCTGCGGGAAGAGGAGCATACAGCCTTCCGAACTGACAAACGAGTTTACTGTTACAAAGTAATGCCCTTGGGGCTCAAGAACGCGGGAGCTACCTATCAACGGCTCATGAACAAAGCCTTTAGAGACCTTATCGGCAAGACGATGGAGGTGTATGTTGACGATATGTTTGTTAAAAGCATCCATCGGGAAGGTCACTTGGAAGATCTTGAGAAGTGTTTTAAGATCCATCAACAGTACGACATGAGGCTTAACCCCACTAAGTGTGCCTTCGGGGTAACGTCAGGGAAATTCCTAGGGTTCATGGCAACCCAGCGGGGGATAGCAGCCAACCACGAGAAGATTAAGGCCCTGGAAGACATGTCACCGCCTCGATCCCTTAAAGAAGTGCAAAGATTGAACGGGAGAATCACAGCGCTCTCTCGGTTCTTGGCACGGACCGGGGATAAATACCTTCCCTTCTTAAAGATTCTCCGGGGAGCCAGAACTACAGGTTTCCAGTGGACAGACGAATGTCAATTAGCTTTCGAGTTGCTGAAACAATACCTGGCCTCCCCTCTGCTTCTATCAAAGCCAGCCCTTGGGGAGACTCTTTTTCTGTACCTCGTTATCACACCGGCGGCGCTAAGCTCTGTGTTGGTAAAATACAAAGGAGGGATTCAACGCCCAGTCAACTACCTTAGTAAGATCCTCTCGGACAATGAAACCTGATATCCGGTCGCGGATGAGACACCTCTGGCACTCGTTTTCTCAGCAAGGAAACTTCGTCCCTACTTCCAGGCTCACATCATCAAAGTATTGACCGAGCTACCTCTCCGCGCTATTCTTCAAAAGCCTGAGGCATTTGGCCGACTGGTTAAATGCGCGGTCGAGCTAGGTGAATTTGACAACCACTCCCTGCCACGCCCCGTCATTAAATCTCAGGTCTTAGCAGACTTCATCGTGAAAAATACCTTGCCAACGAAGCTAGGAGTAGCACCAACAGAGCCAGCATAAATGTGGATTATGTACGTTGACAGAGCTTCCAGAATAGAAGGCGCCGGAGCCAGGCTGCTCCTCATAAGCCCAGAGCTCGTCACTTTAGAGTACGGACTCCGGTTGAAGTTTCCTGTCACTAATAACATAGCATAATATGAAGCCTTAATCGTGGGACTCAGGATCGCCATCGATTGTCACGTAAAGAGGTTAACAATCTAATCCGACTCCCAACTCATCGTCTCCCAAGTGGAAGGAGATTTTGAGGCAAAAAGTGAGCAGCTTGTCCAGTACCTCCAACTTGCGAAATCTCTCCTGCTTTGGATACCGCAAGCTCAAATCCTCCACATCCCCAGAGAGCATAACAGCCGAGCAGACGCCCTGTCAAAGCTGGCCACATCTCCCTCTCGCTATCAGTCAAGAAGATGTCGGGTTGAAGAAATTGTCTTTCCCAGCATCCAGGAGTCATGGGAGGTGGTGGAGATCGAAGAATACAAAGAGTCATGGATCACTCCATTGGTAGACTACTTAGAGAGCCAGCAGCTGCCGGAAGACCAAAAGGAGGCTCGTCGCCTCAGGATGAGGGCGGCCACCTTCACATTGATCGGTGGAGAACTGTATAAACGGTCCTTCGCAGGACCCTACTTGAAGTGTTTGACAGAAACTGACGCTGACTATACCCTCCGCGAGGTTCATGGAGGGGTCTGCGGAGAGCATTTGGGCTGAAAGGCCTTGGCTCGGAAAATCCTACGCCAAGGTTTTTACTGGCCAACCATGAAAAAGGAAGCGACGGACTTTGTCAAGAAGTGCAAAAGTTGCCAGCTACACGTCAACATTCCCCGACAACCCCTTGTTGCCCTTCACACGTTGCAAGGAGCTTGGCCATTGGCTCAGTGGGGGATAGACCTCCTCGTCCCTCTACCTCGATCCTCGTGACAGAGGAAATTCACCATCACGGTCATCGACTACTTCACCAAGTGGGTAGAAGCGGAGCCTCTCGCCAAGATTACTGAGGAGAACGCGAAGCAATTCGTTTGGAAGAGCATCATTTGTCGCTTTGGCATACCAGCAGTTATCATCACCGACAATGACACTCAATTTACGGGAAAGTCTTTTACCAAGCTGTGCGAGGACTTAAAGATCGAGTTGCGGCATACAGCTGTGTCGCACCCCCAGTCCAATGGGCAGGTCGAGGTGACCACCCGAACCATTCTGAAGGGACTAAAGGCGCGACTTGAAGACGTTGGGGGGCAGTGGGTCGACGCGCTCCCCAACATACTATGGGCATACCGGACAATGGAGAGGACCCCTACAGGAGAAACATCGTACAATCTTTGTTACGGTACTGAAGCTATTATCCCGGTCGACATCGGCGTTCCAAGCCTCCGGGTCTCCAACTTCAACCTCCAGACGAACGACGACGCTCTCCGAGACAATCTGGATTTGATTTTCGAGATCCGTGAAGAAGCCGCCCTCCGTACTGCAGCCTACCAGCAACGCACAGCCCGCTATTACAACCGCAAGGTGAAGCCCCGACCGATCAACGTAGGAGACTTGGTCCTCCGCACTCTGGAAGCAGTTGGGAAAGGAACGCATGGCGACAAGCTATCTCCAACTTGGGAAGGCCCCTTCATCGTCACGGCTATGGTGAAACCAGAAACATACAGGCTACGCAACGCCGAAGAAAAGACTCTCCCGTAATTGGAATGCGCAAAACTTGCGCCGATTTTATCAATGATTTCCTGCTTTATGTTTTTTTAGTTGTGTCGCGCATTTTTTAATAAAAGACTTTATGATGTGTGTAAGCCACGCGACTGGTCCCGCGCAAGTTATCTTTATTCAAGTATTACATTATATTACTGCAAATCTTGTATATTCAAACAGGAAGGGCAACGGTCTCAAATCCCTCGAGGGGGGCTTGCCCCCCTCACGTCCAGGCCGCGAGGAGCACTCGTGCAAACTAAGCCGCGAGCCTGACTCGTGCAACCCCGTGGGGGTCTACCCCCCTCACGAAGAAGCCGCGAGCAGCCCTCGTTCAAACTAAGCCACGAGCCTGACTCGTGCAACCCCGTGGGGGCCTGCACCCCTCACAAAGAAGCCGCGAGTAGCCCTCGTGCAAGCTAAGCAGCGAGCCTGACTTGAGCAACCTCGCAAGGGTCTGCCCCCCTTTCGCGACAAAGTCGCGGACCTAAGCCATGCAACCTAAATCGCGAGCCTGACTCGTGCAACCTTGCAAGGGCCTGCCCCCCTTTCACGACAAAGACGCGGACCTGAGCCGGGCAACCTAAGCCATGAGCCTGACTCGTACAACCTCGCAAGGGTCTGCCCCCCCTTTCGCGATAAAGTCACGGACCTGACTCGTACAACCTAAGCCGCGAGCCTGACTCGTGCAACCTCGCAAGGGCTTGCCCCCCTTTCGCGACAAAGCCGCGGACCTGAGCCGTGCAACCTAAGCCGCGAGCATGACTCGTGCAACCTCGCAAGGGCCTGCCCACCTTTCGCGACAAAGTCGCGGACCTGAGCTGTGCAACCAAAGCCGCGAGCCTGACTCGTGCAAATTAAGTCGCGAGCCTGAGCCGTGCAAACAAAGCTGAGGACCAGAGCCGCGCAAACAAAGTTGTGGACTAGAACCGCGCACACAAAATCACGAACCAGAGCCGTGCAAACGAAACAGCTAAGATGGCGTAAAAAATGTCATACAAAACAGCTGGAATGATACAAAAAGGGCAATCAGCACCTAAGGACAAGAACAACAAATGCTGAACAAAAAGCAAAATGCAATATGACTAATGGGACAACTAAATGTAAATAAGGCTACTACTCATCATCCGAGCCAGAACGCTCGTCTTCAGAAACATCTGCAAAGCCGAGGCTGGATGTGTCACATCCCAAACTCTTGCTAACCAGGCGAAAGACCTTGGAGACACTGCGCCAGAGTGCTAGCTCACGAACATCGTCCATCTGGGGCTCCACCTCCTTGGATCAAATATCGTCACGAACCTCATCTGCAATCAAACTACGGTCTCACATGTAGTCCAATGATTCCATGTATTATGCAAGTCCCGCAGCCTTCAACTATGACATGTGGCTATCAGAAGACAGCATCTCCACTTGTGCCTTTGCCGCGCTGAGTCTCAAGTCTGGTGGCATCCTCCCGTGCCACCTGCAACTGGGTCTCCAAGCCCGAAGTCTCCTCCTTCAAGTTCTTCAACATCTGGGTGGTCCTCTCCACCAGGGTTTTTTCCACCTCCAAGGCTGCACGTGCATCCTCTAGCTCGGATTTCAGCACCGACCCGGTCCGGCGGAACCGCGCAATGTCCCGATCATGTTCCTCCTTCAAGGAGGCAAGCGAGCTCGACGTCAACCGTTGCTTCTCCTGAAGAGCAAGATACTCATCTTTCAAACTCACATAATGGTCATTCCAGGTTACCGCAATCTGGGCCCGGGTTTCTATCTGCACAAGAAAAAGGCCGAGGTTAACACCAAATAATGAAGGGAAAAAATGAAGAAAAAATTCTTCACAACGAGTCAAGACACTTAATGCATCGCTCATTGCCCTCAACGAAGAGGACATCTGCGGGGCCGCTGCATCCGAAGACGCTTGAGGAACTGGGGACGCGAGTATCTGCACCTCGGGGGTCGACTCAGGACATGCATCAGAAGGAGCCGCCGCCACCGCCGTATCAAGGTCGCCAAAAGGGGCCGCCACAGCTTTCCTCTTTCGGCCCCCTCTTTGAGAAGTCCCAACAATCTGGATTGCATCCGAAGAGATACCACACCACAGCAGGCGCTTCTCCTCCACGTAAACAAAAATATTAAAGAAACGGTTGGCTAGTTCACGAGGCTCTGAAAACCCAAGCAACGGGAAGGTCCCACAAATCCTGACATACCCAAACAGAGTGTTTCCATGACGACGACCTTTTCGAGCCTCAAACTCCAACCAACTTTTGTTATTGCGGACCTCCACCCTCTCGCCACCATCGGAGCGAACATCGCACCAATCTCGAAATTGGTCCAAGAAAAACCGTCCTCCATGCTCACGAAAAAAGGCAACTAAGCCCATAATTCAGACAATTCCAACCAGGATAAACTGGGAAATTGGCACCCGAGAGAACTTCAAGATCTTGATCACCTCCTCACATGGGGTAAAGCAGAAGCCGGACCTCAGGGAAACTTCGCAAATCGTCAACCAGCCACGAGGAGAATTCTGGACTCGCTCCTCAAAGCGTGGGATCCTCACCTCCAAATCAGCATGAAGCTCATATTTCTTCCTCCAAATTTCCACACTGTCGTCGGTTAAAGAGCAGCTCAGGCGCATCGGACCGGAAGAGCGCTTCGAGACCTGCACAACACAAGAATAAAAGGATCAGGTTTGCCTAAAAAGTGAAGGCTTGCAATAACGCATCGAAGCACATGCGGCTTAAGCCGCGAGCAAAAACGAGTGCGCACCCGCGTGCAAGAACGCGCATGATCAAAGAGAAGGACCGCCTGCACGCACCCGCACGAGCACGGCCCGGTGCGCGCGCGGCCTGGGTGAGCGCGGCCTGCCCCGCGCCCGCACGGCCTGTCGCGCGCGTGTGACTTGGGCGAGCGGAACCTGTTGTGCGCGCAGTCTGTCGTGAGCGCGCGCGGCCTGGGCGCGCTCGGCCTGTCGGGCGAGCGCGCGACCTGGGCGCGCGCTGCCTGCCGTGCGCGCGCATCCTGGGCGCGCGTGGCCTGCCGCGCGCGCGCGACCTGGACGTGCGCGCGCGGGGGCCTGCACGGCCTACGCGCGCGGCCTGGGCGCGCGCGCACGGTCTGCCGCGCTCGCGCATGGCCTGGGCGCGCGGGGCCTGCCGCGCGCCCAGCCAGCCGCGCGCGCGACCTGTTCGCACATGGCGTGTCACGCGCGTATATAGGCCGCGCGCGCGCGGCTTGTGCGCGCGTGGCCGCGTTCGGCGTCTTCGCTGGCCGACTCTCCTTCGGCAAATTTGCTTCGGGTACCTTTGAAACACCGCCCTTCGCCGCCTCCACCCTCTCGCTGAACGTTGTCATGACAGCGGGAAAGAGGACGACAACAAGGAAATCTTTCTTCTCTCGCTAACTTCGCTCTCCAACAATAAGGATTTGGGAGCAATTGATGTGTTAAACCACCATTTATAGGGAGAATTCACCCATGATCTCCCCCAAAAAAGGGGAGATCATGGGGTTGACTAGTCAACCCCACCTGCCATGAACTCCTCATGATGAGGGAAACAAGGGGGTGGGGCCCACTCCCTCTCCCCACTAGGGAGAATCGCCCCCTTTGGGAGGGGGGGCGCCGGTCGGGCCGCCGCCGCCGGTGCAGGTAAGAGGCCGCCACCGGCCGGGCGGCGATCGCCGGCCAGGCCTCAGCCCGCCGTCGGGCAGGCCGCGGCCGGCAGCGACCTGGGCGTCAGCGGCCTGGCCGGCGGCCTGGCCAGACGCGGACTAGCCGGCGGATGCGGCCGGCCAGGCCGCGGACGCGGCCGGCCCGGCCGCGGACGCCGGCCCGGCCGCGGCCGCCGGCTAGTCAACGTCCGGACAGGCCGCGGCCGTCGGCCAGGCCACTGACGCCCAGGTCGCTGCCCGGCAGGGCGCCGCCGGCCTGGCTGTCGTCGCCGGCCTGGCTGTCGTCACCGGCCTGCCAGCAGTCCAGGCCACAGCCTGACCGGCCGTCGTCGCCGCCCGGCTGTCCCACCACCATCGACAGCTTGTCCGCCTCCGATCGTGTTGGGCTCTCCTCGCCGTCTGATCCGGTGGGTAACCACTCACTAACCCACTACGTTAGTGATGGGCCCTCCATAATCCTCTCCAGGAGACTATAAAAAGAGCCTCAGGGCCTCATAATTCACCTTTTGGCTCTCGGTCATCTTCTTTCTCAGACGATAGCTCTGTCGGACTCCTCTGAATCATCCTCCAGCCACCACGAACCACCAGCGCACCACCAGCAGGAAAACACCTAAGTCCCGGAGCGGGCGAAAGGAGGAAGACGACCCCTGCAAGCAGACGCGCACCGAGGCCGCGCTCCAAACTCCGAAGCACCAGAGCCACCACTCGAATTCCAGTGTCCAAGTCGCTCACGCGGCGCAACCTGTTGCCCGCTGGGGGCCGAAGCCTTTTTCTCTCCCCCCCAAGCTGTAACAGGAGGGTCATGTCACCCCAATTCTCCGAACACATTGTAATCACAAGCAGCTAGTGGACTTTGACCGCCACAGATCCGGTCACGTGGTTTTTTACCCAATTGAGAAGTTTTTTCACGTCATCACGTCTTGAGTCAACCTTTCATTTTCTCCTACTGTGTGCGCGCTTGATCGCTCCGCAAGCTAAGACGATCCAATTGAATCTGATCTGACTGGGGCATCGAGTTAGCCCGCAACACATATATAGGGATATTTTTTAAAAAAATAAATATTGTAATATTAATGTATTTTTTCGGTCATTTAGAGTACTCATATGTATATGTTGCGGGCAAAGCCCACCGGGGGCGAGTGAAACCCGCCGGGGGCTGTTGTAACCCGTCGAGGGCGGCATGTACTGTCGCACTTGGTCGTAGGGGCGGAGCCCCGTGTCGGGCACTCGTGTGCGTGTGTGTATATATATCTTATTATATAAAGCAATATAGGTATTTGGAGGCAAATCATAGAACAAACAAGAGCCATTGGACCATGAGAGAGAGCATGAGATGGGGGAGAGAATTGGGAGAGAGAAAAAGAGAGAGGGGAGGAGAGAGAGGAGGAGAGAAAGGGAGAGAGATGGCGGAAGGGAGAGGAGAAAGGAGACGGAGAGGGGGAGGAGAGAGGGAGAGAGAGGGGGAGGAGAGAGGGAGAGAGATGGGGAGAGAGATGGGGAAGGGAGAGAAAGAAGAGGGAGAGAAAGATTGCGTGAAATTAATACTTTTTACGACAAAACGTAATTTTTTTATAAAGAAAAATTGTAATATTGATTTATATTTTTTACGGCCATTTTGAGTACTCATATGTATATATTGCGGGCACTAGCCGTCTTGATGTGGGTGCATCCCGATTTGATGCGGGCGCATCTCGCTTTGATGCGGGCGCATCCCGCTTTGATGCGGGCGCATCCCGCTTTGATGCGGGCGCATCCCGCTTTGATGCGGGCGCAACCCGCAACGACGCATCGAGCACGGGAGAAGCCCGTTCGGAGGCGGGCGAAGTCCACCTCGATGCGGCCGAACGCCACACGAGGGCATTGAGCACGGGCATAGCCCGTGCGAAGATGCTCGTGTGTGTATGTATATATATATATATACTAACATCTTCGAACGGGCTTCGCCCGTTCTCGATGCGTCGCTGCGGGCTTTGCCCGCCCCCCGACGGGCGAAGCCTAATTATAAAAATATTTAAAAGCAAAAAAAACCAAAAGGAAAAGAACCAATTAATTATTAAATAAAAACATATAAATTATAAATTAATTATTAAATAAAAAGGGGAAAAAAAACCAATCCCGCACTCCCGCCCCCTCACAGACTCACCCCCGCCGTCGCTGCCGCCGGCCTGCCCGACGCCCACCGGGGGGTTCGCCGGCCTCCGGCGAACCCGCCGGGGGGCGAGCGGGCAGGGCCACGCCGTCGTCGGACAACCCCTGGCGGGTTCGCCGGAGGCCGGCGAACTCCCCAGTGGGCGCCAGGCAGGCCGGCGGCGGCGGCGGGGGTGAGTCCGTGAGGGGGCGGGAGTGCGGGATTGGGTATCGGGATTTTTGAAGGGGTGAACAGTGCAGTCTTTTGGAAATCTGGATATTAGCATGCCCAGGTTTTAGATTCAATGATCAGAAGCAATTTTTTGAAGATCGGACGGTCCAGATTAGTTTCATGATATACTTTGAGATATGCTTATTGTTTTATATAATAAAGATATATATATATATAATGAGCACTGTCAACGTCTATGTGGCATATTCTGTTATAATATTTTACAGAAATTTAGTAAAGAATATATTATAAATGTTGGTGGCCAACTTCGGGCAAAACAAAACCTTCGAGACTGATTTCCAGGAGACATTAATTTAGGGCCAAATTTTACAATTTTATGGGAAATTACTAGAAACTTTTCTTTTATCCATCTTCAAGAATCTCCCTATGAATATGCATGCAAGTGGTGCTGCAATATTTGTAATGGTACCTGTGGAACGGTATCTTCCCCGCCAGCGAGGCATTGCAGCAAGAGCACGGGATATCATCGGCAAAGCCTGCTGCGCAGCCCTTATTCTGCATGGCTGCTATTCTCCGTTCTGCCGCCCCAGCCCTCTTCTCCCTTTCTTCTGCTAGAGCTTTTTTCTCTTCCTCCTGATGAAAACATATTCATAACACAAACATTTTGCTGCCGCTAATATAAATGTGAGGCGAATATTTAGCAAAAATCTACCTCCTTTGAAATAGGCGCCGCAAAGCTTGAGCTTGGCTGTTGCCTGGAAGGCGCCACTCGAACGGTGCTCTGAAAAACAAAGGAGGTTATTTGAGGCGCTTGTGGGAACATATGCACTAATCCGGTAGAGGCGATGATAACTAACCTCATCGGCGAAGTTGATCTGCATATTTCGCAGTTGTGGTGGTTGTTTTGATGGTGGTGCGCGCAGGGCAGTATGGTTCTGGGGAACTGCCGTAGGAGCATCCTGAGATGCAGTTTCCTGGGCCTGCATCTGAGCGGAGTTATCGTACAAAGAATTCAGATGAAAGAATTTAAAGAGTTCATGGAGATTTTCTTTGAAGGGCTGACTGAAGAGGTGGTTGATGAATGATTTAATGACACATTGATGCAGGACACAGGTGGGGTAATCCTCAATTTTGGTCATAAGTCTACTCATTTTTTTTTGTTGAGCTAGGCGTGTGAAACGCTTAGGCCTAGGCATATTTGGCGAGTCATTTTATCTTGTTTATCATTTTATATTATTTCATATAACGATAGGATGATGTGAACGATGTCACAAACTTGTAAATAATAGAATATAGGGGTTGAGTGGCTACAAAAGACGGACTAATCATCATTTAGTAGAAATCTAGTTTTGGAAGATCTTGGGTTTTCCTCTTTCTTGCCATCCTTTCTCTCATGCTCTTGTTTTGTTCATTCCCTTCTACTCTCAGTTCTCTACTTTGAAAACCAGTAGACGTGATATCGAATCGATATGATGGACATGTGATGAGATATTCATAATGGGACAACCACATAAGCGAGATATGATGAGTGACAGAGGAAAATCATGATCAAAATCAAGGAACCTCAAAGGAGATATGTTCAAGTACTGCAAGAAGAGGGAGCAGTAGAAGAAAGATTGTCCCATCTTTAAAGAGGAGATGAAATTTTCAGATTCTAAGAGGAGCACATGAGGCATCAGATGGCAATGACTTTGTTTTCTCAACATATGCATTAGTTAACTGAAAAGAGCCCCAGATTGAGACCTTGTCTGTGGTCGGGAGAGGTGGAAGTTGTGAAGGATGTTGAAGTTCTCCTTTTTAGATCCACGAGAACCTATGGTTGATGCACGATGTGGAGAGTCGGCGGGCAGGAGGTAGGCGACGTGTGGCTTGCGTGTTTCGGCTAGGGCACGAGAAAGGGAACGAGCGAGAAGTCGAGAGGGATAGAATCAGACAAGGAGAGAGAAATACGGGTTAATGTTTACTTGCTTGATTTTGTCCCCCATTCCTTCCTATGTAAGAAGGATAAAAAAATACAAGTCATACTGCATTCAAAATATTAAAGTGTACGTACATGAAAATAAAGGCAACAACAACGGACTATCGAAATAAAACAAAATATAGAAAAAAACAATCACTGATATAGAATGCACCTTCCTCTAGTCTGCGTGCCATCATGTGGAGGCGATGGTAGCTGACGTTCTAGTGCGGGTCCATAACATCTCCCTGAGTTCAAGCTTGTCATTGAGCTGCGGGGCAAGGTTCACCAAGGGAGCCGCGGGTGGTGGATTTTGAAACCGTTTCAACTAGAAGATGTGGAAGACGTCATAAATGCGGGCTTCTGGTGGGAGCTGAAGGTGGTACGCAACCTCCCCAATGTGCTGGAAGATCTCGAAGGGTTCGTAAAACTTGAGAGCCAACTTGTGATATAGGGTCCAGGTTGCCTAGGTCTGACGCTAAGGGCGGCGTCGAAGACACACCCACACCCTAGGGGCAAAGGCTAGTTCGTGATGGCCCGGATTGTAAACAGTCTTCATGTGCGCATGGGCCTGTAGAAAGAGCTCTCGGGCGAGTGAGGGAATTTGGCCTCAGTCCTGAAAATTGCGGTCGACAACATCCATGTGGGCTATGCTGATCTTGTAAGACAATAGGTGGGGGATCCTGGTCGTAATCAGCGAAGGTATGTCATCTGTAGCGATGAATGGTAGGATGTATTGTAACAATATTCCATCCACGGGAGCCAGCGGACCCAATCCGTGGGTCGATTCTTGGTAATTCAACACAAGTACATTTCCACCGTGATTAACAACCTCCGCCTGGCCAACAGATTCTGAATGGTGGGAAAATGAGAAGGAAATTTTTGTGCCGCAAAGAGTAAACATTTCATTCAGAAGATACTCATAAAGACTTTATCTTGGTCTTAGGCAATGCGCTCTGGAAAGCCGTGGAGACGGAAAACCTCCGCGAACGAGGCATGGGCAACCCCCTCAGCTGTAAGTGACCATCTCAGGGCGATGAAGTGTGCCCCCTTCGAAAAACGATCGACCACTACCATTAGAATAAATTTCCCACGTGAAATAGGCAAGCCCTCCATGAAGCCCATCAAGATGTCGGCCCAAATCTGGGTGGGAATCGGAAGTGGATAAAGAAGGACAACTCGAAGAAGATGCTCTATCTTGTGACGTTGGCACACGATGCAAGCGGCAATAAAATCTTGGACAATGTGTCACATGCCCTTCCAAAAGAAATCGGTTCAAACCGAGCGCGGAAGGGTCTTGCAGACACCATCATGACACAAGGGGTGGGTGATTGTCACTATCTAGGAAATGAGAGGAGAGGATGGGAGCAAATACACACGCCCCTTTGTAGTGAAATAGGCCTTCTTGCACCGTCGAGTGGGCTGGAAAGCGCTCATCGACAATTCGACAACTGAGCTCCATGTGAATGGGAGAATCATTAGGCAGATGATGCAGTCGAGGGAGGATCGTGGGGTGGTCAGGGAGATGACGTATAGTAGCCTGTCCTCCTGGTCCCAGAGAGAGAGAGAGAGAGCGTCGACGACACGGTTCAAGTTGACGACCTTATACGTTACTCGGAAGTCGAAGCCCAAAGGTTTTCTCACCCGACTATGTTGGGGAGCAGTGCTGGGACACTTCTCCAATAGGTATTTAAGGCTGAAATTGTTCGTACGAATCAAAAAAGGTCTTCCCCATAAATATGTCCAGCAGTGCTGCATCGCCTTGTTGAGGTCGATTAACTCGAGCTCATAAGCCGGTAGCCTCTAATGGTGAGTCGATGTCTTGCTGAAAAAGGTGATAAGGAGGTCCACATGTTATAGCACGACACCACAACCCTGTTCAATGCATCACACTCAACAAGGAACTCCTGCATGAAGTCAGGTAAGTGGAGGACAGGGGCGGTGATTAAGGCCTGTTGGAGGTCGCGAAGGCCCTCGTGGAGTGATCAATCCAAAGGAACTCACTCTTCTTCAGTAGAGCCACCAGAGGCTCCGCAATCATGTTGTAGCCTTGAATGAAACCGCAGTAGTACTCCGTCAGTCCAAGAAGACCCACAACTCCCAAAGGGACTGGGGAACCACAAAACCTTGCAAGCTCTGTAGAAACACCAGTGTTATGGATCACATGACCTAAGTAAGCCACTTTGTCGATCCTAAAGGAGCACTTAGCCCGCTTAAAAAATAGTTGATGTCAGCAGAGGACTGCAAAGATGTCTTATAGATGTTGCAGGTGTTCTTCCCACGTCGTGTTATACAATAAAATATTGTCAAAAAAAAGAGAAGATAACAACAGAGAAGCTCGTGGAATACCTTGGTGAGCTCAAAGAGCATCACCAGAAACTCAAAGGTCGGGATAAGTGCAAAAGGTTGCCTTCTCCACGTCATACGGGGTCATGCGCAACTGATGGTAACCCGAACAGTGGTCAAGCTTGGAGTAGAATCTGGAGTTATAGAGCTCATCCAACAGCTTCTCCACCATGGGAATCGGAAATCTTTCCTTCACAGTCTTGGTGTACAACTCTCGATAATCAACCCAGAACTATCAAGTGACATCCTTCTTTTGGACTAAGAGAGCAGGGGACGGAAAGGGAGATATGTAATGAAAGACGATGCCCTATTGTCATTGCACTAGTGCTTGATCTCGTCCTTATGTCAGAAGAGGTAATGATAGGGCCGCAACATAATAGGGGCGGTGTTTGGTAGGAGGAAAATGCAGTGATCATGGCGACAACGTGGAGGAAGTCCCGGAGGAGGAACCGAGACATCTCCAAAGTCCTGCAGTAACTGATCGAGGCTTTCGTGCGAGTCTCGGTCGGAAGATAAGCAAAATGCTCGATGTGACTTCCCCGTCAAACAATCCTACTAAACTGTTTGTTCTCCTCCCTGATCTCATGTCACATTGAGGTGATCAAAATCCCATGTCATGGGGCCGAGGGTGAGCAACCACTGGAGACCCAAGACCACCTCGAAACCCCAAAGAGCGATCACTAAGAGGTCCACCCTGGAGCAGTGCCCTTCCACCATGATCGGCATACCCCGAAAAATACAGGGACACTCCAAAGTACTCTTGTTCCCAAAATGACACTTAGGAGGGATGTCTCATCACTGTCAGGTTCAGCCAGCTGGCGGTCTCCTCTCTATTGAAATTGTGTGCACTCCATGTGTCCAAGAGAGCGACCAAGAGAAGATCAGCAACAAGAATCTGGATCTGAAGAGTCTCGCAAAAGTGGGGCCCGTCATTGGCATGAATGGAAATCTCAAGGTCCCAAAGGTCATCCTCATCCTCGAATGAGTAGTCCACCTCCAAAAAAAGAGGCATTTGGAACTGTGGTCGCGCGAGTAGGTCTTATCGCAATTGTAACGAAGGCAATTTGCGCGGCGGTCCGCCATTTCTTGGGACGAGAGGTGATGAATGGGCAGTTAGTGGGTACTCTCCTTCCTCTTAAGAAGTGGGGTGAGCACAGGTTGTGATGGTGGGTTGAAGCTACAGGAGGGGCACTCCCCACTATGCTGTTGTTGTAAGGCCGCTCCATCAGTATACGTTTCTCACAGAGGTGTACAATACTCATAGCAGTGGTAAGGCCGGCAGGTATCTGAAACTCCACATCGAAAGGCAAACCCTCATGGAGGCCCGTCGCAAAAATGTGCACCTGATATGTCAGGGGAACGGAAGGAGCACAAGCGAGAAGAATCTGAAACAGCTCCAAATAAATACTGGAGGAGTTCGTCTGTTTGAGGAACGCGAGGTCGCCAATGGGATTTTCATGCAGAGGGGGTCTGAAGAGAAGGTTGTAGCAACTCTTGAACTCTTCCTAGGTCAGTAGGGGTTTCTCTCGTTACAATTGTGAATACCATAGTTGAGTGGAGCCCGTCAAATGAAATGAGGTGACATTTAGCCACTCTTCCCAAAATGTGCGTTGATACATAAAAAACCTGCTCACGGCGGGTAAGCCATGTTAAGAGGTCTTCGTGACCGTCAAAAACCTGAAAGTCCATCTAGCGGGGAACGCTGCTACCTTCAGGGTGATTGCGGAGGATAGGACAAATGGCGGGGGTCTAATACCTCTTCCTAAGAGAAGTTTGAGGAAACTCGCGGCGAATGCGGAGAGGAATGATCGCGATCGATGTAGGCCGTGTCGGGCTCCAGGGCATTTGAATGTTTGGTCATCAGTTTGTCGAATATCTCCATCACCTGGGCAGTAAAGGCTTGGTGTTCCTCTATGGAAGTAGATGGCGGCACAGAGCAAACACGGTGGGAAGTAGAGAGGAGAGCGGTTCTTCCTAGAAAGAGGGGCGAGGCTGGCGAAATGGCGCTTAGGTGAAGCCTGACAACAACAACAACACTCAAGCCTTTATCCCACTATAGTGGGGTCGGCTATATGGATCCTTTGTCGCCATTGTGCCCTATCTTTTATCATAATCTCACTAATGTCCAAGTACATCATGTCTTTCCTTACAGTTTCATTCCAAGTCTTTATTGGTCTACCCCTCTCGTTTAACATGTTTAGTGACTAGACTCTCACAATGCCTAATAGGTGCCTCTAATGATCTCCTTTGTATGTGTCCAAACCATCTTAGACGAGCTTCTCGCATCTTCTCTGCAATTGGTGCTACTCCTGTCTTATCTCTGATACATTCATTCCTAATTTTATCCAATCTCGTGTGTCCGCACATCCACCTAAGCATTCTCATCTCTGCAACTCCCATTTTTTTTCATGTATACAATTCACTGCCCAACACTCAGAACCATAGAGCATCGCGGGTCTAATTGCAGTACCGTAAAACTTGCCCTTAAGTTTTAGTGGTACTTTACGATCACATAGTATCCCTGACGCGCCTCTCCACTTTAACCAACCCGCTTGGATTCTGTGTCACATCTATATCAATACCTCCATCTTTTTGAACTATCGATCCAAGATATTTAAAACACTACTACGAGAAATATCTTGATCACTCAACTTAATAACGAAGTCATTTGTCCTTCTTGTACTGCTAAATTTAAGCTCCACATACTCCGTCTTTGCCCTGCTCAACCTAAAACAATTCTTTTTAAAAGTATCTCACCAAGATTCAAGTTTTGCGTTTACACCCTCGCGCTTTTCATCAACCAAAATGATATCATCTGCAAACAATAAACACCAAGATATTGCTTGTTGGATGTCTGGTGAGCTCATCTAAGATAAGGGTAAAGAGATAAGGGCTTAAAGCTGAACCTTGATGCAAGCCAACAGTGATAGGGAATTCCTGTGTTAATCCTCCAGATGTCCTCACCATTGTCACTGAATTTGTATACATATCTTTGATTGTGTCAATATATGATATATTTACACCTTTCTTTTCTAAGACTCTCCATAAGATCTCTCTTGGAACTCTATCATAAGTCTTCTCAAGATCAATAAATAACATATGCAAAACTTGTTTTCTTTCTCAATAGTTGTCAATGAGTCTCCTTAAGAGATGTATAGCTTCCATGGTCGACCTCCCAGGCATGAATCCAGATTGCGAGATTATCGGGCGACTGGTGTAGGGAGCACACACACAACGGTGTCGGGCGGCACTGGAAAGGCACACGCGGCGCAAGATCGTCCAACTGAGTTGGAAAGGAACACGAAAGTGGTGAGTAAGCAACAGCGGTTGTGTGTGGCTCAAATACAAAGATGAAAAGGGTCCGGGATTGAGATCGTGTTAGTGATCCGGAGAGGTGTAAGCCACGATGGAGGTTGGAGTTTCCCATTTTAGATCCATGGGAACCTATGTCGATGCACGAGGGGGAAAACAACGGTCGGGAGGTAAGAGGCATATGACTTGCTTGTTTCGTATAGAGTACGGTAAAGGGAACAAGTGAGAGATCGTGCGGGAGAGATGAAATTAGAGAGAAATATAGGTTAATGCTTGATTGTTTCATTTTGTCACTCATTCCTTCCCAAGTAGGAAGTAGGATAGAAAAAAAAATAAGTCATACTACATCCAAAATACTAAAATGTGTGTACATGAAAATAAAAGCAACAATAGTGAACTATCAAAATAAAACGAAATATAGAAATAAAAGATGGTTGATATAGAATATGCCCTCTTCTAGTTCGCGTGTGTCGTCCTGCAGCGGCGATGGTAGGTGACGCTCCAGTGCGAGTTCGTAGCACCTTCGATTTCACGATATACGCATCAGTTGACATTCAAGATTTTTGGGTACTTGATTTTGGTTGTTCTTAACATATGATTCAAAATCAGAGTTATTTTGCAACATATCGTTCTCTTGATGGAGGTTCTGTATTCATGGGCAATAATATCATGTTCAAAATTGTTGGGATTGGAATAGTACGGATTGAGATTCATGATGGGGTTGAGAGGATTTTGGCGGATGTCCAAAATATTTTGGACTTGAAGAAGAATCATCTTTCTCTTGGAGATTTTGACACGATCAGGTGTAAGACCGTGGTCAGTAAAGGTGCTATGAAGATTCTTCTTGCTTCAAAGATCGTGATGAAAGGAAAAAAGGTTGACAATTTGTATCTATTACAAACACACTATCATTGGTATGTCTGCATTTACATCTTTTGATTCAGATCAAGATTCATCATGATTACAGGGCACTTACGTTTGGTCATATGAGTGAACGAAATCTAAAGGTACTTCATAAAAGAAAATTGATTAATAAAATGTAAAAAAAGATAGGAGAGAGAAAAATAAAAGGAAATTTTATTAATTTCTCTAATCCTTACATAAATACATGTATTTGCACATTTAAATAAGAATGGAAGGAGGAGAAGATTCTCATCCTAAGAAGTGAGACTAAACTACAAGAACATGAGTTATAATATGGCCCTTAATTTAGGCTTTTATATATTTTCTTCAGCACTCTCCCGCAAGCTGGACCATACAAATCATAGGCATCAAGCTTGGACAAAAATTGATAGTGCAATAGTCATGGTAAAGCTTTGGTGAGAATGTCAGCAACTTGCTCGGTAGAAGGAACATGCTGTAATTTCAACTTCTTCAATTGAACCTTCTCTCAAATGAAATGGCAATCAACCTCAATATGTTTAGTTTGCTCATGGAATACGAGATTCTTAGCAATGTGTATAACAACTTGACTATCACAAAATAGAGTTGTTGGTGAGGAAAGTTTGACTCTCAAATTATGAAGGATACTTTCTAGCCAGGTAAACTACAGACATAACAGCAGCCATTGCACAATACTTGGCTTCAGCAGACGAGAGAGCAACAACAGATTGTTTCTTGCTATGTCGGGTAATAAAATGTCGTCCAAAGTAAGTACAAAAACTAGTTGTGGAATGTCAATCATCTAGAGAACCAACATAGTTAGCATCCGAATAGGAAATTAGAGATAAGGACGAAGAGGAAGACGGTTTGTATACAAGCCTTTGTTCCGGGGCAGTCTTCAAGTACCTGAGGATGCGCTTGACAGCCTGAAGATGAGAGGTCTGTGCAGCATGCATAAATCGACTGACAACTCCAACAACAAAAGAGATAGCATGTCTTGTAACAGTAAGATATATCAGCTTTCCTACAAAACGACGATAATACTCATGGTGTACAAGTAGTAGATCGGAGTCAGAGCCACGAGCGCAAAGCTTGTGGTTACATCCATAGGAGTGTAAGAAGACTTGCATCCTGAATAGTCAGAATCCTGAAGAAGGTCAAGACAGTACTTCCGTTGAGATAAGACAAGGTCATCAGGACGTCTTGCTATCTCAAGTACAAGGAAGTACTGAAGATTTCGCGGGTCTTTAGTTTGAAAAATTGAGTTGAAGTGTTTGATCATTTGTATTTTTGTATAGTGATTACCCGTAATCAGAATGTCATCAACGTAAACCAAGAAAATTACTGTGTCGGTCGGTTGATGACGAGTAAAGAGAGAGAAATCAGTCAAGCTTCAAGTGAATCCAACATCACAGACAACTTTACTAAACTTGTCAAACTATGCGCGAGAAGACTATTTGAGACCATAAATAGATTTCTTAAGGTGACAAACACGAGACTCCCCCGTGATCTTAAAACTGAGAGGTTAATGCATGAAGACAGTTTCTTGAAAATCGTTATTGAGAAAGGCATTCTTGACATCCAACTAATATAAGGACCATTGTTGATGAACAGCTAAAGGGATGAGGACCCAAACAGTATTTAACTTGGCGACTGGTGAGAAAGTCTCATCATAGTCGAGGCCTGGTTACCGAGTAAACCATCGAGCCACATGTCGAGCCTTTAGGCGCTTGATTGTCCCGACCAAAGCATGTTTGATAAAATAAACACACTTACATCCCACACAAGTCTGCCCTGGAGGAAAAGGGATGAGATCTCAGGTCTGGTTAGCCCATAGGGTATTCATTTCCTCATTCATGGCCGCAAGCCATCCCGGAAGTTGGAAAGCCTCCTGCAAAGAGGTGGGTATAGAAATAGAGGATAAAGAAAGCGTAAATTTAAGAAGAGGTGGTGATAGGCGATGTAAAGATACATAATTCGTCAAGTGATGAGCCATAGAGGTCGATTCTGGATCGATAGGTCACAAGATATCCCTAGTAGAGGGTAATTATTGTAAGGTATCAGATTTTGGAGGACGGTGAGTGTACACATGAAGAAGTGGTTTGGGTTGCACTAGTATTGGTGTTGGTATTGAATTTTGTACTGAAGCAAAAGGAGTATTACTCCGAGTACAATTAGGGACAAAATACGCAAGATGTTATTTGCCAAAGATATATGATTCACAAGTAAACTCATGAAGGGAGATATCAAGAAGAGCTTTCTTGAGAATCTGGAGGGGAGCATGCCAAAGACGTCGATGTCAATCAACAGAAGTGACCGAGGAGAGAATAGTAGGTGGAACATCTAAGATATATAGCTTATTAGACAGTCGCCCCTTACCAATGATATTATGCGTTCGTCGATCATGCACAACAAAGAAGAAGGGTGAGAAGGTTACACAACAATAAAGTTTTTGAGTAAGGAGGCTAACAGAAATCAGGTTAAAAGATGATCCCAAAACATGAAGGACCGAGGATAGAGAGAGGGTTGGAGTGAGGGGCAGATCAGCAGCTCCAAAAACCGGGGTGGTGTCACCATTAGCCACAGTGATGAACTTGGGATATGCAGATTGCAAGTACTGAGTCGGTTTCTGCATAGTAATATGGTGTGTGCCACCCGAGTCTACAATCCAGTAAGAGCTACAGGAGAGAAAGGATATACCTTCATTGGAAATCAATGTAACAGAGACAGATGAGTGACTGGTCACCCCTTGGAGATGCTGGAGCTAGGTGCACAAGGCATCAATGTCGTTACGGGTGGAGGAGTTAGGATCGACTGCAATGAAAGCAGTATGATGTGAGGGCAGACAATGCTTGCGATAGCAGGTGGCCTGAAGGTGACCATCCCGACCGCAATGAGAACATTTAAGATGAGTTCTTCCATTATATCCTCGGCCCCGAGAAGTGGTCCGACATCCACGAGCTAAAGGAGCAGGAGCGGTGAAAGGTTAAAAAATGGAGGAGAGACGGATATAGATTCCAAGGAACATCAAGTGGCAGTGTAACCTTCAAGAGCATATAACAAACATCCGACTTAGAGGGAGTTGTGGATGAAGAGAGAATTTGAGCCTGAACGTTGTGAAGATGGCGTGGAACATGAGTCATCATCATGGCAATCCCGACTGTTTTTTTTTTGTGCTTGTTGTGCAACAAGATCCATCGCGGGGTGTTGTATTCATGCAGCAACAAGAGTCTTAGATCTCACAACAAAAGAGGTTAAGTCACCTATTGCTCCGGGGTCAAGTGTCTGAAGATCGGTGATGATGTCGAACATGTGTTGGAGGTTGTCCTTGCCAGAATTAAGGGAGTGGAGTTCCTCCTACATTGCTTTGTCTGCCTCGTGATATATGTTCATCTGGTATGGCTCGGTGTCCATAGAATTGAGGATCCATGATTGGACACGGTCGTCATCACGGATCCACTCCTTAGTGGGTGCGGTAGGAGTGACCTTTGTCAGATGGTGAAGAAGACACTTGGTCTGCAGAACGCGACGAATGGAGTGCACCCGCTCAACAAAGTTCTGCTTCCCATTGAGAGAGATGGTGGTGATCTGAAGCTCATCACGAATTTCAGGGAGAGGTGTAGCAGCACGGGCAGGAAGAGAGGAAGCATCTGTCGAATCCATGGTAAGACTGCAGGTAGATGGGAATGCAGTTAAGCAAGGAGAGATTGTGAGTCGAAACACAGGTAGATCTCTGCCAAGAGACACCTAGCAAACAGAGCGGGTGGCCAGGCGACAAACTCCAGTGGCAAGGGAAGCACGGGCAACAGTAAGCAACAAGCGCGGCTAGGGAAGCAAGAGAAGCGCCGACGATCAAAGACCAACGGCCTGGCGATCAACACCAGCGGCAAGGTCAGCACAATACGCGGCAAGGGGAGTAGTGGCGAGAACAAGAGCAGGGGCAGCCAAGAAGTTAGCAGTTGCGGCAAGGTGAGCAGTGACAGTCGGATATTTAGCCGCGCAACTAGGAGAGCAAGAACCAGGGTCGCGCGAGCCGGGCAAGGAAGATCGCTGAGAAAAAACTGTGACAAGCTGCGTGCTCTACAAAAGATAACTCCAGAGGACCGACGAGCCGAAGAGAGCCGTCGGGAGGCAGACCGAACGGTCGTACGAGAAGTGGAAACACGCCCAGAGGTAACACGAACTGCGGCAAGGCAGAGGGAGTCGTGGAAAAGTTCAGAGGAAGGGCCCAACGATGGGGGAAAAAGAAAAGGCTATAAAAGTAGAGGAAGTTGGGAGAAAAATCGGGAGCGGAAGCAACGGAGGAGGTTGCGGCTAGTAAAGAAGTAACTGCGGAGGGGAAAGTGCGGTTAGAAATTTTCTAACCGCCCAAAGAGCACGATGTCAAAATTTTGTCGGATCGTCGGCTCTGATACCATGTAGAAAAACATAGGAGAGAGACAAATAAAAAGAAATTTTATTAATTTATCTAATCCTTACATACATGAATACATGTATTTGTACATTTAAATAAGAAGGGAAGGAGGAGAGGATTCCTATCCTAAGATGTGGGACTAAACTACAAGAAGATGACCTATAATATGGGCTTTAATTTGGGTCCTTACATATTTTCTTCAACAAATAATATAGAATTTGAGAAGTTAGACTTTTGCGAATAATGTGTATTGGGGAAGCAATATAAGATGAAGCTCGGAACCGGGGTGCATAACGCAAAAGACATTTTGGACTATATTCACACTGATTTTGAAAGTCGGGATCTTTGTTTCCTACTAAAAAAAATTATGGATTTATTTTTTGGAGAATAAATCTGATGTATTCGAGAAGTTCAAATTTGGAAAGCTATAGTGAAAAAATAAAAAAAAAGGCATATGAAGGTGATCAGGTCCAATAATGGCGGTGAATACACTATTGTCTTTAAGAAGTTTTGTACGCCATTATACCATTTCGGGAGATTCACAATCAAATGGGATTGTAGAATGAATGAATCGAACAATGTTGAAGAAGATGCGGTGCTTGAGGATCACCATGTGGTTTTTTGAGTTATAGACGGGATGTGTTAAATACCTATGTCTACCTCATCAATAGGAAGCCATCATCGGTGATTGGATCAAATACTACAAAGGAATTATGGATGGAAAATCTATTGATTACTTAATTATACAAGTATACGGGTTTTTGGCATGCACTTGAAAAAATTAGAAAGATTGACCCGAGAGCAAGAAAGTGAATCTTCCTCGGGTATGCTGAAGAAGTGAATGGTTTAGGTTGTGTATTCATATAATAAAGAAAATTGTGATCACCGTGTGAAAGTTGATGAATCTATCATTCTAAAGAAGTATATTCAAGCTAAAAATGCACACAAGCCACTTGTCGGGATGGAGGCCGAGATTCTAATCGGGGAGATCAAAATTGAGGTCTCAAGGAAACAAATTGAGTTAGATCAGCAGGAGATGTTAATTAAACATGAGTTGGAGCTACAACAGCATAACAGGAGGTGCATAGGCCTCAGCGAGACAGATATCCACAGATATCCACCGTGGGGTTTGGATATTGGATCGCATGTGGTTTTGAGAATGCAACTACTTATGCTTTGAATGTAAAAAAATAAAGAACCTTTTAGTTATGAAGACGTCGGACATTTTAACAATTTCCGTGATAGAAAGTTGCTATGGCGGAGATTGAGTCTCTTCATAAAAATGACATATGAGAGTTAGTTCTACTACTAGAACACAAGAGGGTCATTGGATGTTGTTAGATAATGTAGAAGAAAACAATGTAAAGGCTCGTTAATAGGCTCATTTCTCCTTTCTCTTTTAATCTCACATCTCCTGTATAGGATTCTTTCTCCCTCTCTTCTCCTATATTTTTGTATTCTTTATAGTATTTCAAACACGAAGAAGTATATACAAGATTGGCTATTTGTTTTCTACATGGTATCAGAGGAACCCGGTTCGGCCTGCCTCTGACCGTCTGGCTTCTCTGTCCTCTCGGTTTCACTTTCTTACCGCGGCAGCTTGGTCATCCTCCTTACCGCTCGGTTTCCTTTCGTACCGCGGCGGCATGGTTTTCCTTTCTTACCGCTTGTTGTTACGGCTTCTCTCTACTCTACCTACTTCCTTCTCATCTCTCGTGGATCCACCGCTCTTCTCTCTTTATATAGCCTTCCTATCCGCTGCGGTCTCTCCCTTCTCCTTATCGATGTGGTCTGCTCCTAACCGCTCGGCCTTGGCTTGGGTGCGGTCTATTTCTAAACCGCACTGTCCGCTACCTACTTTCTCGCGACCTCTGTCTTTACCCGTGGCGGCCTTCTCTTCTCGTCGCGGACTTCTCTACCCGCAGCAGCTACTTCTTCTCGCGGTGACCTCATTTTCTCGCAACGACCTCTTTTACCCGCAGCGACCTCTTTTACCCGCAGCGACCTCTTCTACTCGCGGCGACCTCATTTTCCCGCAGTGACCTCTCTGCCCGCAGCGACTTATCCTTATTCGCGGCGACTTATTCTGCTCGCTGCGGCCTATCCTTCCTTGCGGCCTCTCCTTACTCGCGGCGACTTAACCTACTCGCGGCGACCTCATTTTCCCGCAGCGACCTCTCTACCCGCAGCGACTTATCCTTACTCGCGGCGACTTATTCTGCTCGTTGCGGCCTATCCTTCCTTGCATCCTCTCCTTACTCGCGGCAACTTAACCTACTCGTAGCGACCTAGCAGCGCCCCCTTCTGCTCGTTGCGGCTTCGCCTCTCCTGCGGCGTCTCCTAGTTGCGGCCTCGTCTCTAGCCGTTGGTGTTAACCGGCTAACCATCTGCTTCTAACCGCCCGGTTAGTGTGTCTAGCCGCCCAGGGACATGACGTCCGATTCCACCATTGCTGCGGATTCAACTCCTCCCTCTGACAATCCTTGTACTGTTCTTTCTGAGCTTCGAGATGAGCTGCGCATTACCACTATTTCTCTTCGTGGAAAGCATAACTTTGTTAAATGGGTACACTCTGTACGACGTGTACTTCAAACTAAAGGTCTCCTTCATCATCTAACCAAGACACCACCCACTGCACCTACCGATGAGTGGATCCGTGATGACGGACGCATTCAATCTTGGTTCCTCAACTCTCTGGACACCGAGCTCTATCGTATGGCTATGTACCATGAGACCGCTCCTGCTATGTGGACTGATCTTCATTCCCTCTATTCTGTAAAGGACAGTTTACAGCACTTGTTTGACATTTTCACTGATCTCCAGTCCCTTGACGCTGGAGTTACCAGAGATATTACCTCCTTTGTTGCGCTGGCTAAAACTCTTGTTGAGGCTTGGATCCAGCATCAGCCTCCTACTACGGACTTGGTGACTCAATGGCAGCAGAAGGAGGCAGTGGGGATTGCTATGATGATGGCGCTTGTCCCCCCATATCTTCATAGTGTCTGCGCTCATGTTTTATCTTCCGTTGTTACTTCATCCCTCTCGGATGTGTGCTCAATGTTCCTCAAGGTTACTCCACATTCGGATGTCCCGACTTCGTCTCCTGCTCTGCTTCAGCAACCCGTGGCCACTCTCGCTCCATCTACTCGTGATCCACCGGCTCGTGGTGGCCGCCAGCCTCGGGGACGCGGTCGTGGTGGCTAAACCCTCTTTAAGTGCTCTTACTGCGCCAGGGATGGCCATCTGGAGGCCACCTGTTAGGTTGTTACCGCAAACATGGTCTGCCTCCTCATCTTACTGCTACAGTAGCTCCCTCACCTCCCTCCACAACTAGTGATGATATTGTTGCGTTACGAGCTCAACTACAACAGCTTCAAGGCACGGTTAGTCTCTTCTCTGGCTCCGTCTCCTCGATCTCCAATGAAGGTATATCTTGTCTCTCTCACAGCACTCACTGGATTGTGTACTCGGGTGCTACACATCATCTCTCTCCACAGCGGCCGCCTCAATATTTATATACTCCTTATCCCAAGAACATCATTGTGGCTAATGGTGACATGATCTTAGTTTCTCTCACTGCCAATCACCCTCTTACTCATTCTCTCTCCTTATCCTTGGTTCTTCATGTTTCGGGCTCTCCATTTAATCTCCTTTTTGTTAGCCGTCTTACACAAGATATTGATTGATGTGTTACTTTCTCACGCTCTTCATTTGTTGTGCAGGATTGACAAATGCAGACTATACTTGGTAAAGGGCGGCGGTCCAACGGGCTGTATCTCCTCGACGTTTCTCTCACTGCTCTCACCACCGTCTCCACCACTGATTGGCATCGTCATCTGGGTCATGCCCCCTTCCGATTCTCAAGAAAGCTCTTCTTAATGTTTCTCTCCAAGAGGTTTTTTGTGAATCTTGTATTTTCGGCAAGCAACATTGTATATCTTTCCCTTCCTCATGTACTCGGAGTGATGCTCCTTTATCGTTAATATATTCTGATATCTGGGGCCCTATAAGGTCCCTAGTGTTTTTGGTTACAAATATTTTGTCAATTTTATCGATGATTACTGGCGAGTTACCTGCTTGTATTTACTTCGTGATCGAACCGAACTCACAGCTACGTTTCGTATGTTTCTTACTGAAACGCGCACTCAATTATCTACTTGCATTAAAACAATTCGTACAAACAATGCTCGCGAGTACACTGGTCGCACCTTCTCCAATCTCTATGCTGAGTTCGGTATTCTCCATCAGACTTCATGTGCTATACTCCCCAACAGAATGACATAGCGGAACGGAAGAATCGCCACCTCCTTGATGCGCCTCGATCTTTTATGATCCAAATGCAGGTTCCTCCTCTTTATTGGAACTTTGTCGTTTCTACAGCCTGTCACCTCATTAATCGCATGTCATCCTTCGTCCTCAACTTTGTGGCACTGATCACTCTCCTTTATCCATCCACAACTAACTCTCTTCTCTCTCACACCTCGTGTGTTTGGTTGTACCTGTTATGTCCATCACCTCGGTCCCTCCACTGACAAGCTCGCCCCTCTGGCTACCAAGGCGATGTTTGTTGGCTACTCCCGCACTCAGAATGGGTATGTCTGCTTTGATCCTACAACTGGTAAGATGGTTGTGTCTGCTGATGTCTCCTTTCATGAATACCAAATATATCACACCAATCATTCTGATCCCCTTCTTCCTCCTCCTCTACCTCGGCCCTCGGTACCCGTAACATCTCCATTACCACCACTTCTACCTACCCCAAACCCCACCAGTCCAAATCTCCTATCACTCCGAACATCCCACCACCAACAGTCCCCTCCAAGCCCCATGTTATCCAGGTGTACACTCGTCGTCCTCCACGTTCAGATGGCCTGCAGCAGCTTCCCTCAACTGGTGTACTTTCGCGGCCTGTTGATCTGGCATACTCTTTGACGACACATCTCATGGCCAATTATGTCTCTCTACACCGGCTCTCTCCGCCCCTGCGTGCTTTTGCTCTCCTCCCTCTATTTTTGTACCTAACTCTGTGCAGGAAACTCCCCAGCATCCGCGGTGGCGCGCCGCCATGGATGACGAGATGATGGCTCTGTGGGATAATCACACTTGGAATCTTGTTCCCCTTCCTCCGGGTCACAGTTGTGTTAACTACAAGTGGATCTTCATTATCAAACATGTCGCGAATGGTATAGTTGATCGCTTAAACGCTCGACTTGTGGCTCGGGTCTTTACCCAACAGTACGACCTTGATTATGAGGAAACTTTCTCCCCTGTCGCAAAATTGAATTCGGTTCGGGTTCTCCTCTCCTTAGTTGTTCATCGCCAGTGGCCCCTCCATTAGCTAGATGTCAAGAATGCGTTCGTGAATGGCGATCTTCTTGAGACAGTGTACATGCATCAACCGCCCGGGTTTGAGACCACGGGAGAGTCTCAGATCTGTCTACTTCGCAAGTCTATTTATGGTCTCAAACAATCTCCACGAGCGTGGTTTGGGAAGTTCAGCAAGATCGTTCGTGAGGTTGGATTCAAACAAAGCTCGGCACATTCCTCTCTCATTACTCGTCACCAATCAACTGAGACGGTTATTCTTCTGGTCTATAAGGACGATATTCTTATCACTGCTGATGACTCAGCTGGGATACCCTATGTGAAGCAACATTTGAACTCTACCTTTCAAATCAAAGATTTGGGCAATCTTCGCTATTTTCTTGGACTAGAAGTAGCACGACGACTGGATGGTCTTGTCTTATCCCAGCGTAAGTACTGTATTGACCTTCTACAAGATGCTAGCCTCTCGGGTTGTAAACCTACGGAAACTCCAATGGAAGTCAACCACATATTGTGTGCTCAGGAATCTGAGAATGATTCTCTTCTTCCGAACCCGGAATACTATCGTCGTCTTGTGGAAAAACTGATATATCTAACAGTTACAAGACCTGACATATCATTTGCGGTTAGTGTGGTCAGCCGGTTTATGCATACCTTACAAGTTTCTCACCTCCAGGCAGTGGAATGCATCCTTAGGTATCTGAAGACTTTCCCTGGGCAAGTACTTGTGTACAAACCCTCTTCCTCCATTTATCTTATTGCATACTCGGATGCGGATTATGCGAGCTCATTGGATGATAGATGTTCAACTACTGGGTTCTGTACATACTTTGGAGGAAATTTTATCACATGGTGGAGTAAGAAGCAGACGGTGGTCGCCCGCTCGTCTGCTGAGGCCGACTACCGTGCGATGACGGCTGTTACATCTGAAACAACCTGGCTTGAAAGTCTTTTAATGGACTTGGGGGTTAAACTGTCCTCACCTTCAACATTGTTCTGTGACAGTCAAGTTGCGACACACATTGCAAAGAATCCTATGTTTCATGAGCGGACTAAACATATCGAGGTTGATTGTCACTTTGTTCGAGAAAAGGTTCAAGCAAAGGAGCTAAAGCTTGAACATGTTTCTGCCTCTGGACAAGTTATTGATATCCTTACCAAGGCGCTGCCTCCCAAGTTATACTACTAGTTTCTATCCAAGCTTGGTGCATATGACTTATACGCTCCAGCTTGCGGGGGAGTGTTAGATAATGTAGAAGAAAACAATGTAAAGGCCCATTTATAGGCCCATTTCTCCTTTCTCTTTTAGTCTCACATCTCCTGTATAGGATTCTCTCCCTCTCTTCTCCTATATATTTGTATTCTTTCTTGTATTTCAGACACAAAGTAGTATATACAAGGTTGGCCCTTTGTTTTCTACGGATGCAAATATATTTACAAGGTTAAAGAAGATTCTTCACAGGAGGATGGTGTCAGGTACAAGGCAAAACTTATGACAAATGGCTATGCACAAAAGCAATAGACTTCAATAACATCTCTCCAGTGGTGTAATGCACATCCATTCATATATTATTGGCTGCAGTGACAGTATATGACCTGAAGCTGGAGCTGCTCAACGTGAAGATTGCATTATTGCACTGCGATCTCGAAGATAAGATTTATATGCATCAACCTGAAGGATTCATGGTCGAGGCAAATAGAGTCATGTATGCAAGCTAAATATTGATCTATGGTTCGAAGCAATCTTCAATGAAGTAGTATAAATGATTTCATCAGCTCATGGCATCCATCGAATTCAGAAAGAGCATGCTTGACCAGTGTATTTATTTTATGGTACTTGACGATGACTCTTTAATTTATCTTTTTCTTTATGTTGATGACATGCTCATAACCACGAAGAATAAAGAAGAGATAAAAAGCTTAAAGATTCAACTTAGTCGAAAATTTGAGATGAAAGATCTCGAGGTTGCAAAGAAAATTCTCGATATGGAGATCATCAAAGACAAAAGAAGAGAAATGTGGCTCTCTATGAAGTAACACATCGAGAAGGTTCTCACTCGATTTAACATGGAGAAGGCGAAGCTTATGTATAGTATATTGGTGACACTCTTCAAATAATTAACTATGTTGTAACCTATTACAGACACAGAGAAAGAGTGTCTCACATGCGTGAAGTAAAAAAGAAGCAAGATTCTGGGCGCCCAGATCGCGCACGCGCAATTGCACGCCCGCGCACATGCGTGCGGAAATTCCGCACGGGCAAATTTGGATCCAACAAAATCTTGAAAAACACACCAAATGGCCGCACACCCACAAATATATGTGCATGCACGCGCATGCGGAAAAGCCACACACGCGAATTCGGATCCTCAACTAAGCTGCATCCAAGGGAACAGGAGAGGCACGCGTGTGCGCCGCAAAGTGTATGGGCATGTGAAAACAAATTTTGATATAGATTCTCCTAAATGTGTACAAAAATCCACACATACAATAGCACATACCCAAAACACACAAAAATGCAGGAAAAACAAAACACAAGGAAATATACAAGATACATGCACGAATCACATACATTATGATGGAAATAACACGTAAAAACGGAAGGAAAATAAGGGTATATGGAACACAAATCACCCCTTCTCCAGGGTGGGCTCATCGGTGCACATCGCCTGGCCCCAATTCCCTGCCCGGATCACACCAGGTCTGAGCCCGTACACTCCAGCCAGCTCTCTGCACCCGTTTAATCATGTGGCAGACTGTTGAGGTCGGGCTTCGAACCCATTACCACCTTGATGAGTGCTCGGGAGTTCATGGAAGTACTCCTCACCATGGTGGTAATGGGTTCGAAGTCCGGTCTTAACAATCTGTCGCATGATTAAATGGGTGCGGAGAGCTGGTTAGAGTGTATGGGCTGCCGACCTGCTGCGACCCGGCCAAGGAATTGGGGCCAGGAGATATGCTTCGATGGGCCTACCTTAGAGAAGGGGTCATATCAATGATGATTCTGACTTTGTTGACTTGGATCTGTTGACACACATTGCTAACCCTTGCGGACCTTAACCAATAGGACGAGGTAGAATTTTGGAGGGGGCGTTGATACGAATATGATTTTTTGTCCATCCACGCATCCTCTTATCTACCTATATGGTCTTAGAGCATTTTCATAACTATGTATGTCTCACTTTCACCCATATATAGGAATGGTAAAAAGTCTTTTAGGCACCTTCGATCATTTGTCATTAAGCTCTGTGTGGGGAGATGGATCCTTCCCTCAAGAGATTAGGTCAAGCTTGTCTCGAAATCTTGTATCTTCTTTCCCATTAATCAACTTAGTTTCATTCAACGATAGTGAATGATATTAGAGGCATGTATGTGATGCATATACATTTCTTGAGGATGATTGCTCCCAAGAAGTGTTGACCAAAGCCGACCAATCGGGAGCTTATATTAGTAAGTTATGATATATTAGTGGAATAATTGTAATTAGGAGTAATCTTCCATGCTATATAAGGAGGGGTATGGAGACTTAAGGGGTTGTCTTTAAAGTCTAGCTTAAAAATCTCCCTTGGAGGGGACTCCATGGGGGAATCCAGCCCCCGAGAGCTTAAGCAAGAGTATAGCTAGAGAGTGTATTTGTCTATTATTAATGTAATATATTTTGATGTGTGCCATTAGATTTTAACAAAATCATTGTGGTAGAATGTGATGCATATGGATCCAAAATTAGGGCAGTCTAGACACAAAAAATACAATTATAGCTTATTCAGGAAAACTTCTCTCTGATCAAACCCATATAAATTTTGCTTATGAGACAGAATTGATGGCGATATCGATGCAACTCTTTATGAGTTGAATGCCTACTATCCTACCATGAGGTTAAAAAGAGTCATTTTGATGCCGTTCATGTGTTAATTGAGTAACAGGGGTGACTTGATGAGGAAGCTAATTGGATAGGCTTACACTTTTACACTCGATTGGCTTCATTGTGATGAGACACTTATTTAGAAGGGCACTGATGTGCACCTAACTAGCAGGAGCACGTTCCGATACCACAAAAAGCAAGCTCCAATGCATGTACTCTAGGAGAATCGAACTGGATCTTAAGGGAGACTTTAAGGCATCTAAAATGTGGTAATAAAAGAGGAAAGCAGGGAGTCCATTTGCAGAACCAATAAAATAATCGACTATTTATAAAAGATGAATAAGCATAAATAGGAATCAATTGAATCTCCATCTCAATCTCCATTATATCATCACCATAAAAAAAAGGGCAGCCCGGTGCACAAAGCATCCCCGCACAGCGAGGGTCTGGGGAAGAGTCCCACCACAAGGGTGAAATGTAAGCAAACTTTATCCCGCATTTTTGCAAGAGGCTGCTTCTAGAACTCGAACCCGTGACCTGAAGATCACGCGGTAACACCGCAACCGGTGTGTCAAGACTCCCCTTCCCTTAAATGACCACCATAATTAAGATCAATATTAGCTCGAGGTTTATATTAACAAAACCAAATAGGCTATCCTCAATGGGAAAAAATAAGCATATGTCCATTCAATCTCTTAGGATATATAACACCAAAAAATCATAATCACATTACTAATCGATAATAATAGCTTGTTTAGAAAAATAAGTAGATTACCTTGGCCTTTTCTTTTGCCTTTCGCAACTTCTTCAACTCTTTAGCTTTAGCTTTCCTCTTGGCATCCTTCTCTGCCTGCATTTCCATAGATGCACAGTTAAAATCCTAGAGCACCACTAAATAGTTTCTTTTTTTCATTTTGCAAGATTTTGTGAGGTTTACAAAGTGAAGAAGAAATTTTTTAAGCATTTCAGTTGTTAACCTGTTGAGTAACAACAGATACAGTTTGAAAACGATAATATACTTGCAAAAAGAAATTGTCTTCCTCTTTCGTGTGATGTTGTGTTTAGTAGGGTATGGAGTCATTCATTGTTGCAGTTCGACTATAAAATAAACAAAAACACACCTAAATTACAACTGTAGAAGTATCCTAGGAGTGATGAGTAATGTCCCTTTATCGGGCAAGCGAACTAAAAAAATTAAAACTATTACAGCCTACTAATAGCTAATAGACAATCCTTGAACTTGATTCAACAATTCAAGAGCATTGTAATATATTTATTATTATGAAAATGGATACTGATGTAACTTAAGTTTCTTGAGAATGCATCTACTTGGATCAATATCAAGCACTTTCTAGACAAACTCTGTTAAACTTCTATTACTTGACTGAAAAGAGGGATTTTGATCCACAATGAAAATGATAAGGGCAGCCCGGTGCACAAAGCATCCCTGTGCAGTGAGGGTCCGGGGAAGGGTCCCACCACAAGGGTGAAATGATAAGGGCAGACCGGTCCACAATGAAACAGATATTATAAGAAAATACATTATACACATCTGCAGTGATATGGTCAAAACAAAACCTGCTTGACTGCTTGAGATTCCTCCACTTCCTTGGTCAATGGACTTGGCACATGCGCAGCCTGCCAATCCCATCTATCAAGATTTTCAGCCATAAACCTTCTAAAGGTGTTTCTGACTTCCTTCTCTGTTGCCAACATGTAAGGAGTTCGGCCTCTTTCATCTTTTAAGCAAGGACTGCAACCTTGCTCGAGAAGCTCAAGAGTCCGTGGAGCATTACCAGATTGTGCAGCCGCATGCAAAAGGGTTGATATGTTTTCGCTATGGGATAAACTGATATTTGCTAAATCACTTGGCAAATGCTCAACAGCTGAATCTAATGGTGGATCGGATGTCTTAACTTCCAAATTTTCAATGAGTTCTGACACTTGAAATTGCTCATTTCTTCTTCCTTCAACTGTGTGTAAATTTGGCACTTCCTGTGAACAACCCTTCTCATCCACTTCACTGGACAACTGCGTCAAACAAAGATAAACACGCTTGGCTTCCTTCAATGTTGGTCTACGGATTGTCAAAGGAATGTGTCGAAATACATGGTCATGAAAACAAATGTTTTGTTTTTCCCCATCAAAAAGAATTTGACGATTTCTTGATGGAGCATAAAAGAAAATGCACTGGGAAGAATTTATGTATGATTTCCAAGTAACTAGTAGGTCTTGAATTTCCTGCATCAAAATGCAGTTGTTGTGAGTATATTTTGATTGGCAAAGCATAGCTCAAGCATTAGTTGTGATAAAAAAGAAATAGATGTGAAGAGAACCAGACTTTGTAATCAAGAGAATAAATAATGCATCTCAATGTAGCAACCATTAAACTCAAGTTCAGTTCTTTGAATTTAACATATAGCTCAAGAATACGATTTTCATTGAAGTTGAAATATGCTTTGCAATAGCAAACCTTCTGATGAGGGACCATCTGGCATGACTCGGCACAAGGCGGGCCCCACCTTCATTTATTCTCGCAGGAAGACTTGATCAAATTGGCGATCCGCCACCGCGGATGCGTCCGGCTCGTCGATCCGATGTTTTTTCATATATAGCTTTATATTTTTTGGTTATTATTTCATGTAGTTTGACCCATAGTCGTTGATTCTAGGTGTCCTAATTTAAGACTCTTATAAATATGATGTTTAGGGTTGCTTTATTATCTTCATTGTTGAATGTTTGAAGAGCTACTTCATTCCGGTGATCTCCTCCGCGGCGCCGATTCTGTGGAGCCCCCTTAGTGACGACTCCTTGGGTAAGTACCTTGTTTGTATTTTTTGGCCTCCTTCCCCCCATCGACCTGCTGTCCAGCCCCTTCAAGCCGCCAACCACCCACCCGCGTTCAACTCGTCGGCCATCCAACCCCCCCCCCCCCCCCAAGCAGCCGCCCACCATCAGTGCTTCCCCAGCCTCAACCCCACAAGCCGCTGCCCAGCCTACGCCCAGATCCAGCCATCAGACTGCTCCTAATCCCCCCTCCCAGCCACTCCCATCAGGTCGCCGCCTGCAACCCCCGTGGAGCCACCTTCCCCAATCCATTCATGTCTAGATTCACCCAGATCTGGGCCACCCAGCTCAGATCTGCTATACTGGATGATGTTCTTGGATGGAGCCTCTGGACACAATTCAAGCGGGGGATGAATTGTCTTGCTCAGCCCCTGTGATGATAAAGTAGAACAAGCAATTCGATTCCACTTCCCAATCACCAATAACCAGGCAGAGTATGAAGCATTGATAGTTGGGCTAGGCTTAGCTCGTGAATTGGGCATTGAAGATGTAAAGTTAAAGATGGATTAGTTGGTTATGACCTCACAGATTAACAGCACTTTTGAGGCTTGGGAATCACTCCTACAAAGGTATCTAGCCTTGGCAAATCACCACATTGGGTGTTTCGGCACCTTCAGCATTTAGCAAATCCCAAGAGAAGAAAATATGGAGGCCGATGAGTTGGCCAAGCACAGGCGCTCGGTAGGAGGGACTCTCACGGAACTTTTTTGTCCGGTAATAGACGTGGAAGACATGATGCAAATTGATCCATGGTTTTCATGGATCGACCCTTTCGTCCATTATCTCAAGACCAGAAAGGTTCCCCCTCAGTGGGTGACAAAATAAGATTTATGTTGAAAGCGGCTCATTAATCCCTTATCTCTAGAGTCCCTTGGTTGTTGTTGCCAAACCCCTAATCTGTGGATCCACCCCGAACAGCCCACCCGCCATCGATTTCACCCATATCTGGGCATTCCAGCCCCGATTTAGCCCCCACCCCCTCCAATCCAATCAATCCAACCGCCGACCATCCCTCCCCTTACCCGATCCAGTCTCCCTACCACTGGAACACCACTTATAGGCCTCCAACATTCATATCCAATTTATTACAGCAGCCTTTAATATTCTTATTGTGTTTTTGTATTGGTTTTTAAGTTGTAAAACATTGTTACGGTTTGCTTATTACATGTTTGCCTGAATTTTTCAGTTTATTATAGTATTTTGCTCCTGGATAAATCTCTAACTGCGGGAAGGATCGAATCGCCGCAAGCTTATATTTAGCCCCTCCGTGCGGAGGAAAACCACTGTCTTATGCTAAAAAGAAATTACATTCTCGCTTATAAATTGATACAATAAGTAATTATGATATTTTAATTGTTTGAATTAATTACTAGTGCCTAATTGTGAGTCGTATTGCAAGTTTTGAGTCGTTGGGAAGTCGGGAGTCAACCCTCACTCACCTCTAGTGTGAACTCTAGGAGTCCACTACACACACTACCTTACATCAGCTGGTATCAGAGCCCGGATCAGGCCGTTTGCATGCTCCATAGTGGTGGATTTTTAAAGCAAGCATATCAGATCCACTAGTCACTGACGACCGAGCAGCGAGCTTGAATTCGGGTGTCGCTTTTGCTGAGTTTCAACGTCATATTCTAGATCGTTTGGACACTTTAGGTACCCAATTTGACGATGTGCGTCATGAGCTTGCCGAGGTGAACCTCCGTTTAGATCACTTCGAAGAATGTCAGGGATACTCCACCACAGCACGATGATTCGCTCGAGGATGATCCTGAAGCTCCTCCTTGTCTTAACTAGCGTTTGATGGATGGCTAACCTCCCGTAGACTGTTACTGTTGTGATACTCCTCCCAGAACCACAACACCGCCGGCAAAGAGGAATCCCGATCTTGTAATTGAGCGTAGACAAGCCCTGGCTCATGATAGGCACCCACACTAGCGTGATCAGTATCGTGTTCCCCATCAACCTCAGTCTAACCCTAGAGATCGTGTTCCCCCACACGGTCGCCGCGACCATCACCGTGACGAATATTATCCCCCGAGTCAGAGAGAGCGTGGTCCCCCGCCTGCTCGATATGATTACGCTCCCTCCATTCAGTCACTTTTGAGTCGCCCACGAGCTTCTGGTCCCAGACAGTAACTGTTACAGTTATTCTCCAGTTCAGAAGCCAAGTCATTTCTCCATCAAGCCTTCAAACAAAAAGCTGATTTCCGCTTGTTGCATTTTATGAGCCCAAGGTATACATCTCCACTCGTTCATTCACGTAGGATGCGAGTTCAATATTATACATTCCGCTTATTTGAACTTTAACGCTCGGAGCTTGCTTAAATTAAAATTGAATTTTCTTGGTCGTTGATTTTCAGATTGCCCTTCCTTCATTTTGTCTACTTCATGACCGGTGGAATTATTAATTCATGTTGATTCATTGCAAAATTGTTGGACTTCTACACGTGTTATAAACATATATTCCAATTATCTTCTTTTATTGTTTAAATGAGGCGACAAGAGCATCACACAATTTAATTAAGAATACAATTTTTTAAAAATAAAATATTTTTAATCGTTGTTGAAACCGAAAAATCGGTCTCCTGTGGAGTTCGACCCTTGGGGAAGGGGTGACCGCGCACCTACTACCCTCAAGGGACGAATCTAGGCACAAGACTAGGAACACAAGGGACAGACCCAAGGTCTCAGCGCGGAGGACCCGCCGCATACCCGGAAGACTAACAAACTCTTCCCCTCCTAAGCCAAGGGCTGAGCTAAGGCACCTTCGGAGGGCTCTCTTGGCCGACCGGGACATCTGAGGAGGATCTCAAGATCACCTCCTTAACTAAAGGTGCCACCTCGGGTCTATGTGAAATGTTCCCCGCCCGTTTTACTATTGGCACAAACCGCCCAGCAGCCTTACTCTACGCAGCCCCAATTGGGCCGCTAACAGCGGACTCCGCTATTCTGAAAGGATGACAACAGGCCATCAGGGGCTTCCCGACATCTATTCCTCGGGGCCCACACAGGGGGAGCGGTTCACGAACACGCCGCTCGCCCAAGACAGGAGTAAACTACATATTCACAGAGCATCACAGATATGAAAAAATATTACAGGAATATGAATTTCATACTCAGCACGCAGGCCGGCAATATAAACAAAAAAGGCCTTCGAGGGCCGGCACAAGCTTGGGCTTAAGCCCGCTACTCCCCGTCTGGTACTGCAACACCTGTACGTCAACGTCTCGACGAGCGGCGGCCAACTAGGCATCGGTCGGCTAACAAAAGAGGGCCAAACATATTGCGCACACCCACTTTTTTGGGGCTTGTAGCGCGCATTCCCAGCAAACGGTCAATAAACAACTTCCTCGGAGTCTTCTCCGGGAACCCCAGAACATCACCAATCCGGCTCACACGTCTGGATGGGCTTCACACAGCATGCCTAAACTCGTACTCACGCTTCCAGGTACTAATGCAATTAACTGCGGGGACGTACACGTCAACCCGTCGGAAAGCTCCATTCCCCCCACCCGTTGGTGAAGAGGGGCTTCCATGCAAATATGTAAACTGAGGGGTTCACCTGCCCAAGTAGAAACATCGTTACCCTTGTCGCGTGCTTGGCGGCGGGGCCGGGAGAGGAGCTCCGGGTCGATCCTACAGCGTGCGGCCGCGTCGGTGGTCGCTCTCCACTCCAGGCCGAGCCTTGCTCCAGGCCGAGCCTTGCTCCAGGCCGAGACTCGCTCCAGGCCGAGCCTCGCTCCAGGCCGAGCCTCGCTCCAGGCCGAGCCTCGCTCCAGGCCGAGCCTCGCTCCAGGCCGAGCCTCGCTCCAGGCCGAGCTTGCTGCCGGGAGAGGGGGAGGTCGAGGTGTGCTGCTCCAGGCCGGGAAAAAGGGAGGGGGGCTGGGTTGCTCCAGGCGGCTGGAAAAAGAGGGAGGTCGGGTTTGTGGTTGCTGCTCCAGGTCGGGAAAAAGAGGGAGAGGGGTGGGGTTCTCTTGCTGGCCGAGAGAGAGAGGGGGAGGGGGCGGGGCTCTGTTGTTGGCCGAGAGAGAGAGGGAGGGGGCGGCGGCTGCGCTGCTTTGCCGGCGACGGGAGAGAGCGGGGAAGGAGGCCGCGCCCTAGCTGCTCCGGCGGCTGGAGGGAGAGAGAGAGGGGCGGGTTGTGCTCCTTGCTGCGGCGGCGGACAGCGAGAGAGAGGGACGGGAGGCGCGGGGTGCTGCTGCTCTTACAGCCGAACCCTAGCCGGGGGGAGAAAATCTCGATCCCCTCTTTTCTTCCTTTTTTCCTCTCTCACCTCCTGCCCCCTTTTTTTATTACTTCTTTTTTTATTTCTCTGCCACCCGATGCCTTGGCCCCCTATTCTTTTCTCCTCCTTTCCTGCTGCACCCCGCCTCTCCTTTTATTTCTTCTTTTTCCTTTTTTTCCTATCTTATCCCATATCTCTAATGTACATATAATGTATTATATATCTTATAATATAACATATATAACATATATATATATATATAAATTATGAACCTGTGCGCATAGAACCTCCGCACGCACGCACGCACGAGGACCCGCACGACTCCGAACAGGGTCGCACCAACTCGTCGCTCATAACACGCCCCTAGGCTGATATTTGGGGAGGGTCCCACTCGCCCGGCTACGGGGTTGTACACAATCTCCGCTCTTTTCGAGCTTTGTACAAGCTCGGAAAGAATCATCCAACCCAACGTATCCGGCGAGTGGGGGCTGACCCAAAAAAATTTTGAGAGAAACTGAAATTTGCACTTGGAACATCAATCTCTCCATGACCTTTCTGAACCTTTTGAATCACTCGATACCCTTTGCCTCACTGCTATTGAATTGCCCTTATATCATTACTTACAGCAAGTATACAATTTCTCGTGGTATCGTGAAACAACAAAGTCATATATTTTGTATCATCTTGTACACGCGGAGCTAATCCTTTCCCCCCAGGTGTGCCTACAGCCCTGCCAGCTAGTGAGAGCCTGACAGCGAGTCTACCCGGGGCCGAGCAGCACTCGGGGTCCCTTACCCCTCAGGCGAGCCTACGGACCTGCCAGCTAGTAGGAGCCAGGCAGCGGGTCTACCCGGGGCCGAGCATCACTCGGGGTCCTGCAAAAACTCTCCAAGAACCAACCCTTTCCCCCAGGTGTGCCTACAGCCCTGCCAGCTAATGAAAGCCTGACAGCGAGTCTACCTGGGGTCCACTACTACCGCCATCGAGTGACTTCCGGCCCTGTCATCTAGGTGAGAGCCTGACAGCGGGATTTGCTCGAGGCCAAGGATGACACCGAGTGACTTCCGGCCCTGCCAGCTAGCTGAGAGCCTGACAGCGGGATCTGCTCGGGGTCCACAAATACCGTCATCGAGTGACTTCCGGCCCTGTCAGCTAGGTGAGAGCCTGACAGCGGGATCTGCTCGAGGCCAAGGATGACACCGAGTGACTTCCGGCCCTGCCAGCTAGGTGAGAGCCTGACAGCGGGATCTGCTCGGGGTCCACAACTACCGCCATCGAGTGACTTCCGGCCCTGTCAGCTAGGTGAGAGCCTGACAGCGGGATCTGCTCGAGGCCAAGGATGACACCGAGTAACTTCCGGCCCTGCCAGCTAGGTGAGAGCCTGACAGCGGGATCTGCTCGGGGTCCACAACTACCGCCATCGAGTGACTTCTGGCCCTGTCAGCTAGGTGAGAGCCTGACAGCGGGATCTGCTTGAGGCCAAGGATGACACCGAGTGACTTCCGGCCCTGCCAGCTAGGTGAGAGCCTGACAGCGGGATCTGCTCGGGGTCCACAACTACTCGAGGACTTGACTTTGCTCGAGGTGGAGACATCCTGTTTACTTAAGAGGTGTTGGAGAGCTAATTGCACCGATGCTTTTACAAATGGGGGACGCATTCTTCACATAAGAGAGACGATCTGGAAATCGTCAAATCGGGAAGCTGGCGTCCGAGCCTGTTCCTACTAATTCCTTCAATCGGAAGAGAGATGCAATCGGGGGGACATAGGCCGACATGCAAGGGGGGAGCTGATCTCGGCCGTCAGTGCAGAGGCTCGGTCTTACAATAGCGCTTAGAGTCCCGAGGCATCGTCCCATCATCCGAACTGGACTATTTAGAAGGAACAGGTCGGCGGCTCGTATCCTGATCTAATGACAAAGATCACTTTCCGCCATGTCACTTGTGATTGCTTGGAGAGATCGGCACTTTATCAAATCTGGGAGGTTAGCGTCTAGGCTCGTTCCTGATAATTCCTCTAGTCGGAGGAGCGGTGCGATCGGGAGGACATAGGCCGACGTGTAAGGGGGGAGCTGATCTCGGCCGTCAGTGCAGAGGCTCGGTCTTACAATAGCGCTTAAAGTCCCGCGGCACCGTCCCATCGTCCGAACTAGGCTATTTAAAAGGAACGGGTTGGACGTTTGGCTTCCGGAGTCGATCGCGAGGCTAACCCTTGAAGCCCTCAGAAGCTCGAGGCGAATTGGTAATAAAGAGAGAACTTGACCGTTATTGAATTACAAGAAAGAGAAAACATATTACCGTTAGGGAGGGAACCCTTTCAGGTCACCCCGTCTCATAATACCTCTCAGCTGCTCTCTTACTTGATCTTGAAGATAATAACCTCCAGGTTTCTCGTTGATGTAATAAGTGGGGATACACGGGTTTTCATAGGTAGAAGAGCTTCAAATAAGTGCAAATCTTACTTCAAATGCTATGGGATTCAAACAACAGTTATGGGAGGGGACAACTCTGAGTGTGAGGACCTTACACACAAAGTGTCAACGCATGACCGTGGTCGTCACCTGGTTCCACTTCTATAGTCATGATGTTCGCCTGAGTTCTTCTGTGCTGGTCACTCTCCAGGCTCACCGCACCAAAATGTTGAAACCGAAAAATCGGTCTCCTGTGGAGTTCGACCCTTGGGGAAGGGGTGACCGCGCACCTACTACCCTCAAGCGAACGATCTAGGCACAAGACTAGGAACACAAGGGACAGACCCAAGGTCTCAGCGTGGAGGACCCGTCGCATACCCGGAAGACTAACAAACTCTTCCCCTCCCAAGCCAAGGGGTGAGCTAAGGCACCTTCGGAGGGCTCTCTTGGCCGACCGGGACATCTGAGGAGGATCTCAAGATCCACTCCTTAACTAAAGGTGCCACCTCGGGTATATGTGAAATGTTCCCCGCCCGTCTTACTATTGACACAAAACCGCCCAGCAGCCCTACTCTACGCAGCCCCAATTGGGCCGCTAACAGCGGAACTCCGCTATTCTGAAAGGATGACAACAGGCCATCAGGGGCTTCCCGGCATCTATTCCTCGGGGCCCACACGGGGGGAGCGGTTCACGAACACGCCGCTCGCCCAAGACAAGAGTAAACTACATATTCACAGAGCATCACAGATATGAAAGAATATTATAGGAATATGAATTCCATACTCAGCACGCAGGCCGCCAATATAAACAAAAAAAGCCTTCGAGGGCCGGCACAAGCTTGGGCTTAAGCCCGCTACTCCCCGCCTGGTACTGCAACACCTGTACGCCAACGTCTCGACGAGCGGCGGCCAACTAGGCATCGGTCGGCTAACAAAATCGGGCCAAACATATTACGCACACCCACTTTTTGGGGGCTTGTAGCGCGCATTCCCTGCAAACGGTCAATAAATAACTTCCTCGGAGTCTTCTCCGGGAACCCCAGAACATCACCAATCCGGCTCACACGTCCGGATGGGCTTCACACAGCATGCCTAAACCCGTACTCACGCTTCCGGGTACTAATGCAATTAACTGCGGGGACGTACACGTCAATCCGTCGGAAAGCTCCACTCCCGCCACCCGTTGGTGGAGAGGGGCTTCCATGCAAATATGTAAACTGAGGGGTTCACCTGCCCAAGTAGAAACATCGTTACCCTTGTCGCGTGCTTGGCGGCGGGGCCGGGAGAGGAGCTCCGGGTCGATCCTACTGCGTGCGGCCGCGTCAGTGGTCGCTCTCCACTCCAGGCCGAGCCTTGCTCCAGGCCGAGCCTCGCTCCAGGCCGAGTCTCGCTCCAGGCCGAGCCTCGCTCCAGGCCGAGCCTCGCTCCAGGCCGAGCCTCGCTCCAGGCCGAGCCTCGCTCCAGGCCGAGCCTCGCTCCAGGCCGAGCCTCGCTCCAGGCCTAGCCTCGCTCCAGGCCGAGCCTCACTCCAGGCCGAGCTTGCTGCCGGGAGAGGGGGAGGTCGAGGTGTGCTGCTCCAGGCCGGGAAAAAGGGAGGGGGCCGGGTTGCTCCAGGCGGCTAGAAAAAGACGGAGGTCGGGGTTGTGGTTGCTGCTCCAGGTCGGGAAAAAGAGGGAGAGGGGCGGGGTTCTGTTGTTGGCCGAGAGAGAGAGGGGGAGGGGGCGGGGCTCTGTTGTTGGCCGAGAGAGAGAGGGAGGGGGCGGCGGCTGCGCTGCTTTGCCGGCGACGGGAGAGAGCGGGGAAGGAGGCCGCGCCCTAGCTGCTCCAGACGACTGGAGGGAGAGAGAGAGGGGCGGGTTGTGCTCCTTGTTGCGGCGGCGGCCAGCGAGAGAGAGGGACAGGAGGCGCGGGGTGCTGCTGCTCTTCCAGTCGAACCCTAGCCGGGGGGGAGAAAATCCCGATCCCCTCTTTTCTCCCTTTTTTCTTCTCTCACCTCCTTCCCCCTTTTTTTATTTCTTCTTTTTTTATTTCTCTGCCACCCGATGCCTTGGCCCCCTATTCTTTTCTCCTCCTTTCCTGCTGCACCCCGCCTCTCCTTTTATTTCTTCTTTTTCCTTTTTTTCCTATCTTATCCCATATCTCTAATGTATATATAATGTATTATATATCTTATAATATAACATATATAACATATATATATATAAATATATATATATATATATTATGAACCTGTGCGCATAAAACCTCCGCACGCACGCACGCACGAGGATCCGCACACCTCCGAACAGGGTCGCACCAACTCGTCGCCCATAACACGCCCCTAGGCTGATATTTGGGGAGGGTCCCACTCGCCCGGCTACGGGGTTGTACAATCGTGGTGTACATCAATTTGGTATCTGAGCGGTTTAGTTCACTTCTATTGTTATTCAGATGATCATTTGTTTTTTAAATGTCTTTATTTCTCTTAATTAAAACCAAAATACATATATGATATAATTTAGTTAAAGAAAATTTATTTCAAATATTTTAACTTGAATATTTTTCTCAAATTAAAATATTCAATTATTTTTATATTTAAACATTTAAAAATAATTTCAATTAAGATCTTTAAAAAAACTAAAAAATTAAAAATTAAATATTTCTTTCAAAAATAAACTAGAGCCATTTTAAAACCGTTAAATAATTTTTTAAAGAAAAAAATATAATTTTAAATGAAAAATTTAGTAGGTCATTCACTAGAAAGTATTGCCGATCTGAGTTCACAAATGAAAATTTTGTCTACGACAATCAAAGCATTAACTACGAGTGTTAATACAAATATGAGGGATGTAGAACACATGATGAACGGCTTATGTACGAGTGTTAATGCAATTGAGGCCACCATGCACTAGAGCGAGCACCTCTTCTTGTAGTAGAAGTAAACCATAATAACCTGAATGTCAAGAGCTTGCACACCCCAATCTGGAACTCTATAATCAACCTCGTTGGGATATTATAGTCAAGTTAGATGTGGGCGACGTCGAAGGATATTTAGAACCTAAGTGATGTTTAGACTTGTACGATCGTATAGAGTGCTTCATGAATTGAAAGCAAATGTCACTGAATAGGCAGGTTGAGTATGCGACGCATAGATTGAAGAGATTTGTAATAGTTTGATGGGGACAATTAGAACGTGCGAGATTTAACTTAGGGATGCCCTCATAACTACATGGAGAGTTCAGAGCACAACTTAGGAAGCGGTATGTTCCCCTTGATTATCTCTGAAACTTATATCGTAGATTTCATAATCAACGACAAGAGAAGTCATTGGTGGATGAATATACCAATGAATTCTTCGTCCTTCAGTCTCGGCTCGACCTCCGCGAGGACAATGATATGATCATATCGTGATACCTAAATGGGTTATAGACTTATAGTATTCTATTCGGGACCAACTAGAGATGCATGATTATCGTGATTTAGGCGAAAACTATAGTAGAGCATGTAGAGTAGAGTCCTTACAGAAGCGAACCTCCGTACTTAACTCTACTGATAGACCCCCACTGAGTGTCACCATTGCGCCCACTAGGACCTTAGATCCCCATCACACTCCCATCATTACTAGAACCTCGATCCCTCCCACTAACCCCTCTCGAGGAAAGGAAAACATTGTGTCTAAGCCCAACACTGGACCATGTATGAATGTATGCATGTGTGGGTGGTACAATATGTAGCATGTTGGTGTGACAAAGCTTCAAGGAGATCAAGGACATGGGTGTGGGAGCCTTTGGTATAAGAATGGCCTCATACTCGAGTTGTTCAAGCATAAGCAGAGCATGTCCGATGCAGAACGGCTTGTAGGGTTTGCGCGTCTGTCAGTTTTTTCTAAAAAAACCCTAAATGTGTGCAATGAAATATGAATTTTGTAAAAAAAAATAATTTGAGCAGACGTTGCGTAGACTTTATGAAATTAAGCAACGTTTGTTTTCTGTAAAGCACAAAAAAACAATTTTGTTAATAAAAATGGTATTTCTTAAAATAACGGTTCAATTCTGAATCCGGGGAAGGAATTTCGCAACTTTCGTTTCGTTCCCCTTGTCGTAGCAAGACGGAAATCAAGAACTCCAAATATGCTTCCGTTTGGAGTTTTTGACGTAGCGTTCGCTGACAAAATTCGTGTGAAAATTCAACAATGAATCTAATTATCCTACGGGAAAATATTTAGACACACGCAAAGGAGGAGAAAGAAACAAGTTACCCATGGAAAGAGACGTCTTTCCGTATTCGAAGTCGATGACGATCACGCGAGGAACTCCTTGTCACCTTCGATCTCCCGCTCCGAGGTCGACCGTTGTCGCACACAGGCACCAAGGAGAAATTTCACTAACTCTCACACGAAATTGTTTCCTTGGAATCTCAAACACTCAATAGTGTTAAGAAGACACAAACTAAACAACCTAATTTCACTCGCTCTCACGTACCAAAGTGGATCCACGAAATCTCTCAACACAAGAGTTGAATTTCACTCCTGTTCACACAAAGAGGCTCCACGTAATCTCAAAAGCAATAAGAGAAAGCAATCCCTCACAAGGGGGCAGAACTACCATTCCTAAATCATACTAATCTCTACCACTAAGCTACTATCCTAAACCACTCTAACTGTTCACGGCAACAACAGTAGCGGACCTAGCTTCAATTATCAATAGGAAAATAATGTTCCAACAATAACATCAAGTGTTTATTGTTCATCACCTTCTCTCTAACAGGAAACAGAAGCAGTGAACAGGAAGTTCATTAATCAGCAATTCTCTCAAAAGGGAAAGCTAACACAGGCAATAGTATAAATCGCTATCCTACAATCTCAAATGGTAGCAATTTCTTACAGGAAACTAAGAACACGACATTAATCACTCTCTAAACATAAGCAAACTCACATAAATCATACATTCATCCATCACACCAAGAAAACTACAGCAAGCCCTATTTATAGAGAAGAAAAAAACAGTTCATTGCGTCGTTCTGGAACCGGCGGAAGCTTGGAAGAGCGGCCATGGCAGAACGATGGTTGGGAACTGTCTTAACTGCCGGGAAATGAACTCAAGAAGGTGGCGGACGTGGGGAACGTCGTGGACGCGCTCGTCCGAGAGAAGTGGAGTTCTGCTGACAGTGGAAGCGGGCGGAGGATGCGCGATTTGCGGGAAGCTCGAGCCGCGCCATTAACGGGAAGAAGCACGCAGGAAGCCCTAACCTGGAATTAAAACCTGCGGGTTTTACTTCTCCTTCTTAAAGTTGTTGTATGGCTCGAAAATTGACCAGGGGCTGGCTGGAAAAAAACTGAACCGGGATGGGAGGAAGACCTGATGTGGCCTTTCACCTAATACATATTTTTCTATATTTATATATTTGTTGCCAAATAAAACAGCAAAATTACATATATACAAAATGACAATAATTAAATAAGCAAAACTCAAGGCCGATAGAGGTTCGGTTGTGTGCGGCGTCGGGTACTTTTGCGACGTCCAGATTGGGGCTGGTCTCCACCAATGCCTAAGCAAAGACATGACATTCTATGGCGCGAGAGGATGCGAAAGTCTCTAGAACAGTGGAGAGAAGTCCTAAAGATGGATCATAATCATTGGGATTAATGTTTGGGAAGATTCTAGAAATATCCGGAGTGGTACATATGAGGATGATAGAGAGCTTTAGAGTTGTCTCATGGGAGCATTTTAGAGAATTCATGAAAATTGTATAGTGTTGACTATTCTAGAAATGTAGAAATCTAGAGACTTACATACTTTGGAGGGAAAACACTTTGGGACCTATAAAGGAAGAAGGCACCCTCATTTGTAATCATCCATGTTAGAATCCAAATTTTGGAGAAGCAATAGAGATCATTGAAGTTTTTTTCACTTGTGAGCATTCTATTGAGTCGTTTCCACTATCTTTTCTGCATCACCACCTAGTCCTTGGAAAGAGACAAGGAAAGACCGACTTAGCTTGGCTACGCGGAGTGGAAAGGAGGATCTAAGGCTGCGCGAAAGCTTGGAAAGAGACAAGTGCATGACATTTAGTATCAGAGCCAGGTTCACTCGATTACATGGTTTGTGCACAAAAAGACTAGATGGCTGGGGAAATGGACAACCCAAACATGGATGAGGTTGGCAGGGAGGTTAATCATCAATCTGAAAGGAAGAAGCGAAGTCAAAGCAAATTTGGTGAGCCCGAATACTTGGACCTTGCATTGGTGGATTGGGACAAGCGCATGACGGCGGTGGAGCAGGAGCACCTACATGATCGCGGAGAACTAGATGTTGTCAAACAAGAGATGCCTGCTTGTGGAGAGTTGGACCTATTAAGGGCCCAAATCCAAGCTTGTCTTGATGCAAATTTGGAGCTTACACAAAGATGTGATCATCTTGAGGATGACTATAAGGAGCGGATCGTTAAATTGGAGGAAGTATTAGTCGTGTGCAGAAAGGCCATCGCAAGTTATTATCTTTCGGATATTGCGTCACTTTGGTGGCAAAGGAAGCTTGCAGATATCAAGAAGGGGGCATACAACTTGGGCACTTGGGAGAAGTTGAAGGTTGAACTCAAGAGACACTTCTACCCAAAGAACGTTACAAATGAGGCAAAGACAAAGTTGAAATAACTAAAGCAAAAAGGATCAATCACAGAGTATATGAGGGAGTTGATGGTATTTGGAATGTCCGAAGAAGACCAACTCTTCAACTTCAGAGATGGTCTTCAAAATTGGGTGAAACAGAAAGTGCATCGGCGGGATACAAAGACACTTGATGAAGCAATTGTTGTTGTTGAAGCAATGACCGAGTTTCAAAGACCATCAATAGATGCTCCAACAAAGAATGGCTACAAGGATGAGCACACTAAAGGTAGGGCAGAAAGGTAGGAGTTGTGGAGACCCCGTAAAGAAGATCGTACTTCCATGCATCATGGAAAGGATATGGATGGCGCCAAAACGGGTGTTACACCAAAAGGTGGATGATATATTTGCAAGGGTCCACACATGATGAATAAGTGCACAAAGCTTGGTTCGCTTTCCACATTACAAGAGAATGATATAGCAAAGTGTGAGGATGGTGAAGGTACAAACCAAATATGCTCTTTGCAACTTCTAAATACCTTGAATGTAAAACCAGCAGAGAAGGCAGCTAGCAAAGGACTTATGTACGTTGAGGTCATGATCAACAAGTCTACCAAAACCTTGGTAGATACGGGTGCAACACAATTTTATGATTGAGGAAGAATCACAAAGGCATGGCCTTCATATGACGAAGAGTGATGGATGGCTCAGGACCGTGAATGGGAAGGCGAGACCACTATCTGGAGTGGTTCGTAGCGTGGAGCTTCGCTTGGGAACATGAAGTGTGCATGTGAACTTCTCGGTCACGACGATGGATGATCACAAGGTTGTGTTGGGCATGGACTTCTTTGATGCGGTTAAATCAATCATCATGCCAACTTGTCGCTCGGTGTTACATCATGGAAAAAGGAGCAACTTGCATGGCTCCCGCGGTAGAGGGGCATCCAAGAAGCAGTGGGATAAAGCAACTATTGGCTATGTACATAGCCAAGGGAGTTACGGAAGGAGAACCTAATCTCTTAGCAATCTTAAAGAAGGAAACGATGGCCATGCCAACACGATGTTGCTTCGGATGTAAGGAGATTCATAGATCACTGGATTTCCCAAGGCGAATTCCCCGTAAGTGGGCTTGCATCGTTCGCAAAGAAGATCATAATTTGGAGAGTTGTCCCATCGGGAATGGATTCAGGGACCTTCCAAAAGAATCATACATCAAACCTGAGCAAGATGTGGAGACGAGATGCCAAAAGGACCACACTTCTGCGGAGGAAGAAGTGTTTTCATGGGAAGTGGAGCGGGATGTGGACAAATACCCTGAGTGCCAAGAAGGCGAAGCTCGCAAGGAGGAATGAATCTTGGGGATCAAGGAACAGCCAGTTGAGAACGTAGAGTCCAAATGTCATGGGGGCGAGGCTGACATAGAGAATCAAGTTGAGGAGCTCAAAGGTGAACAATTGTGGAGGCAATGCTCCCACAAGGTCACTATATACAAGGATCACTTTGGAGCATGAAGACGACATGGAATCTGATATCCAAGGGCTCAAAACTCACATTGAGGATTGGCTTGAGTCTTGAGGATAAGCCAAAGGAGGATGCGGAGTTCACACCATGTGAATTTCTGACCTTCGAAGATGCGGAAAAGTCACTACTCAATGCTAAGTCGGTGACACTACTTTATGGAGTTGAAGACTACCAAGCAGCAATGGATTACTGGAGGCAAGACCTTCCCGTTGACAGAGGTGCAAAGATTTGAACAATGATGTTACCTAATGTATGGTTGCGATGTGGGCGTCCCAAGATTGGTTGTGGGAGAATGTCACGGTCTTATAGCTCAAGACACAACCATCATCATGTATGCATGTGGGTGGTACAATAGGTCGCATGTTGATGCGATAAAGCTTCTAGGAGGTCAAGGACTTGGGTGTGGGAGCCTTTAGTATAAGCATGGCTTCATACTCGAGTTGTTCAAGCATAGGAGGAGCATTCCCAAGCAAAGACATGACATTTTTTGGCGCAAGAGGATGCGAAAGTCTCTAGAACAGTGGAGAGAAGTCCTAAAGATGGATCATCATCTTTGGGGTTAATGTTTGGAAAGATTTTAGAAATATCTGGAGTGGTACATATGAAGATGATAGAGAGATCTAGAGTTGTCTCATGGGAGCATTCTAGAGAATTCATGAACATTGTATAGTGTACAGCATTCTAGGAATGTAGAATTCTAGATCCTTCCATACTTTGGAGGGAAACCCCTTTGGGGCTTATAAAGGGGAGGGCCTCCTCATTTATAATCATGTAAGTTAGAATTCAAATTTTGGAGAAGCAATAAGGATCATTGGAGTTCTTTCACTTGTGGGCATTCTCTTGAGTTGTTTTCACTCTCTTTTCTTCATCACCACCTAGTCCTTGGAAAGATACAAGGAAAGGCTGACTTAACTTGGCTACGCGGAGTGGCAAAGAGGAGCTAAGGCCGCACAGAAGCTTGGAAAGAGACGTTGTGACAGTGAGTATGAAGTTTACATTTGTGACTCTGATCCTGAGCACGCGCCTGAGGATGTATTAGAAGTAGAAGGCGACCACACTAATCACTTAGTCTATGTCTTACATTATAGCATGATCACCCTAAGTGGGTCGACTGAGGATGACCAAATGCGGCACAATATTTTTCGCACTACTGCACGCATCTGGGGACAAGTTTGCTCAATTATCATTAATAGTGGTAGTATAGAAAACATTATTTCTCAACGTATGGTAGACACATTAGGGCTTGAGACGCAACTGTTAGAACAACCCTACAACTTATCTATAGTTAATAGTAATTTGACTACACTCGTTACCCACCACTGTCTAGTAGAGTTTTCCATTGGGAACACGTTTCAGGATAGAGTATCATGTCATGTCACTACCACTGACATCTGTCACATCCTATATTCCTATTAGGATGACCTTGGCAGTACGGAGGACACGTCATACATGATGGCAAGAGGAACTCTCATTCCTTCAAATACCATGGGCACAAGATTATTCTTCTTCCTCAAAAGAGTTGTCTTGTTTCAAGGGAACCTGAGAGGACCTCACCATCATCTAACCCACCCACTGTTGAATCCACTAAGTTCTTGTCATTCACCGCCACACTCCTTACCTGGACCCCACTGCACAAAGGAAAATCCCACTTTAATGTGACAAATGGCCCGAACTTGATGTCACTTTTATCGATCATGGTGCATCACCTTATGTTTTTTAGTTCACCTAAATTAAAATTTGATGATCTCTTATCACGGGCACCGCAATATCTCGATTCTATATTTGGCGACCGCATGTTTTTTTCATTGATTATAAGTAAACTCTTTGAGTTTCATTATCATATTATTAATCTAATTAGTTGTTGACGTGTTAGGCGGATAAAGAATTACCCCACATATATTCATTCCTCATAAACACATGCTTTAAAGTTTTTTTTATAAAAAAAACTTTAAAATCAAAAATTGGGATCAAAATTAAATTTTGTGGCGCTCACCAGAAAAATTCAAACGATAATATTGAGGTATTTAATATAAGTCTAGTAATCACATGTAGGTGTCTAACAAAAGACTGTATGATGCAAAAGGAGCTAAGAATTCCACAAGTCAAGCCTGATTGCCTCATGTTTTACTTATTTTGCTACCATTTCTTTCTTATTTTGTGATGCTTGTCCCCTTGAGCTCGCTTACTTGATATTTGATGTCTACCCCCTTCTCATTATATCATTTGTTACATTGATGCTCTGAATCTTATTGCTCAATTAAATTATATACATGAAATTATAACTAACAGTATTCGAGTATCTTCAACAAATTATAACTCAAAGTCGGATTTTATCTTCGGGGGTTATAATATTTTTGAAGGAGATGAGTTTCTTGCATCTTTCAGGAAAAAGAAGTTACTTACAGGTCAAGAGTAGTAGCAAAGGAGCCAAACTGTGTCCCATTACCTACCACAACCCAGAGTTTCCCACCACTTCACCTTATATACTTAATTTGGAGGGGTTTGCTCAATTCTTAGTTATTCAACAGCATGACTGTAGCGATGATTTTTCATATCAACGTTTGGATATCCTAATAGCATACCACATTACATTCCTGATGGGGTAAAGATCTTTCAACCCCGGGAGAATTAATGCTACACTCGTTACCCACCACTGTCTAGTAGAGTTTTCCATTGGGAACACGTTTCAGGATAGAGTATCATGTCATGTCACTACCACTGACATCTGTCACATCCTATATTCCTATTAGGATGACCTTGGCAGTACGGAGGACACGTCATACATGATGGCAAGAGGAACTCTCATTCCTTCAAATACCATGGGCACAAGATTATTCTTCTTCCTCAAAAGAGTTGTCTTGTTCCAAGGAAACCTGAGAGGACCTCACCATCATCTAACTCACCCACTGTTGAATCCACTAAGTTCTTGTCATTCACCGCCACACTCCTTACCTGGACCCCACTGCACAAAGGAAAATCCCACTTTAATGTGACAAATGGCCCGGACTTGATGTCACTTTTATCGATCGTGGTGCATCACCTTATGTTTTTTAGTTCACCTACATTAAAATTTGATGATCTCTTATCACGAGCACCGCAATATCTCGATTCTATATTTGGCGACCGCATGTTTTTTTTCATTGATTATGTTAGAATAATCCTTGTATTGGGCTCATGTTTGTTGGCCCATTTATGCTTCTTCTTCTTTAGTCCCACATCTTGTATAGGATTTGTTTCCTCTCTTTCTCTCCTATATATTTGTATACTCTCTTTGTATTTACATACTCAATCTATATACATAAGTTTCGGGTCATTTCTACATGGTATCAGAGCCAGGTTCCGACTCTCGCGGTCTGTCGACGTCTGACCGCACTGTGTAATCTCTCTCGCGGTCTTCCTCCCGCGGCTTGTTTTTCGCGGACTGTTTTTTTTCTAGCCATGCTTCCCTGCGGCCTGCCCTTTCAGTCCGCTTCCTTCTGCCCTTGTTTTCTCTCCGTGGATCCACCTCCCCCCCCCCCCTTGCTTTTATAGCCTTTTCTCTCTCCGTGGGACCACCTTCTTACCTGTCTGTTGCGGCCTCTCTCCTAGTCGCGGCCTCTCGTCAGTCCGCTCCTGCGCTCTTTGCGTGTTCGCGGCCTGTCTTGTCTGCGGCCTCTTTTCTGTCCGCCGCGGCCTCTCTTCTCGTCGCGGCCTCCTTCTCTGTCCGCTGCTAAGATCTGCCTGACCGTGCGGGCTGTCTCCTTCTCGCCTGCATCTTGGTCGCGATCTCCTGCCTTCTCCTGGTCGCGCGACTTGTCTCAGTCCGACGCGACTTGTCTCAGTTCGGCGCGACTTGTCTCAGTCCGACGCGTAAGATCTGCCTGACCGTGCGGGCTGTCTCCTTCTTGCCTGCATTTTGGTCGTGATCTTCTGCCGTCTCCTGGTCGCCCGACTTGTTTCAGTCCGGTGCGGCTTGTCTCAGTCCGCCCGGCTTGTCTCTATCTGCGGCATTCTTCCCTCGTCGTCTACGGGCTGCGGCCTGTCTCCATGACTTCCTCTGGTACTTCTCCCAGCTCGGCGGCCAGCCCGCCCCCTGTCCACCCGGCCTGTCCTCCAGACCGCCCGGCCTGTTCTGTCGAACTCCGTGACGAGCTCCGGATCACTACCATCTCTCTTTCTGGCAAGAAGAACTTTATTCCTTTGGTACATTCTGTTCGGCGGGTTCTCCAGGCTAAGGGCCTTCTACCGCACCTTACTCAGGCACCTCCAAGGCTATGTGGGATGAGATCCATTCCTTGTATTCTGGCCGCGACAGCCTCCAGCATCTTTATGACATCCTCACTGATCTCTCCACTCTCGACACTGGCGGCGCCTCAGATATGACCTCGTTTGTCGCTCGGGCTAAAACGCTTGCTGAAGCCTGGATCCAGCACCAGCCGCCGACCACTGATCCTGCTGCTCAGCGGGCTCAGAAGGAAGCTGCTTTCATTGCCATCCTTATGGCTCGACTTCCTTCTCATCTTCACAGTCTTCGTGCTCAGGTCCTGGCCGCTCCTACTACACCCTCCTTTTCGGATGTCTGCTCCATGATTCTCCGGGTCTCGCCTCCTCCAGATCCTCCGGCTCCTTCTCCACCGGCTCTCCTTCAGCATACCCCTCCGCTCTTACCCTTTCCTCCCCCTTCTACTCGGGGGGGACAGTTGGGCTCGCGGGGCCGTGGCCGTGGAGGCCGTGGCCGGCCAAAGTGCTCCTTCTACGGGAAGGATGGCCATCTTGAGGCGACTTGTTACAAGAAACTCGGCTACCCCCCTCGCCCGACGGCTTCTGCCGTTACTAACGCTACTCCTCCGGATCTCGAGACCGTCCGTCTTCAGCTCCAGCATCTCCAGGGGCTGCTCAACCCCCCCTCGGCCTCCGTCGCCTCCGTCTCCCACACAGGTACTGCTTGTCTCTCCCACAGCCCGGGTTGGATTATGGACTCTGGCGCTACTCATCACATCACTTCGCAACGGCCTGCCGAGTACTCGGATTCTCCTTATCCGAAGTCCATCACCATGGCCAATGGGGGGCTGGTTCCTGTCTCTGGCTCGGCCGATCTTTCTATCCACCCATCCCTCCCTCTTCGTTCGGCTCTTCATGTTCCGAGTTCCCCTTTTAACTTACTCTCTGTTGGGCGTCTTACGAGTGACCTGGATTGTTCTGTTATATTCACTTCCTCTTCCTTTGTTATACAGGATCGGCGGACGCGGACTACCATTGGTAAAGGACAGCTGCGGAATGGGCTCTACCTTCTCGATGCCTCTCCGATCGCTCTGTCTTTCGTCTCCTCCACTGCCTGTCATCGCCGCCTTGGTCATGCCCCTCTACCAGTTCTCCAGCGGGCTCTTCCAGACCTTTCTTTTACTTCTTTTCAGTGTGATTCATGTATTCTCGGCAAACAGCCACGTTATTCGTTTCCTTCGCATTGTACTCGGAGTGCGGCTCCTTTTGATCTTGTTCATTCGGATATTTGGGGACCATTTCGGATTCCTAGTATATGTGGTTATCGTTATTTTCTCACCTTTATTGATGATCATTCACGCACCACGTGGCTCTACTTACTTCGCGAACGCTCTGAGCTTCCCCGGGTGTTTCGGGCATTTGTCCTCGAGACCCGGACGCAATTCAATACCACCCTCAAAACTCTTCGTACTGATAATGCTCGTGAATACACAAGTCACGACTTTACCACCTTATGTTCGGAATACGGGATTCTCCATCAAACCTCTTGCACGTATACCCCGCAACAAAATGGGGTTGCCGAACGCAAGAACCGCCATTTATTGGATGTTGCCCGCTCCCTCATGATCCAAATGCATGTTCCTAAAGCCTACTGGAACTTTGCGGTCTTCACTGCCTGCTTTCTCATCAATCGCCTCCCTTCCTCTGTCCTCAATTATGCGACTCCCTTCAGCATATTGTTTCCCTCCACTCCGGCTTTCCCTCTCTCGCCCCGTATCTTCGGAAGCACCTGCTATGTCCACTGCCTCGGGCCCTCCTCAAATAAATTGGATCCCAGGGCGGCGAAACGCATCTTTGTTGACTACTCCCACACCCATAAGGGCTATGTTTGTTACTCACCCGCTACCTGCAAGGTCACTGTTTGTGCTGACGTTACCTTCCGGGAAGACGAACCGTTCTTTCCTGCTCCATCCCCCACTGCTCTACCACCGCCTCCTCTTCCGTCGTCCTTACCCCGTCCCGTTATTCCTGCTAATCCACCACCACCGCTCTCTCCTCCCCCCGCTCCTTCTACCACCAAACCACCCGTTATCCGGGTCTACACTCGTCGCCCTCCCAGTTCCGTTGCCCCTCTGCCGCCGACCTCTGCCGTGGACACTTCGCGTCCCTCTGATCAGGTAACGCCCTCCACTGCCCACCCTCTGGAGGCCTACGTCTCTCTTCATCGCCTTTCTCCCCCTCTGCACACATTTGCTACTTTTCTCTCTTCGATTTCTGTTCCTAACTCTGTACAGGAGGCGCTTCAACATCCGGGCTGGCGGGCAGCCATGGAAGAGGAAATGTCTGCTCTCTGGGCTAACCAGACATGGTCCGTTGTCCCTCTCCCTCCGGGTCAGAAACCGGTAGGGTGCAAGTGGGTCTTTGTCATCAAACATGCTGCTGATGGGACGATCGACCGTCTGAAGGCTCGCCTTGTCGCTCGCGGCTTCACTCAACAACAGGGGCTCGACTATGAGGAAACCTTTTCTCCGGTCGCCAAGCTCAATACCGTTCGGGTCCTCCTCTCTGTCGCTGTTCATCGCCAGTGGCCTCTCTTTCAGCTCGATGTCAAGAATGCTTTCTTAAATGGGGATCTCCAGGAGACGGTCTACATGCAACAACCGCCCGGGTTTGAGACCACGGGGGAGTCTCAGGTTTGCCGTCTTCGCAAGGCTCTGTATGGTCTCAAACAATCTCCACGGGCCTGGTTTGAGAAATTCAGTAAAGTACGTCGCGCTGTCGGCTTTAGTCGAAGCTCGGCTGACTTCTCGCTCTTCACTCGTCACCGACCATCAGGGACGGTCCTTCTATTAGTATATGTTGATGACATCATCATCACGGGAGATGACTCACAAGGGATACATGCTGTCAAAGCTCATCTGAACTCGGTCTTTCAGACAAAGGACCTGGGGACTCTGCGATATTTTCTGGGTCTTGAGGTTGCCAGGCGACCGGACGGCCTTATTCTATCTCAACGAAAGTACTGTATTGATCTTCTTCATGATGCTGGTCTCTTAGGGTGTAAGCCATGTGATACCCTCATGGATGTAAACCACAAGCTGTGTGCTTAGGCTTCTGACTCGGATCTTCTTCTTCAGAACCCTGAATATTATTGACGACTTGTTGGAAAGTTGATCTATCTTACTATTACTAGACCAGATATTTCCTTTGTTGTTGGTCTTGTCAGTCGCTACATGCACTCTCCTCGCAAGTCTCATCTTTTGGCGATTGAACGCATTCTGAGGTACTTAAAAACGGCCCCGGGTCAAGGACTTGTGTACCGGACTTCCTCGTCTGCTCCTACCTTAGTGGCATACTCTGATGCGGACTATGCGGGCTCTCTTGATGACCGGCGGTCTACTAGTGGTTTCTGCACATACTTTGGGGGACATTTGGTTACATGGAGAAGCAAGAAACAAGCGGTCGTTGCTCGCTCATCGGCTGAGGCAGAATACCGCGCAATGGCATCTGTTGTATCCGAACTCACATGGCTTGAAAGTCTTCTCACTGATCTGGGTGTAAAATTACCTTCTCCTGCTCTACTTCTTTGTGATAGCCAAGCGGCTATATATATCGTCAAGAACCCAGTCTTCCACGAAAGAACGAAGCACATTGAAGTCAATTGCCACTTCGTTCGAGAGAAAGTTCAAATGAAGAAGCTCGATTTAAAACATGTTCCAGGGACGGAACAAGTTGCAGATGTCCTCACAAAGGCTCTTCCCAAAGCATCTTTCTATCAATGCTTGTCCAAGCTTGGTGCATATGATTTGTACGCTCTAGCTTGCGGGGGAGTGTTAGAATAATCCTTGTATTGGGCCCATGTTTGTTGGCCCATTTATGCTTCTTCTTCTTTAGTCCCACATCTTGTATAGGATTTGTTTCCTCTCTTTCACTCCTATATATTTGTATACTCTCTTTGTATTTACATACTCAATATATATACATAAGTTTCGGGTCATTTCTACAGATTATAAGTAAACTCTTTGAGTTTCATTATCATATTATTAATCTAATTAGTTGTTGACGTGTTAGGCGGATAAAGAATTACCCCACATATATTCATTCCTCATAAAGACATGCTTTAAAGTTTTTTTATAAAAAAACTTTAAAATCAAAAATTGGGATCAAAATTAAATTTTGTGGCGCTCGCCAGAAAAATTCAAATGATAATATTGAGGTATTTAATATAAGTCTAGTAATCACATGTAGGTGTCTAACAAAAGACTGTATGATGCAAAAGGAGCTAAGAATTCCACAAGTCAAGCCTGATTGCCTCATGTTTTACTTATTTTGCTACCATTTCTTTCTTATTTTGTGATGCTTGTCCCCTTGAGCTCGCTTACTTGATATTTGATGTCTACCCCCTTCTCATTATATCATTTGTTACATTGATGCTCTGAATCTTATTGCTCAATTAAATTATATACATGAAATTATAACTAACAGTATTCGATTATCTTCAACAAATTATAACTCAAAGTCGGATTTTATCTTCGGGGGTTATAATATTTTTGAAGGAAATGAGTTTCTTGCATCTTTCAGGAAAAAGAAGTTACTTACAGGTCAAGAGTAGTAGCAAAGGAGCCAAACTGTGTCTCATTACCTACCACAACCCAGGGTTTCCCACCACTTCACCTTATATACTTAATTTGGAGGGGTTTGCTCAATTCTTAGTTATTCAACAGCATGACTGTAGCGATGATTTTTCATATCAACGTTTGGATATCCTAATAGCATACCACATTATATTCCTGATGGGGTAAAGATCTTTCAACCCCGGGAGAATTAATGCAATTTGCATCACATTGTTTTGATTTTTGTGTGAAAACTCCCCCCATCGCATACGAGATATTATACCAAGTCCCAACTTGACGCTCCCTGTTCCAGATGCCGATAAAGTTGTCGACAACCCTAACTGCGACCAGTCCCCTGTTTTCCGCCGACTAAAACCTCCAAAGCCTCCTCCTATGATGTCTCTTTCACCGAGCGAACTCCCAGTCCCTCCATCCAGTCACATCAAACCGCCCGCGAGCTGATTTCGGTTTGTTGCATTTTATGAGCTCAAGGTATAGCTCTCCTCTCATTCATTCTCGTTTATTTGAACTTTAACATTTAGAGCTACCCTAAATTAACAATGTATCTTTTTGTTGTTACTTTCCATATTGTGCTTCCTTCATTTTGTCTACTTCATGATTGGTGGAATTATTAATTCAAGTTGATTTGTTGTGAAATTGTTGGACTTCTGCACATGTTACAAACTTAGATTCAAATAGTCTTCTTTTATTGTTTAAACAAGGTAACATGGGCATCACATTATTTAATCAAGAATCCAATTTTATTAAAATAAAACATTTTGAATCTTGGTTTACACCAATAACACTACCTGTAATTACAATTTTGATATCCACTACTAACATAATGCTCTCCTCTTTTATCGGAGGATAGAATATTGAGTGGTCTGTTTTGTATCTCTTAAAGTCAAACTATTCCAACATGGTGGAGAATGGCTCATCATAATTGGCCCATTAAGCTTGATTGTAAACTTCAACCAGCCAAGCTTTCAACCAATCAACAGATCCAGCCACTGCATATAACAATCTACACCCAAAATTTATATTCCTCTATGTAAATAAACCAATTTGAGATGTCATTGGTATATAAATGTGTTTGTTTCCTTTGTCGTTATGTACTCCCATTCAAGTTAAGATATAGGATCTATTATGGGCCTCAAGCACCGGACCTAGCTATCTTATTATTGAGTCTAGTTGTTGTCTTGTATTCTAATATTTCTCTCGCTTGTGGCATTTACGCTTACGTCATTACCTCATCCTATACAAGCAGACCTAGGGTTCATGTAATGTTATGCAAGAAAAGAAGTTTTATTTTCTTGTCCTTATTATTCTTGGAAGCACTCTCCTCTAACGAGCAAGCCCGCTTAGGCAGCCGCAGTTATGGATCCATTGTATCTTCTCTGCTTCCAGTCATCTTCTTCACGGTTGTAGCTCAGTTGGTGATGTGGAATAGTTTAGAACTTCCTTATCTAAGAGTACTGGGGTTCAAGCCCCAACCTCAACAATCCATTATTGGAATTAGTGGTTATGACCAATCAAATCTGTGAAGATGGGTTGGGGTCACTGGTCTGCAAACCTGTAGCGCAACCACAATAGACTGTGGAGTTACAACATCGGCGTCGTGTTTGAGAACATAGTGTAAGTCATGGGAGTAGAGAAATAAAAACCTTAATAATCATTGAAAGAGAGCTCCCCACACATATATATGAAGGGAGAAAAAATACAAAGAACAAAACTACCCTTATGGGTAAAATACAATAAACTAGAAATAAGACGACTTGATTTCAACCCTCCCCCTCAAGTCGAACGGTAGATATCCGTCATTCCGAACTTATGAGTGTCATCAGTGAAGACATCAGAACCTAGACTCTTGGTGAAGATGTCAGCCAACTGATCTCTGGAGTGAACGAAGGGTGTGCCTAATTTTTCTTTTTCAAGATGATCTTTGATGAAATGGTGATCCACCTCAACGTGCTTAGTCCTGTCATGCTGAACTGGATTGTGTGTTATGATGATGGCAGCTTTGTTATCGCAGTACAGGGATATGGGAGCTTCCTCCTGAAGCCCAAGATCATGCAGTAGGGTACGCAACCACAGGCCTTCACAGAGGCCTTGGTACATTGCCCGGTACTCAGCCTCGGCACTTGATCTGGCCACCACATTTTGTTTCTTACTACGCCATGTGACTAGGTTTCCTTCAATGAATATGCAATAGCCTGTTGTAGATTTCCGGTCATCGTGGATCCATCCCAGTTTGCGTCAGTGAAAACATCGATCCGCAAGTGATTGTTCTTAGAGAACATTAGCCCCCGTCCTGGGCACTTCTTCAAATACCGGAGGACACGGTAAGCTGCCTCCTGGTGTCTGACTCTCGTAGCATGCATGTATCTACTCAGGATCCCAACAACATATGTAATGTCGGGGCGAGTATGCGAGAGATATAAGAGCATTCTCACCAATCTTTGATAACTGCAAGGATCTGTACGATCACCATTGCTATCCTCATCAATCTTATGATTCTCCTCCATAGGAGTGTTTGCAGGGGCACAACCGAGCATACCGGTCTCCGTTAGCAGGTCCAACACATACTTGCGTTGGGAGATAAAAATACCTTTGTCAGAACGGGTTACTTCAATTCCTAGGAAGTAGCGTAGCCTTCCCAGGTCTTTTACTTCGAACTCAGCTGAGAGACGAGCCTTCAATTTGGAGATTTCATCTGTGTCATTTCCTGTGATCACAATATCATCAACATAGACAATCAGAACTACGATTTTCTTTTCATTCCTCCTGACAAATAGGGTATGATCAGAGTGTCCCTGCTTGTAGCCAAACTGGATCATGGCCTTGTGGAATCTACCGAACCATGCCCTCAGGGACTGCTTCAGCCCATACAAGGACTTTCGTAAGCGAAAAACAAGGCTCTCTTGTCCCTTACTCACAAAGCCTGGAGGAAAGACCATGTGCACCTCTTCCTCGAGGTCCCCGTGCAAGAATGCATTTTTGACGTCCAGTTGATGAAGATCCCAGTCTAAAATCACAGCACATGATATGATCACACGAATAGAGTCCATCTTTGCAATCGGTGCAAAGGTCTCTTGGTAATCAATCCCCTGAGTCTGGGTATAACTACGAGCAACCAACCGAGCTTTATAGAGCTCGACTTTCCCATCTGGATTCTGCTTGACAGAGAAGACCCGTCTTGAACCAATGGGTTTCTTGCCAGGAGGAAGAGGGGTGACATCCCATGTGTGATTTTTCTCCAAAGCGGATATTTTTTCCTTCATTGCTTGAGCCCATACTGGAATGCCAAGTGCCTCCTGCCATGTCTTAGGAATAGAAATCTCGGACAAAGAACATATAAAAGATTGGTGAGGCTTAGAGAGGTGATTATAAGTAATATGGTTAGAAATGGGGTGTTCGGTACACTGGGCCTTATCTCCTAGTTGAGCAATAGGAACATGTAAATCAGCATAAGGATCCGAGTCCAAAGGCAGCATTGGCAGCGGCGGAATAATGACGGGCTGTTCACCTGTTTTTCGACGATGATAAACATGAGGTAGCGGCGTGATGAGAGATGGATGATGAGAGAAGGGTATATGAGAGATATCTGTAGTGGATGGCATAGTGGAAGTTAGAGTGCTACTACGCCTGGGGGGATAACAGGAAGAGGAGCAACACCACTAACATCATTATCTTCCTCCCCCTGATGAGAAGGAGTTGAAGCTAAGTAATATGATTCATCTTTGCGAAACGTCACATCCATGGTCCAGTAAGTATGTCTAGAGGGTGGGTGATAGCACCTATACCCCTTGGTGGTGGTAGAATAGTCAAGGAAAACACAACGGAGAGCTCGAGGATCGAGCTTGTCACGAAGTGGCTGATGAACATGAACGAAACAGACACACCCAAACACGCGGGGTGAAAGCGAAGAGGTATGAACAACTATCGTAGAAGAAAGGCGCGCGAGAGGGGTAGCATACTCGAGAACCCGAGAAGGAAGGCAGTTGATAAGATGAGTGGTCGTCATGATGGCATCCCACCAATAGGGTTTCGGAAGGTGCATGGAGGTGAGGAGACAACGGGCAACATCAAGAAGATGCCTGTTTTTTCGTTCAGCCACACCATTTTGGGTGGAAGTATAGACACACGTGGTTTGGTGGAGGATGTCATTGCTCGAGAGATAGGCCCCAAAAGCACCACGATCATCATATTCCCACCATTGTCGCTTCGAAGAACATGAATTGTGTCATTGAACTATGTTTGTATCATCTTATGAAATGTTTGAAAAACAGAAGCAACTTCTCCTTTCTTCTTCAAAAGATAAATCCATGTAGTACGAGAAAAGCAATCAATAAAGGTAACAAACCATCTATAGCCAGTTAAAGACACAATTGGGGAAGGTCCCCGGACATCAGAATGTATAACAGCAAAAGGTGTACTACCAGGAGAAGATACATGGGATGTCGAATGACGAACATGTTTAAACATTACACATACATCACATTTTAAACTAGGAATAAACTGAGATAAAGCAGGGAAGAGTTTCTGGAGATAAACAGGAGACGGATGACCAAGACGCAAGTGCCAGCGGCAAGCGTCAGTAGCAGTAGCAGCCGAAGAGGAAAGAGCAAGGGATGATGGTGTAGTATCCAGGTAGTACAGACCACCACGATTCCTACCACTGCCAAGTATCTACTTCGTACCCAGTTCCTGAAAGATACAAGAATCAGAGAAAAATGTTACAGAACAGTTAAGAGATTTAGTAAGGTTGCTAATAGAAAGTAAACTGCGGGGAAAGAAAGGGACATGCAAGACTGAAGAGAGAGGAAGAGAAGAGGAACATGAAAAAAAAACTCTTGCCAACAATAAGAGACAAGGTACCATTAGCAGAGACAACCTTGTCCTTACCAGACAAGGGTGTGTAGGAGGAAAAACCTATAGAGGACCCGATCATATGATCAGTGGCTCCGGATTCGATGATCCACTCAGACGGGGGAGGCATATCGGCATGGGCACTGGGCATCGCAGCAGTAGCAAACAAAGAAGAAGTACCACTGGGAGTCGGATCAGACTGAGAGTGAAGCAGGGGTCGTAGAGCATCCAATTCTGATTTAGTGAGGTGATTCAGGGGCTGGCTATGATGACCCTCCTGCATCTCTGTGGAATAAGCAGCATCATGAGAGCGGGTACCAGTCGGGCGGGATCCTCCACGTCCAGGGTCACGACCACGTCCACGGCCACGGACATATCCAGGTGGAGCAAGGTGAGGATGAAGCTTGAAGCACACTTCATGAGAATGACCCCGGCGACCACAATGAGCGCACGTGGGAATCGTGCTGGTATGACTGGAACCACCACGTCCAATACTTGAAAAGGCAGAACGGTCAGGAAGAGGAGCCGTATTGCTGAGAGAACGACGACGATCTTCATCGCCAAGAACCATACTGAAGGCCTCACGAAGAGATGGAAGAGGAGACCGATGAAGAATATTAGTGCGAACCATATCTAGCTTCATTCCTAAACCCATCAAGAACATGTGTAGGCGGAATCGTTCGTCACGCTTCTGCAGCAGGACTGCATCGGCAGTGTAGGCGGGAGTGAATTGATCAAAGTTATCCAACTCCTGAGAAATGCGCTCGAACTCGGAGTAGTAGGTGGACACAGTCATAGATCCCTGTCGTAGCTCCAACATACGACAGGTGAGTTCATAAACTTGAGTGGAGTTTCCAATCTGAGAATAGGTCTCCCGGCCACGAGTCCAAATCTCGTAAGCTGAGTCCATTAACATATAACTGCGGTATACCTTGGGGGACATAGAATGGAGAAGTCAGGATACCACCAGAGAATTTTCAGAATCCCATCGCGTCCAGGAAGCATCGGCCCTAGATGGTGCCACCTTAGTTCCATCATTGTACCCAAACAACTGGTGACTGCGGATAACATGTTGAGCTGCACGAGACCATTCGAGGTAGTTCGTTCCATCCAGTGGAACCGTGGTAATTTTCAAGGAGCCAGCATGGCCAGAGGGCCGCTGAGGTTCACCCATCGGGGGAGCCATAACCACCGGGGAGGTAGAGTCAACCGCTGTCGAGGAATCATCCATGACGAAGGATCATCCCGTCGAGAAAGGACAACGAGCTAATCCAACAAAGAGAGAGTAAGACAGAGGGGGAGCATCAGCAGAGAAGCGCGGCTGGAGGTACGACAGAGGGGGAGCATCAGCAGGTAGACGCGGCTGGAGGTGCGGCAGAGCGGCAGCGACAGCAGGTAGTCGTGGCGGGATGTCGATGTCGATCGTGCTATGCGGGAGCAGCGGTAGGTAGACGCAGCTGGAGGTGCGGCAGAGCGGCAGCGGCAGCAAGTAGACGCGGCTGGATGTCGTTGTCGACCGCGAATAGCAGCGATGTCGGGCAGCAGAAGACGGGAGCGCAGGCAGCGGAGGATGTGCGATGCTTCATGAGGAGACGGTCGGCTCCTTCAGCATGCACCGCTGCCCGCGAGAGGGCCGTTGGTCGCCATGCGCAAAGGAGGCGACCAAATCAGGATCGAGGGAGCGGCCGAGCGACGAAAGGCGAGGAAGGAGCGGGCGGCTGCGTCGAGCGAGGAGGATTAGGGTTCGGGTGTGTTCCGCCTCTGATACCAAGTAGAGAAATAAAAAGCTTAATAATCATTGAAAGAGAGCTCCCCACACATATATATGAAGGGAGAAAAAATACAAAGGACAAAACTACCCTTATGGGTAAAATACAATAGACTAGAAATAAGACGACTTGATTTCAACTATGGGTACTCGACCCACTTGGCAAGACGATGCCCCAACTTCTTCTGAGAGTCTAGATATAGTAATGTTTAATGATCAGAATAAATGACAAGCTTCCAAGGTAGGACATAGTGTCAGCAATAGCACAATAACTAGATTATCGCATAAAACTCTCCTATCATAATTGGATTCAGCTTCTCACTAAAATAGGAATTTGGGCGGCATCCTTGGCTCAATACTTCACCCATGACAATGTCAAATGCAAACTGATGTAAACTGGATTAGCCTTTCAAATTTGGGTCAAACTGATGTAAATTTGGGTCAAACTGATGTAAATTTGGGTCAAATTTCAATAATTATTTTAGCAAAATAATTTATTTTGTAATAAAATAAAAGTAGAGTTTTGAACGAGAATTAATTTTAAACAAGGGGTCGAGCGGCCAAATCAAATTTTGTGTGCAATTCAACGTCGTCGCTCTGGGTTTCAGAGTTTTGGTTAATTTCGCTTGAGTGGAACTCTTACACGTTTTAGGGTTTAAAATCCTCCGCGAAATTCATGCGACCATAAGCCGAAATTACAAACAACAATTTATGAAATAAACGGTATTAGTAGCAATGAGCACGCAACGACAAGCCAAAAATTATTTTTAGTGAAGCATAAATTTATACTAATGCATGGAGCGAAGGGAATACCCAAGTAGTCGGCAGTGGAACAATGATTCCTCCTAATCCGTCAACAAAGGCCGGCGCTCTTCGGGAATTGAATGGAAGCCGTCGGGTTCAACAACCGAAGGAGAGGCGCGGTCGACGGTGCTGAACAAAGTCGGGACGCCGGAGAGGCTTTTCGAGGTCGACGGCGCCCGGCGAGGCCGTTGCCAACGGAGGCGGCGGCGCTGGGTGGAGTTTGTGGGATCGGCGTCGCCTGTAACGGCGCGGGAAGAATCAAGCGGCAGGTTCGAAGGCGCCGGCTAGAACGGACGGGAAGGATGGCTTCGGGCGGGCTCGGCCTGACGCGGGTGTTGGTGTCGTTCCGGCGGAGGCGGGGTACGGTTGTAGGATGGCGGCGCGACCGGCGATGGCAGAGAACGAATGAGATTTCGTTCTGTCTTTTCCCGGTTATCTTTTTCACGGGTTGGGAGGGGCCGGTTTTAAAAGCGGGCACAATCTTCTATTTTAAGAATGAGATCTGTCTTTTCTTGTTTTGTAGAACGAGATTTCCCAAAATATATTTCATGATTGATTCTAATCTGGTGTATTAGATTTAAATTTGAATTTTAAATTTTTGTTTCCTTAAAAGACTCGGATTTGTCATTATCGTCCTATTACTAATAATACCAGACTGTTTTATTCAGGCTCTCAATGGCCGGTCAAACCAATGAGCCAACGAGCATTTGAAATGAAGACGAGTACATGAAATATAATGCGCAGTAAGAAAAAAATACATAAAAATACTATGATGCATTAGGATTACTTGCGGGATGCATCAATTTCCCCGTAGTTGAAAGAGCTCGACCCCGGCGAGAATTCGCAAAGACTAGCAATAGAAAGATCTGGGCAGCGGTGTCGTAGCTCGTCAGTGCTGATCCATGAGCTGTCTATGATGTCACGTCCCAGCCAGGAGACCAAGTAGCGATGGTACGTCCCGTGGAGAGCACGAAACTCTCGAACATCAAGAACCTGATCTATCTCCTCAGTGTTGGGTGTGCACTGGAGCTAAGTCTGGTGGGATCTCTGGGGCTGTCATCGGTGGACTCGAGCTGGAATTAGGTGGTTCTCCATAGAAATGTGTCAGATCTGCCACGTTAAATATCGGTGAAGTACCGAATTCAACGGGTAAGTCTAAGAGATATGCATTCTCACCGATGCGCTTCTAGGACTTGGAAAGGACCAAACTTCCTCGTTGTAACTTGTGGTATGTACCCGGAGTGAATCTCTGCTTCCTGAAATAAGCAAACACTCAATCTCCTTCTGTAAAGTATAACTCCCGACGATGACGATCGGTCCTGAATTTATATTTTTCAGAAGTCGCTAACAATTTATTAGTAATAGATTTATACAGTTCTTTTAAATAATATCATGGGCTTGTGCATCAAAGAATATACGTTCATGGTTCGGAAGGGAGTGACGATCAAGTAGATGAGGTATAGGGAATCTGTAAACAATCTTGAAAGGAGATATAGTCGTGGCGCGATTAATAGAATTATTGAATGCAAACTCAACTTGTGACAGTATAAGATCTCATTGCTTCGGATTCTCTCCCGTCAAACACCTAAGAAGGTCCCCCAAACTCCGATTAACGACCTCAGTCTGCTCATCGGTCTGAGGGTGATATGTGTGCTAAATTCGAGTTTGGTACCTAGTCGGGCCCACAGTGTTTTCCAAAAATATCCAATAAAACGAGTATCCCTATCAGAAGTGATTGACCTAGGAATGTCGTGCAATCTAACGATTTCTTTAAAAAAAAGTTCAGCGGCATGCACAGCACTAATGGTTTTCCTACACGGGATAAAATGCGTCATTTTTGAAAATCAATCTACTACTAAAAAAAATAGAATCAACTTTCCTCTGAGTGCGAGGAAGTCCTACCACAAGTCCATTGAGATGTCATCTCATGGTCGCTCAGGTATCGGTAAAGGGGTGTATAATCCGATGTTTTGTGTGTGACATTTATATCGCTGACAAGTCATACAATGTCTAACAAACTCTATGACGTCGTGCTTCATGTTGAGCCAGTAATATCGTTTAGTGGCGAGTTCTAATAATTTGGATTGATCTGTGTGTCCCCCTAACCCAGATGAGTGGATCTCCCTAAGTAATGTCTCTTGAAGTGGTCCTTCGCAAATGCAAAGGCGCGTGCCCCTAAACAGATAACCCTCACTCACGACGTACTGCGTGGTGGGATCAGTCCCGCTGTGCTGACATGAGTTCCAAATATCGTGAAAGAACGGATCGGTGGCGTATAGGCCGCGCTGTGAATCTAAATCAGTAATGCACGGCTGCAGGGTGACTAATAAATGGGTTCGATGACTAAGTGTGTCGGCTACGCGGTTCGTGACTCCGGGTTTGTGCTTCAGATGGAAAGTGAACTCCTGCAGGTAAGCAACCCACTTGGCATGACGCTTGGTCTCCTTCTGGGAATTCAGATGTTTTAGAGCCTCATGATCAGTGTTCAGCACAAACTCGTGCTGAATCAGGTAGTGTCTCCAATGACAGAGAGCCTGAACGATAGCATAAAACTCTAAGTCGTAGGTGGAATATCTAGTCTTTGCCTCACTTCAACTTATCACTAAAGAATGTGATAGGTTTACACTTCTGACTCAAAACTGCTCCAATGCCTACGATCGATGTCACAGTCAACCTCAAAAATTTTCTCAAAATCAGGCAGTGATAACACAGGTGCACTCGTGAGTCTCTCTTTAAGCAAAAGAAATGCTCGATCGGCTTCTTCAGTCCAAATAAACAATCTCTTCTTCAGACAATCAGTCACAGGTGCTATCATGGTACTAAAGTATCGAATAAACCGTTAATAAAAAGATGCTAACTCATGAAATCCTCGAGCCTCAGTAATCGTCCTAGGGCTAGGACATGATTCTATCGCCTTGAGTTTCTCTCTATCAACTCTAATGCCCTCAGAAGAAACGATATATCCTAAAAAGGTCAGGCTATCAGTCAAAAACGTGCATTTCTTCAAATTTATAGATAGCTTATTTTATCGTAGGATCTCTAAGACCTGCCTAAGATGAATCATATGTTGATTTTGATCAATGCTATAAATCAAAATATCATCAAAATACACCATGACGCAAACTCCTATGAGTGGTCTAAACACTTGGTTCATCACTCGCATAAATGTGTTGGGTGCATAAGTGCATTGGAGAAACCAAAGGGCATCACCAGTCATCCCGTACAATCCTTCATTACTCTTAAATGCAGTCTTCCATTCGTCCCCAGTTCGAATTCTAATCTGGTGGTATCCACTTTTAAGTCAATCTTTTAAAATACACGGGATCCACTAAGCATATCTACCATGTCATACAATCGGGGAATTAGAAAGTGATATTTGAATGTAATTTTTTTTATCGCTCGACTATCCACACACATATGTCATGTCCCATCTTTCTTAGGAACTAGAAGTGCGGGGACGGTGCATGGACTCATACTCTCTCTAACGTGACCCTTCGAAATTAAGTCGGTCACATGCCTATGTAGCTCCTCATGTTCTTTTGGACTCGTGCAATAATTGGGCAAATGAGGTAAGCTAACTCCTGGGATGAGGTCGATGCAGTGTTGTATATCTCTCATCGTGGGTAGCTGATTGGGAAGTTCCTCCGGCATGATCTCAGAGTACTCATCTATGAGAGACCGTACCGTACCAGGGATGTCTAATGTAGTGGGGGCGAAATAGATACCGGATAACATATAGACGACCTCGCTATCCTTCATCTCCTCCTGGAATTAGGGCTCAGTCAGTAACATGATGGCAGAGGGAAATGATATTGCAGAGACAGTGGTGGAAGGGTGTGAAGTCCTCTTTGTGGGTTTTGGAACAATACTGTTCTTCTGGGGAAGAAGAACGATCTTGCGCCCATTGCGCTCGAAAGAGTAAGAGTTCTTTACACCGTCGTGAATAACGTGTCTATCATACTGTCAATGACATAATAGTAGGATGTGACAGACCTCGATAGTAGCTACATGACACCAGACTGCATCCTGATACGTAGTGCCTATGAAAAACTCAACGAGACACTGGTGCGTGATAGGTATAGTAGTACTACTAGTGACCCATAATAGACTATAGGGTTTTCCTAGGGGTTGTGTTTTCAGTTTAAGCTTATCTACCATGCGTTGAGAAACAAAGTTCTCCATACTACCGCTATCGATGATGATGGAGCAGAACTGTCCATGTATGCGGGCGGTGGTATGAAAAATATTGTTCATCAACCAATCATCGTCAGTCGGGGTTTTAGGAGTTAGGATACTATGTTGGAGAACACATACTAACTGGTCGGGTTGCTCTCCCTCAACTTCAGACTCGCATTCTAACCCAGCCTCAGGGGTCGGGTCAGTCTGGGAATCACTAAGAAATACTTCATACTCGGGTTCTGAACCACTCTCAGGACCGATGACGGTGACGAAGTGGCGTCGCGGGCACTCAGAAGACTTATGATTCGGCTCTATGCATTTAAAACATCTAAATGTCTCAGGCTGAGGTCTAGTGTCTATGACCTCCTTGCCTTTGGTGGAAGGGGCAGGGAGTGCTGGGGTGCTTATGGATACTACTGGTCGAGGGGTCCGGCAGGGGTGAAAGTGTGAGTCGGGTGGGGCTTATCAGTAGGCTTGTTCCCAGATGTTCGTTTCTGCAGTGCTTCTACTCTACGTGCACGACTCAACTCCTCTCCTAAATCCTTGTAATCAAGGAGTTCTAACTGATCTCTGATGGAATAGCGCAACTCGTTCAGATAACGAGAAACGGTCATGTTATCGTCCTCTCGGAGGTCGAGGCGAGACTGTAGGACTAAAAACTCGTTCGTATATTCATCCACAGATAACTTGTCTTGACGTAGGTTGTGGAACCTATGGTAGAGGGTCTGCATATAATCGGGTGGAACGTATCGTTTTCGAAGTTGCGCCTTAAACTCTGCCCAAGTGGTGATCGGAGGGGCGCCTAAATTAAATCTATTTCGCTCTAGCTGTCCCCACCAAACTAGGGAGGGCCCTTTCAGTCTACGCGTGGCATACTCAACTTGCCTAGCTTGGGGCAATTGCTTACAGGCCAGGAAACGATTCATCCTCACACACCACTCTAGACAACCCTCGGGCTCTATGCGCCCTTCGAAGTCGCTTATATTTAACTTGATTCTCATATCCCAACGGGGTTGGTGACGTGGTTTGTAATGTGCTTCCGGGTCGGGGTGCGAGTTCCTGAGGTCTATGGTTAGGGTCGTTTTCGACCACTGAGCCAGGTGTTCGGTTGACGTGCAAGATTGCTTCGATATTATTAACTGAAATATGCAGTTCATTCATGATATGTGTGACACTACTCATACCGGTGGTGAGAGTTTTGACTGTTTTCATCAAATCACTCATGCGTCGGGCCAAATCTCCCGCGTTGTTCTCTAGTTGATCGACCTGTTTTTCCATCGAAAAATTCAAAGTATTTTGTTGATTAAAATTTATTTTGAAAGAACGCTCCCGGGCGGGAGGAAAAATGGTTTTTATGAAGGAAAACAAATTTTTTTAAAAAAAAGAATAAAAATTTTAAAATCTTTTTTACATAAAAATTAACATCGACGGATCGACTAATCCACGGTAGAAGTTAATCGACTCCCTCTGATACCAAAATGATGTAAACCAGATTAAGGTTTCAAATTTAAATAATTATTTTAGCAAAATAATTTATTTTGTAATAAAATAAAAGTAGAGTTTTGAACATAAATTAATCTTTAAACTAGTGGCCGAGCGGCCAAATCAAATTTTGTGCATGCAATTCACCGTCGTCGCTCTGGGCTTCAGAGTTGGTTAATTTCGCTCGAGTGGAAGTGTTACACGTTTTAGGGTTTCAAATCCTCCGCGAAATTCATGCAACCACAAGCCGAAATTACAAACAACAATCTACGAAATAAACAGTATTAATAGCAATGAGAACGCAACGGCAAGCCCAAAATCATTTTAAGTGAAGCATAAATTTATACTAATGCATGGAGTGGAGGGTATACCCAAGTAGTCGGCAGCGGAACAATGATTCCTCCTAATCCGTCAACACAGGCCGAAGCTCTTCGGGAATTGAATGGAAGCCGTCGGGTTCAACAACCAGAAGAGAGGCATGGTCGACGGTGCTGAACGAAGTCGGGAAGCCGGAGAGGATTTTCGAGGTCGAAGACGCCCGGCGCCCGGCGAGGCCGTTGCCAACGGAGGCGGTGGTGCTGGGTGGAGCTCGTGGGATCGGCGTCGCCTGTAACGGCGCGGGAAGAATCGAGCGGCAGGCTCGAAGGAGCCGACTGGAACGGACGGGTAGGACGGCTTCGGGCGGGCTCGGCCTGATGCAGGTGCTGGTGTCATTCCGACGGAGGCGGGGTGCAGTTGTAGGATGGCGGCGTGACTGACGATAACAGAGAACGAATGAGATTTTGTTCTCTGTCTTTTCCCGATTATCTTTTTCATGGGTTGGGAGGGACCAGTTTTAAAAGCAGGGCACAATCATCTATTTTAAGAATGAGATTCGCCTTTTCTTGTTTTGTAGAATGAGATTTCCCAAAATATATTTCATGATTGATTCCAATCTGGTATATTAGATTTAAAATTTGAATTTTAAATTTATGTTTCCTTAAAAGACTTGGGCTTGTCGTTATCGTCCTACTACTAATAATACCGGACCGTTTTATTTAGGGTCTCAATGGCCGGTCAAATCAATGAGCCAACGAGCATTTGAAATGAAGACGAGTACAAGAAATAAAATACGCAGTAAGAAAAAAATAAAAACACATAAAAATATTGTGATGCATTAAGATGCATTGCGGGATGCATCACAAACACATGTTACCTCAAAAGTCATACTGAAATCAGGGAGTCTCGAAATCAAGGAATTCGTCAACTTTTCTTTTATCTCCTCAAATGTCCAATGGCCGCATTTGTCCACTAAAAATCACTTTTACATAGACAGCTCGTAAAGTGGGACGTGATATAGCAAAATTCCTTGAGAAACCTCTTATAGAAGGTGATAAGTCCATGAGAACTACGAGCCTCATGTTCATCGCTTTACTCTCAATACACGTACGTTGATTATTTTTCTTCTTAGAGGTGAAAAATGTAGGTACCGCACAAGGACTCAGGCTATCAAAAATAAACTACCTCTTGAGCAAATATCAATCTGCCTCTTGAGCAAATATCAATCTGCCCCTTGAGCTCGGGTGCTTATTGGGATTCGATAAAGTGGGTGATTCGGTAGCGAAGCACTTAGAATAAGATCAATAGCGTGTTGAATATCCCGTAGGGGTGAGTGGCAACTTGTTAGGAAACTGGTCGGTCGCTGGGTATAATGTTAGTAAAATTATCCAAGATGTGACGGACATCAGGGAGAGGCTTAAAAGTGCAATAGGGCTCTCAGATGCTATAGTAGCGACCAGAATATATACAATGCCAGAATCAACGAAATCGCAAGAAAACTTACTCTTCCTCAAGATCTAAATGAATCGCGAGAAGCTCGTGTTAAAGGAAGGCTCAACCTGACCCTTGGATTGATCCTTGGGTTGGGTTGGTGATAGGGTGATCTTACAACTCTTGTAATAGAATACACACATGTTAGAAAAACCAAAACATATGACTCATGATTGTAAAACCAAGGTCACTCTAGCAGCATGTGGGTAACATCCATCAAAATGACATTGCACCAAACATGAATAGGACAGCCAGTGCACAGAGCATCACTGTGCAACAAGGGTCCGAAGAAGGGTCCCACCACAAGGGTGAAATGTAGGCAACCCTGCATTTCTGCACAAGGTTGATTACAGGACTCAAACTCGTGACCTCAAAGTCACATGACAACACCTCAAACGGTGCTCCAAGGCTCCTCTTCATATCGCACAAAACATAATCCGCAAAAAATGCAAGACTGGCCGACACAAGAAACTATTGGTTAAAATCGCACTCTTATCGACCTAAATGACTCCATAAGGATGTTGGTGCGTCTTTGCTTTCACTTTCATTCGCTCAAGGCCCTTACGGGCAACGATGGGCACGCAACTCCCACTACTGATGGCTAGATGCAGGGACCGTTTACTCTAGGGAAAGAGGCATGGAATATAGTGGTGCGGCCTTGGTCGTTGCGCGCGGGATATACAGAAGGCATCTAATCACTCTCATCTAGAGGGATATCTTAGTATCAGTCTCTTATTCATCCTCAACGGCGCATACAGTTTTCTCCTCGGGTGTCTCCTCCATCTCAGTACTAGGCTCGGCCCCTCCTCAATAACCGGCTATGATTGCTACTACTTGGCCTCATGCCCCCTGGACACGAAGGGCAAAGCGGTCATTCTTGGGGCTCCCAAGCCTAGGGCATGGAGTGTTATAGATTTTTAACAGAGGTTGTGATGGTGATCGACGACACGCTCGCGTCTATTTCCAAAGGAAACGGTGATTGGCGACCCGGTTGGGTGATCCGAGTCCGCAGATGCGCCCGGAGGGTCGTTCTGAGCCAGTTTCATATATTAGTTTTCATTTTTATGATATATTTAGCCCCCGATAGGCCCGAACAGTTATAGTCGTCCGATCGGGAGCCCTAATTTTGTTTTAGCTTCTCTTATAAATATGCTTGTGGTGGTCGGCCCATGGGGATCGAAAGTTGTCCCACTGCAACTTGCCGGTCTATTTCTTTGGTGGACTCCGAAGGTGTTGCTCCCGCCCGCATCCCCACCTTCGACAGTACCCGCGCCGCCCTTCCCCGCCTCCGGCCGTACCCGCGCAGCCCTTCCACGCCTCACCAGAGCCCGCAGCTTCCTCTAGCCTCTGGTAAAGCCCCGACTTGCTTCTTCCCCTTCTCCGCCCTTCGACAGGACCGCACGGCCCCTCCTCCTCCCCACCAAAGCCCGCAGCCTCCTCCCAAGCCTCGCCACACCTTCCTCCTCCCCACCGGGCCCCAGCTTCCTTTGCCGGCCCCAGACCCTCCAGATCCACAACACTAAGTCACCGGTCGGTCACCCTCTCTCTCCCATCCTCCCGATCTCACAGGACCTCACCCTCCTCCGCACGTTTTCCTACAGATCTCACTCTCCACCCTCCCAAATATCTCAAATCCAAATTTTCCTAATTACTTGCAGCCCCGTCGTGGAACCACCATCAAGTCGGAAGCACTCCTGCCACTGCTACTCCATCCTGAAGCCGAACCGCCGCATGCATGAGCAAATCAAGGTATATGGTGTGTTATATCTCTCGTTTGGATGCTTGATCTTGAACTATTGTTGTGGTTGTGGATTCGTTATATGCTATCGTATTTAATTTGTGGTTTGGCTTGTGGGTTCTCTGCTGGCGCGCTCTAATTGAATCGCATCTTAGTCGTTGGCAAATTTTAATCGGCTCTTACGTTAACTGTTGCTTACAATTGTGAATGTCGAGCTCTTAGCCATTGTTAAAGTTATATTACTTGCTAGTCGATCTTTACTTGGACTGTTCTCGTGTTGGCACGTGCACTGCACATAAGTCTCATACTCGTTTTTTCGCATTTTATTGTCCTCTCATTTAAGCCGGTCTACCACTGCATTAGGTTGCCTAAAGGTCGAGTTGTCAGGTCGTTAAATGTCCTGCTTCGGACTTGAAGAATGCAAGTAATGCTCATACTCCAGGACAAGTTGAAATAAAATACCTACTCGGCCGTCTCTAAATGATAGAGAATCAGTTCCATACGAATGCCAGATCAAATACCTGCCCGAAAGTAAGACGAGGTTGTGATGGCCCCCTCTCGTATATTTGGGTTTCGGGTAGAAACATAAGGAGCGGGCATGTACATTAGAGATATTATACTATTAAAAAGGACCAAGATGATATTTCACTTAATATTTCAAAAAGGGAGACCAACGCGCATAAATTTTTTTTATAAAAGCTGCCCCATCTTAGGAGGCAGAAAATTAGATAATTATAATTGTAGTTTCCTCTATTTTATGGTGACTAGACAAGGAAATCTTCCATTCTAATTCAAGGTTTCTCACGATTGGTTCCAAAGGATGATAACAACCTCCCTCATAATCTCTCTCTAAGAAATTATCAAGGCCATCAAAACTGATTATCTTCCATTATAATTCAAGGTTTATCAAAACAGCATTTTCTACCTGATTTAACCATCACTCGTAAACACTCCATTAACATTAATTTCTCCCACAAATAATTCCAAGAAAAAAAACTGGAGAAAATGTATCAGCCCTTCCCCTAAAGTTGGAGGCCGGATTGGTGGGAGGAGTCTGCCAATCACTTCATCCAAATTTCAGATCACTGATCTTTTCCATAAATTCACGAAATACTTATAAGAGAAATGTAAACAGAAGTAGATAGATTGGTGCATTGCTACTATGACAGCTGGTCATATAAAAAAGTTCTTTTAGAATGCTATCAGATGTTCTATTACAGATTAGCTCCTTGCTAATGTTAGTGCAGTAGACAGATGTTTCACATAGAATAAATAGCTTGGCCATTCCTTGAATGAAAAGAAAAATATCCTAATTGCATCCAGTTCAACTAAATATCAAATAAGTGCCAATAAAAAGTAACTAATAGAGGAAATTTTTGTGGAAAAGGGAGATGAATAGCAGCAGCGACTATAAACTTAGTGTCCGTTTGGCGTGAGTTTGGACAAAAACTCCACCATCATAGAATGCTTGTTTGGCATGACAATGATTATGACCGCCACCAAGTAAAAATAACTATTTTTAAACATAGAAGTGGATAAAATTTCTTAAGTGAGATCGGACGGTCAGCCCATAACCGCGGCATTCACGACCGCCGCCGCCATTCCAAACTAAGCCTAAGGTGTTTTTGCTCCGGAGAGTTTGGACAAAAACGTCATGTTTGGCATGACAATGGTTATGACCGCCACCGAGAATAATTGCTATTTTTGAACCACGGTTCATAACCAGCTCATTCAGCACAGCCGCGCCAAAAGGAGTCTTAGGCTCCGTTTGGCATGGTGGTGGCGGGCGTAAACACAAGGGTTAAACCATCATGCGTAAACGCATGGGCGTAAACGCATGGGTTAAACCATCATTCATTAAGGATCACCTAACAAACAGTTGAGAGTAATAGTTTAGTATTAATATTTGTCTATTAGTATGTGAGTGGGTTTAGTCTCATATCTTGAATCAAGTTGTAAGTGTCAATGTATTTTCTATATATTATGCCCTATTTGGATGAATAAGATCACTCAAGTATTTCTCCTCTTCATTTCTACTTGATATCAGAGGGAGATTAGATTTGAAAGCGAGGTTAGATTTGAAACCCTAAATTTTTTTCCCATGCAACCACAAGATTTTGCCTCTCTTGTTTTTATTTTGTTCCTATCGACTGATTTGATAGCCATCCCGTCGAGCAGTAACTCCCCCGCTCTCGTCGACGAAATCACCTTTTGATTCCGTCGACGGGAGCGGTATCTGGCCCCCTCACTGGAGTCAGGGGAACCTTGAAGGAGGTCCAACTACTCTTTTTTGTGTCTTGAGGTCCTATTTATAGGCATAAGCTTCTTGGCGGTCTAGCCTCACGCGCTGGCCGCGCGCGCGGGGCAATGCGCAATGCACGTGCATGCTTGGTTTGTCACTACTTTTTGAATGACTTTGCCTTTGAGCGGGCATGCACCGCTCCCTCGGTTGGGTCGGCTTGCTTGAACGTTTTGATAGTAGTCCTTTCAGATTGACTCGGAAATCTTTCGGGGGAACCCATCAGATGCCCAAAAAATTTTACGGGTCGTGATCAGCGAAACGACGAGCCTGAAAAATTTTAATTACATTCGAGACTATTTAATTTTAAGTCGTAAGATTCTAGTATAGTGATGGTCATGCGTTACAAATTATTATTAGCTTACGATGTTAAGTTACGAGTATCTTTCTGATTGGACCCAGAGATTTACTGTGATTGGGGCAAATATTTTTTGTCCTCTCTGCAAGATAATTGATTGGATTACAATTAACTCTATTTATTCTCTAGGGATAAATGAATATGGCAAAATATTTTCTAACTTTAATTGAGCCTTCTATTATAGGTCTAATGGATTGACCTATGTAGAAATAAGAAGTGGCTTGCCTTTAAGGATAGGACCAACTACTATCATGGGAGAATACTATTTGGGTTCGTTAGGAGTCTATGGGAGGATAGGTTTAGTGGGTGCTCTCGAGGGAGCTGTTGCCGCCATGAGGGTCAATAGTATGACTTCTCTTCCGTGCAGGGCTTTGAGGATTTGCGCGAGTTAGAGAGCATGCTTTCGGGGATTGACGTGTTTGTTGGTGATAATAGACTTGACTTGGCGGGTCTCTCTACCGTCACAGAGCAGAGTTATATCATCCCCTTTAAGCAGGGCAATAAGAAGAAGTTGATTTTCCTGCTAAAGCGTAGGGAGGTAGGGTCGTCCTCAATTGTTCTTGAGTCCATCATAGAGGTTGTCGATGACTGTCCGGGCGAGTTTAAGAACGATCCCCCTCTCGCCGCTCTTGAGGTCGAGGAGACTCTGAAGTTACCTGCGGATGAGTCGATATCGTGGGATGGACCGGCGTTGTCACTGGTGGTTGCGAAGGGCCAGAAGCGAGATTCTTCCTCTTTCAAGGATGCTATGAGGAAGGTATGTTGTTGCTTTGTTTGCTCATTTCTTCCTTGATCGTGTACTTTATCTCCATTCTAATTCGGTATTTGTTTTCTTCAATTAGACGAGCTGTGTGAGGCCTTGCTTAAGGAGTCTAAGGCCTCTGTTAGGAAGAGGAGGGAGAAGGACCTCTCCACCCTGGATAGGTCAGAGTCTAAGCTTACCGCTTCCAGTGTAATCTTGTTATGGCTGAGATGAGCCTTTCATAGGCGCTCTACAGTGTCTATGTAGTCGAGACAAAAATGTCCAAGATAGAGGCTTATATGGTGTACTTGAAGCAGGAGCGAGCGCAGCTGGCTTCGGTGCAAAAGGACATTGAGGATGCATGAGCTTCCGCAATCACGAAGTACAAGGAGTCTGATGACTTCAGAGTGGAGCGGGTTTGGATTACATAGGAGACTCGTTTTCCGAGATGATGGCTTCATAGGTCGAACTACTGCTGGAAGATGAGCGTGATGTCGCGTTCTGCCTTGGATTCGGCAAGGGGTTTTGGCTGGCATAGAGGACGTCAGAGCACTTCGACCTTGGCGTGGACGACGTCTCGGATGATGATCCTGATGTCGACGTCGAGGGGTGACTTGTCTGTGTCTACTTAGTACTTGCGCATTGTATTTGTTGTTTATCTTTTGTTTTGTTGTTGTATGTGCGACTTTGCACCGTAGTGTGTTTTTTTGGATGAACCCCTTGGGTGTTTTTGAGGTTATATGAATATTTTCTATGATGGTTTGGAAGTGTTTAGTTTTTTCGTTCGCGCCTCAGAATGACACGAGGTTCGTTCCATTGGATGTGGTGAAGCACTTTTGTTCGTTCCCACCTCCTAAGGACGTGGGGCCCGTTATTTCAGAGGTAGCAGAGGAATTTTATTTGTTTGCACCTCAGAAGGACACAGAGCCCGTTCAATTAGAGGAGTGCAGAATGATCTTTTCACATCTCGCCTTAACAGTAGGACACATGTTTGTTCTCTTTGGAGGTTGATGCGTTGGACGGCAAGTGTACCGGTCGCACAAGTAATATAAAATGGGTGAATTTCCCCAAGTATCGATCTCGAGGGAACACAGTAAGGTGGAGTTAATTTTGATGAGTACTTGAGATTGAAGTCCTAAGGTCGGAGTTAATTAAGGGGGGTGTTGATAGTTGCGGAAACAGAAAATAAAACACTAGAAACTACTCCTATGCAACGCCGTTATGCGATGCTTCGTCAGGCGGGATGGAAGACTACACGGGCCGCTATGCACCGAATCGCTGGGTGGATGGACGAGTAGACTTGCGGATGAGGTGGTTAGAACGGCGGAATGAGGGTCGAGAGCACCTCTTCGCTACGCATGCCCTAGCAATTGCTAGTGCGGCAGAACCGGATGCGGTGGTGGATGGAAATGCGGGCGCAACTCAAGCAACTAAAGCGTAAAACAATACAAGATCACATAGACATGAATCACATAAAGTTTACAACTAAAGTGCACATCATCAATATAAATAGATTTAAACACCAATATTCAGCAAGAAAGCAAGAACAAGTCAAGAGATCGACCGAATCTGAAGGCTCGTCGAGAGGTCGCGGAAGGAATCGCTGGGTTGTCAATCCGCGTTCAAGCTCGGTCTTCAACTACGTCCAGGGTAGAGGAGGTTGTCACTAACTCCCAGTGGACCCGTCTTCTTCGTGTCACGATCCGGAAGAAAGTTGCAAGCTTCTCTTTGCTTGTTGGCTATGGTATCAAACCATGAAATGAAGCTCAAGATATGATGGAGAAGGCCGAGAGCAAGCACCAGCAAGATGTAGGCTTCGCGAGCATGGCTGAAGCTTCTCTCCTTGGTGGAAGATGGAGGATGGAGGTGGAAAGGCGGGGCTTTGCCCTAAAAGGCGGCTGGAATGGCCGGAATACGGATCCCCTAAAATGGCGGAAAATCTGTGCTTAAATAGAAAAGGTCAGAAAATTGGTCACGCACGGTCGGGCGCACAACCGTGCGTGAACCGTGCGATATTGGCGCGCAGAAAAAGGCCTACGAGAAAGATGCGTTGACCCGTGCATTTTCCTTTGCGCACGGGCGCTTCCGCCCGTGCGTGAAGGAAATCGCACGGGCCGCGACAGAAAGCAGGCAAACAAAAAAATACGGTGGAACCGTGCGTTTTACTCGCGCACGGGCGCTTCCGCCACGCGGCGCCCGTGCGTGAACAAATCGCACGATTAACCACAGAGAGCTACAAACATGAAGCAACAGGAAAACCGTGTGTTTCCTTCGCGCACGGTTCCGAAGAAACCGTGCGTCAACCGTGCGTTAAGATCGTCGGACTCAGCTCGACGAAATTCATCGAGCTCGGCACGACGTTCTTCTAGCTGAGTAAAACGCACGATCTGGCGTAAACCGTGCGGGAAAGAAACGCGCGACCGTGCGTTTTCCTTAAGACAGAATTCCTGCCTTGTGGGGAAAACGCACCATCTGCACATCATAAACCAAAACTGGAGCACAAGCTCCCAGCACCCATTCACAGCAAAAAATGAACAAAAAGAATCATGTGGAGCACCATGTGCATACCCCCAACAACCGAATGCACAATTGCACACCCTTGGGCCAAAACATTGCACAAAATGGTCATAGACCAGCCAATGCAAATATAACCGAATTCCGGTTGAAATGAGGTGCACGAGTGAGAAAACAAGCTCAGATGAGTCCGAAAAACACTATATAAATCAGATTCATCACACCCCCAGACTTACCTGTTTGCGCGTCCCGAGCAAACAAAATCTATGCAGATATGAAAAATGATTTATCTAACATAGAAATTGTGATATGGAGTACCATGCGAAGTCGCATGCTCGTACACGTAAAAATATAAATAGAGGAAATTTCTAAGTATGAAAAATAGTTTACAGTTTTCACAATGCGTATCAAAATTTTATTATTACTTAAAAAATGGAATCACAATGAATCTTCCGGTCACGCGTAGGGAGAAAGTAGACTAATTGCTAGGCGAGCATTGTCAAAGATCGGGGCTCGGGATAACCTCCAATGGAATCCACCAATATCTGTGACCATATGCTTGCTCGTTCGCACTCTCTCCACGGTACTGGCTTGGTTCACACACGAATCAGTAGGACTTTAGGTGAAGAGATGGAGCTTAGGTTACGGTGAGGTAAATAAAGATAAAAAGGAAGGTTACGCACCTAACCCGAATGAGCTAGCATAAAAAAAATCTATCCACTACAAAAATACATGCAGGTACACCACACCCCCAGACTTAATTTTTAAAATATGGGTGTGTGCACCGCCTACTCCATATACAATCTCATCTCAAATAAAATTTTCAATTATATTTTTTCTTTTTTTTTACTTTTCATTTTCACATATATTTTTTAAAATCATTTTCTTTTCTTTAAACAGTTTCAGCAAATAGAAGCTTTGGAGCACATCCACATAATCATATGTAAAATCACTACATCATCATCCCAACATGAAAAATGTAAAACACTAAAGCTCGACTGGGGTGTACGACTAGGATCAGCTATGAGGCTTTGGTGAAATAATTGTGGAGCAGAATCAAAAAAAAGGGTAAGCACAACGGGGCTAGCGAGGACAAGACGTTAGGAACGGTACAAAGCTCAACCAGGCCAAAATGATGGCCTACATCACGCTCATGCATGACTAACATATACCCATGCTTCAAGAATAGCTTGTGGCAAGTTCTTAGACAACGAGAAAGACTATCCTTCCTCCCGACTCGAGCAATACAAAACTAACGGTCGTCTACACACATCCCTAAGCTACAGTCGGATCCGCACCGGATTCACCAATTTTTGAGTAGAATAAAAAGTCTTTACGCAAATAGAAAGATATAAAACTATAAGCATACAGAAAAATTAAATCTACTCCAATTTTTACACAAGATGAGAGCACTTGACTAGAAGCACAGCAAGGTCAACATTTTACTGTCTCACAATAATATGTCAGCACAAAAATTTTCTCAAATCATACAAAAGAAACGAGTTTAACTCGCAGCACGCTAACAGCTAAGCACACGCTCATGTGGGTGTAGTGATGTGCGATGAGATGAACTAATCAAAATATAAATAATAAAAGCTTTTATTATGCACATGAAATGTGCGCGTGCAAAAGGTAACACATACTGACTCTCCCCCAGACTTAAACTAAGCTACACAGTATATGATATTGAAATTAAAATCAGATACACACAAGGGAAGAGGTTACCCAATGCTCAGCCAGTGAGCATACCAGAAGACGCGTGAAAAACAGAAGCACCTCCGTCATACGAAGAATCACAACCCCGCCAATACAATTTGTCATGAATACCTGCAGGGGTGAGCTCTGCAAAAACAAAAGAAAAATATACAAAATACCAAGAAATACTAAACTAAGTTAGGCATGAGAAATAAAAATGCAGGAAATGAAAGATAAGTACCGGGGTTACTGTCATCCCAGCACGACTTATTCAGCTACAGAAAAGGTTCTAGCTAATGGGTCTATGAAATAAAAAATGCACAGGTAACTGTTCAAATATCTGTTTCGATAACGGGTACCGATACGGCGATAAAACAGTTACTCCTCTGCCTAAATAATCATACATGCTCCTAGCAGGTAGAGGAAAAAGGAAGTAAGAAGAGGAGGAGCGCTGGTCCTCACTCTTCTCACCACAAAACAAATCATGCCCAGCAAGGTATCGTCTACAGGGAGATGGCAGGAGGAGAAAGCAATCAATGGAGCTTCCTCAACAGCATAGGAATCAACCTCCTCGCAAAAGAGGATGTTATCATCCATGACTCGAGCTAAAAGCTCCAAGTCCTCCTGAAGCACCCGCGGAGACTCCCCTCGCGCAGGCTCGGATACAGAAAGGGGATCAAGAAATAAAGGAGAAGAAAAACTTAAATAATCAGAAATAGGGGGAGTGGTCCCGGTCTCACTCCTAGCAGGATCCAAGCATAAATCATCGTCGATATCATCAACCGACTCCCTAAAAATTGGGATAGTTAATTCTTGCAAAGAAAGCGGAGGAACAACATCATCAGAGAAACTATGTGTTGGTTCCTCTGGTGGTGAATCCAAAAGAGGGGAAGAATGCATAGGGAGAGACGGCACCGCAATGTCGTCACACCGATCATCAGAAAGTCTGATGGGTATATCCACAGCAGTCCCTCATAGATAAGGTGGTACTGTGAATATATCATCAGAATCAGAAGGGGCAGCCAGTTGAGAGGTGGATGGAACGATTCGGATATCCGGTCCATCATCCTCCTCCAACTGGCGCTGAAATTCTACGCAATCTTCCAATACGTGATCTGTGTTACGACAACACAAACACCGTTTTCCATTACTCCTCGGTCCTGATGGGACCGGAAAGTAATAAGAAGGTGAAGGCGTAGATGAGAAGTGACCATAAGACTGGAGTATGGTGTATGAAGTATCATAAGAGGACGGTGTTTCATACACTGAACCACGAGAAATATGCTCACTATCATCATTGGGGCACTCATCACTACTATGCCTATAATCCTCGCACCATCTGCAACGGATATTCATATAAGAATACATGGTGCAACAAGAAACAATTCACCAACAGAAATATTCTAAGCAAAAATTAACTACACACCAGCAGATAAAAGAAAAGGAATGTCTGCTGCTGAAAAATTAAAACTAGAAAAGGATCAAAGAAAAATAAGCAATAAATTCTAAAAACTAAAGCAAAAAAGAAACATGGAATGAACGGATGGAAAAGGGCTTCTATCTTCTATATTCCTCTACAACAACTCACATGACTATGTTCCCGGCAACGGCGTCAAAAACTTGATGCGTTGGACGACAAGTGTACCAGTCGCACAAGTAATATAAAATGAGTGAATTTCCCCAAATATCGATCTCGAGGGAACACAGTAAGGTGGAGTTAATTTCAAGGAGGACTTGAGATTGAAGTCCTAAGGTCGGAGTTAACTAAGGGGGTTTTGATAGTTGCGGAAACAGAAAATAAAACACTAAAAACTACTACTATGCAACGCCGCTATGCGATGCTTCGCCAGGCGGGATGGAAGACTACACGGGCCGCTATGCACGAATCGCTGGGCGGATGGACGAGTAGGCTTGTGGATGAGGTGGTTAGAACGGCAGAATGAGGGTCGAGAGCACCTCTTCGCTACGCATGCCACTAGCAATTGCTAGTGCGACAGAACCGGATGCGGTGGTGGATGGAAATGCGGGCGCAACTCAAGCAACTAAAGCGTAAAACAATACAAGATCACATAAACATGAATCACATAAAGTTTACAACTAAAGTGCACATTATCAATATAAATAGATTTAAACACCAATATTCAGCAAGAAAGTAAGAACAAGTCAAGAGATCGACTGAATCTGAAAGCTCATCGAGGGGTCGCGGAAGGAATCGTCGGGTTGTCAATCCGCGTCCAAACTCGGTCCGCAACTACGTCCGGGGCAGAGGAGGCTGTCACTAACTCCCAGTGGACCCGCCTTCTTCGTGTCACGATCCGGAAGAAAGTTGCAAGCTTCCCTTTGCTTGTTGGCTATGACATCAAACCATGAAATGGAGCTCAAGATATGATGGAGAAGGCCGAGAGCAAGCACCGGCAAGATGTAGGCTTCGCGAGCATGGCCGGAGCTTCTCTCCTTGGTGGAAGATGGAAGATGGAGGTGGAAAGGCGGGGTTTTGCCCTAAAAGGCGACTGGAATGGCTGGAATACGGATCCCCTAAAATGGTATAAAATCTACGCTTAAATAGAAAAAGGTCAGAAAATTGGTCACGCACGGTCGGGCGCACGACCGTGCGTGAACCGTGTGATATTAGCGCGCAGAAAAAGGCCTGCGAGAAAGATGCGTTGACCCGTGCGTTTTCCTTCGCGCACGGGCGCTTCCGCCCGTGCGTGAAGGAAATCGCACGGGTAGCGACAGAAAGCAGGAAAATAAGAAAATACGGTGGAACCGTCGATTTACTCGCGCACGGGCGCTTCCGCCCGCGCGTGAACAAATCGCATGATTAACCACAGAGAGCTACAAACAGGAAAACCGTACGTTTCCTTCGCGCACGGTTCCGAAGAAACCGTGCGTCAACCGTGCGTTAAGATCGTCGGACTCAGCTCGACGAAATTCGTCGAGCTCGGCTCGACGTTCTTCTAGCTGAGTAAAACGCACGATCTGGCGTAAACCGTGCGGGAAAGAAACGCACGACCGTGCATTTTCCTTAAGACAGAATTCCTGCCCTGGGGGAAAACGCACCACCTGCACATCATAAACCAAAACTGGAGCACAAGCTCCCAGCGCCCATACACAACAAAAAACGAACAAAAAGAACCATGGGGAGCACCATGTGCCTACCCCCAACAACCGAATGCGCAATTGCACACCCTTGGGCCAAAACAGTGCACAAAATTGTCATACACCAGCCAATGCAAATATAACCGAATTCCGGTTGAAATGAGGTGCACAAGTGAGAAAACAAGCTCAGATGAGTCCGAAAAACACTATATAAATCGGACTCATCAGAGGTGCATACGGATTTTTGTCTATCTTGCATTGACAGAAGAAGGATATGGGGTTCGTTCTCTCAGGAGTTGCAAAAGGGTTTTCATCCATCTCGCCTTAACAATAAAATGACAAGGGGACCGTTCTGTCTGCAAAGAGGATGGTCGCATATGCGTCTGAGAATTCATTTTTGTTATTGCTAAAGAGAAGGTACACTTGCACGTAGGTCCGATCGTGTGTCTTGTTATTCTAACAAATATGGGAAAGTAATCTGCGGATGGTGGCGGAGTTTCTTCCGACCCGCTTCCTCGAGCCCCATGTGTCATGTTTCAGTGGCGTCTTTGGGAGCTGTCTTTTAAGCGGATCTCCACCGTAATGCCTTTCGTGAGGGTGTTAGCCCAGAGCGCCCATAGTAGCAGTCCCTGAAGAATGGCAACCTCCACATGGGGGATTCCAAGTTGAAGCAAGGTTTATAAAAACAATACGTTGACAGACATATCGTCGCCCCTCCCTTTGACGGCTCATCAATTCACGAGTCTTTCAGTTATTGGCTCATGGATATGAAGTATTATCTTAATCATTTTGAGTTATTCGATGAGTGTCGCATCAAGTTTGCGAAACATAGACTTTTAGATCAGGCAAGGGCTTATTGATCTACCGTTGAGAGGACCCGCGAGCGAGACCATCTTCAACGTATTATTAGTTAGGTGGACATGAAGCGTACATTGTGTCAGAAGTATCAGCCTTCGTCATATCGGAGTCGCTTGCTCGACCAATTATTTTTCTTTCAGCAAGGATCCATGTATGTCGTTGAGTACATATACCGTTTTGATGAGTTAATGGTGAGGAGTGTTCTCCGTGAGGACTCAGCCATGGTCATTTCCAAATTTCAGTCTGAACTTCGGTCTGACATACGTACTAAGATAGTTTATCATAGCCTGAATCCCCTCAAGCAAACATAACAGCTCGCCCTTCGTTAGGAATAGTCTTTGAGATCCGCAAGAGCTGGTCGATGGGATTCTCACCTTGAACTCCGCAGTACGAGTCTCTCACATACTGAGGTCACCATGATGTTTACCACTGTCCTGTCAGTCAAGACAGAAGTGATACCTGATGCGGATTACTCTCGCCTCAGTGAGGTGCTTAGCCCAGTGAGTCCGCCTTAGCTGTGCTGAGGCGCGGCGGGTTGCGCCTGATGCGCCCGGTGCCTCAGGCGTACCTAGGCGCGCGTCTTGACAACTTAGTCTACCCCTGATCCCCTATCATCACATTTATTGCCCAGTGCTCAGCGCATCCATAACCCCCACTTACCCGGGATCCTGTCCACATCGGCTTCACCATTGGCACCTCAGATCCCACTGGATCCTTCTACTAGTGTGTTGAGAGATGAGCTTATCATTAAGATCATTACGCATGAGTTTGTCCCCTCCAGAGACGTTCTTGTGTGTCGCTACCTGATTCGCTGGCGCGGACAACCCTTCACCGACGACACTTGGATGCTACCAACGAAGCTTGATCGACTCACCCTGGAATTCGACTTCAGTACAACCGTCTCCATTCATTGGAGATAGAAGCTTTTCAGTCCGGAGGAGTTGATTGGCGAGAACATTTTTCCAGAGACGACATTTGCATGACCTCTGGTTGGCGTCTTCGTTTTACTTGGCATGCAGCGAGAGAATTTTGATCCTCATTCATCGGGAGATGAATTCTTTCAAGCCAGGGAGATTGATGCGCAGCAGAGACAAGGACTTGCAGTGAAGGACGAGTTTTGGGCCCGTTCGGGACTGATTTGGTGACTAACCATATATGGTGTGTGTGGATCGACGATCCGACTCTGTGGATGTGTCCAGATTCGCGTTGCGAAACAATTTCATATATAGCTTCGTACTTTCCGGGTTTTATTTCATGTAGTTTTGGCCCCGAGACAAATGGTCAATCGTAGTCGTTGACTCTGGGTGTCCTAATTTCAGTTTATTATAAATATGTTGTTAGGGCTGTCGTCATTTCTCATTACTGAATGTTTGGATAAGAAATCCCTTCATTCTAGTGATCTCCTTCGCGGTGTCGATTCTGTGGAACCCATTGGTGACGACTCCTTGGGTAAGCTTTGTATCTTTGGATTTTTTCCTCCATATCTCCCCTTTGTCCTGTTGTCCAGCCACCGCCAGTACAGTTTTTTTGTCCAGAATTCAGCCGGCCAACATTTTTCCTCAAAGAGCCAATCAGCCACCCCATTCCTCCATTAGATCCAAGCCTCCACCACCTTCAGGTCCCCCCAACCAGCAACCCCCACTTCAGGCCGCCACCCCTCAACACCTCAGGCCTCCCTTCCATATAAGGACACCAGCCCTAAATCCACCCCGAGTCCACTGGCTAACACCCCCCCTGTCCCCAGCCCTGTCGCACCACCCCAGCAGCCCACTACCCCTTCCACTTCACTGCCAGCCCCCCCCCCCCCCACTCCTCTTCCTAACAACCACCTCCCCCCCCCCCACCACGTGGAGCAACCCCAAACAGCCGCCAAGTTGTTTTCCCCCCAAATTCAGCCCAAATCTAGACTTTTCCAACCAGATCCAGCCACTTCCCTCCCCGGTCATGCCCTCCTAATCCCCATCCAGCCCTCCCTTTAACTGTCCCAATCCACCCACCATCGGAATCCCCCTTTGAGCCCTTCAACGTTCAAATCTACTAATATTACAGCAGCCCTAATATTCGTATTGTGTTTTGTATGAGTTTTGAGTTGTAAAACATTGTCACAATTTACTAATTACATATTAGTTTGGATGCTCAATCTATCATAGTAATTTGTGCCTGAATTAATCTCTAACTACAGGAAAATTTTATTCGTCGCGTGCTCTTGCATTGGCCCTCCACGCGGAGGAAAGCCTAAGCTTGCTTTGCCATAATAAATTATTTGTCTTATTGTGAATTATTTGTGTGGGATATTCTAATTTATTATTCAATCTGCGATTTAATATGTCGGGCTTTGCATAGTATGTAGGGTTAGATCATCGTTTATCCGCCACCTATAGATTCGTCCTGCGTCAATTGATGCGGAGCATAGACGGGGACTTGCAGTGGAGGACGAGTTTTGGGCCCGTTCATGGCTGATTTGGTGACTTACTATATATGACACGCCTGGATCGACGATTTGACTACGTGGATGCGTCCGGATTCGCGTTGTGAATCAATTTAATATATAGCTTCATACTTTTTGGGTTTTATTTCATGTAGATTTGGCCCCGAAACCAACGGCTAATCGTAGTCGTTGATTTCGGATGCCCTAATTTCAGTTTATTATAAATAGGTTGTTAGGGCTATCGTCATTTCTCATTGTTGAATGTTTGGAGAAGAAATCTCTTCATTTCGGTGATCTCCTCTGCGGTGCCAACTCCGCGAAACCTCTTGGTGACGACTCCTCGGGTAAACTTTGTATCTATTGATTTTTCCCTTCATATTTCCCCTTTTGTCCTGCTATCCAGCCACCGCCGGTGCAGTTTTTCTGCCCAGAATTCAGTCGGCCACCCTTTCCTCCAAAAGCCAGTCGGTCACCCCCTTCCTCCATCAGATTCAAACCTCCACCACCTTCAGGTCCCCCAACCAGCCACCCCTACTTCAGGCTGCCACCCCTAAATACCTCAGGCCTCCCTTCCATATAAGGTCGTGTTATGGTCCCACCTCGATCGCGTAGTTCGCCGACCGTATCTACTCTATTTTATATTTTTATTTTGCGCTTGTTTAATCCTCTGTGTCTAAGCCCAAGGAGGGGGCGTTTTGGTGTTGCTACTTAAGACCCGGATGGGGGAAACTATGGGGAAAAAGTATTTCATTTTATAATTTCTAACTCTCCCTCTATTCTCTCTCTCTTTCTCCCGTCCGCCAACCCTAACCCGCAAAACACCGCACGCGCATCGCTAGCGTCGATCGACCCGCTCTTCCCTCCATCGACGGAGGCCCCTTGATCGCTGCCTCTACCGTAACAGGCCGCTAGCCCGAAATCCACCCTGAGCCCACTGGTTCCCCCCTGTCCCCGGCCCAGTCGCACCACCCCATCAGTCCACTACTCCTCCCACTTCATCGCCACCCCCCCCCCACTCCCTTTCCCAACAGTCACCTCCCCTCCCCACCGCGTGGAGCCACCCCAAACAGCTACCAAGTTGTTTTCCCCCCAAAATCAACCCAGATCTGGACTTTTCCAGCCAGATCCAGCCACCTCTCTCCCCGGTCCAGCCCTCATAATCCTGGTCCATCCCTCCTAATCTCGGTCCAACCCTTCTAATCCCCATCCAGCCCTCCCCTTACCCGTCCCCGTCCACCCACCACCGTAATCCCTCTTTGAGTCATCTAACGTTCAGATCTACTATTATTACAGCAGCCCCAACATTCGTATTGTATTTTGTATGAGTTTTGGGTTGTAAAACATTGTCACAATTTACTTATTACATGTTAGCTTGGATGCTCAGTTCATTATAGTTATTTGTGACTGGATTAATCTCTAACTGCAGGAAGGGTTTATTAGTCGCGCGCTCATGCATTGACCCTCCACGCGGAGGAAAGCCTAAGCTTGCTTTGCCATAAAAAATTATTTGTCATGCTATGAATTATCTGTGTGGGATGTTTTAATTTATTATTCAATCTACGATTTAATCCGTCGGGCTTTGCATAGCATGTGAGGTTAGGTCACCGTTTATCCGCCGCTTATAGATTTGTCCTGCTTCAACCTTGAATAGATCGATCCGTCGAATTAGGTGAATGATAATTAAGGCAAGCTTAAGAAACTATATTAAAATTAAGTATTTTGTCTTTCCTAAAATTAAATATTTTATAAATGAAAATATTTAACTTATTTTCAGTTATGGGAATTCCTAGAGTCAAGGACACATCATGAGTCAAACCCTTTAAAATTTCACATTAATATGAAGTATTAATTTCCAATGAAAAAAAACATTTACCTTTAGTGCATCGCCATGCTTCATCCACTTTGAAAGGCCATTTTATTTATTATTCAAGGCCTCTTGAATTCCTTTTGAAACGCCCATTGAGATCCATTCTTAAATACAGAACTAATTAACCTGAGCTTAATTAATTCAATTCTGAAATTGTTCCCCCACCTATGTTAAAACCCAATTCCTCCAGCGAGAATAGCTAGCCTGGAAAAAGAAGAAAGACGACGAGACTTATTGTCAACGTCATTTTCTTCGGTCCAGTGTGTCACCCTGCCTTCACGTGAGTCTATCAGCCTCCAACAAGCTTCCCTGTGGCAGACCAGCCACCAGCGAGCTTTTTTTGTTCATCTAACGTCATGCATGTCAGCTGAACCCACGGATCAAGGTACTTATTCTTCTCCTTCTCCAATAGCCCCTATTCCTCCAAGCGATCCTTCTGAAAACAAGCTTCCCCGGCGTATTTGTTGCTTCTCGGGCCTATGGTATGTCTCCTTGCTCATTTCTGCGAGGATATTTTTATGTTTGGTATTTATTTGAACTTAAATTTCAGAGCTTGTCTTCATTATTTTCTTACCTGTTTGTCATTAATTTTAATTCTTGCTTGATCATGTAATCTCATTTTCTTCATTTTAGGCATGTGGAGGAATTTACATATCGTTGAAAGCGAGGGAATGCTAATATTTACATGCGTTTATGATTCTTAGATTAAATATCGCATGTTGTTACTCGTGAAAATTCGCGTTTGCGCAACAAATGTAAAATGAATTCATTTTTAACTTTTAAAATATAAATTCAGAATTTGGAATACGTAAGTTTGGTATCAAACCAAATTAGATTCACTTCTATTGTGAATCGTACGATCTTTATTTTATTTTATTTATTTAACTTGTTTTAAAAAAATGCTTACAAAAAAGTTTTCATTTTTTTATAAATATGGAGAGATGCTTAGATCGAATAGGAGCCACCTTAGGTGACTTAGCCATTCGAATGCGTGATCTGGTGAAGTCGGTCGACACAGTCGCTGCAGACTACACGCAGAGTTTGATCGGGCTTTGCAATGATGTGGAGAACCTCGAAATAGGAATCCACCAACAATATGCTCTTCCTAACTACCACCCAACTGCATATCAACTAGAGGAACCGGGGTTTTGGAGTCTTAAAAGTCATATTTCTAGGCTCGATGATTCTCCCACAAACACTTTGGAGCTACTCGTCTCCACTGAAGCACTCCCTTCAGTTGACGAGGTTTTTCTTGAGCCCCAGCTCCAGGAAGATCTTATTACTCCTCATTTCGTCATCCCGACTGAAATGAAAGTTTTGTTTGCTCACATTGTGTCACAGCCTTTAGAGGCCGAGTGTAGTTCCGAGAAATATTTACTAGTGATTTATCACTCACCTTGGTTTACACAATTTTGATTTAACCTCTCCCGGAGAAGGAATTCTCTAGCGAAGAGTCACTCGTCTTAGAGGATATGAACTCGATCTTTTTATGTCTCGACTCTCCTAGACCAATGCAGTCACACACCCTTGAGGCCGCAGACATTGTGCTTGGTGCCCACTCGCGAGTTACATTCGAGTCACCACCATTTATAGATTTTGTATTTGAAAACCGTACTTTTATTCCCTATCCCCCGAGTCTAGGCATGTACGCTAAAATTGAATAACATATTATCTATCTGTTTAAAAAAAAATTTATTAGGTGGATAGTCACGATCTCTAGGATTTTCACTCCTCATAGGGATACGCACTTTAAAGGTTTTCTTTGGAAATATTTAAAAGTTAGATTTGGGATCCAATTAAAATTCTGCAACGCTAGAGAGATTCTCGTGGGTAAAATCATGATGATAATTGAACTTGATTTAGTAAATGCTTGTAAGTGTCTTCTAGCAGGAGTGTTTATGATGCGATATGATCTAATAATTCCACATGTTAATCGTGCTTACTTTCTACCTTATTGCTTACCTTGTTTTTTCAATCCGCGCTCTCTCCCAATGTGTGATACTCTCCTATTTGATGCTCTGAATTTTATTGGTCATTAAAATATTTTGCATAAAATTATTCATAACTGTTTACGAGCATCATTGGAAAATTATAACTTCGTGGTTGATTCTATCACCGAAAGTTATCATTTTCCAATAGAGATTCATTATCTACCTATTTCAAGAGCAGAGTTTATTTGCAAGTCCCGCTTACTCAACAGCATGATGGTAACAGAGTTGTGGCAGGTCGACGAGAGGACATTCTACTAGCAGGTCACATCACAGTCTCGTCAGGGTCAAGATCATTCAACCCCGTGAGAATTGATACAACTTGATTCGCATCTACATCTATTTTTGTTTTCATGCATTATTTTATGTATTCGGTAGTGCATTTTTTTGCGCACCTTAATTTTCTCATATTTTCACGCTCGATAAAAGCGTTTGTATTTTTGTTTTGCGCATGTTTGTTCGGCTTATTGGTGTGATCGACTAATAAGCCCTTGAATACATTGATCCGTCAAATTAGGTGAATTATAATTAGGGCAAGCTTAAGAAACTATATTAAAATTAAGTATTTTATCTATCCTAAAATAAAATAGTTTATAAATTAAAATATTAAACTTATTTTCAGTTATGGAACTTCCTAGAGTCAAAGTCACATCATGAGTCAAGCACGTTGATATTTCACATTAATATGAAGTATCAATTTCCAATGACAAAAAATGACTGTCTTGAGTGCATTGACAGCCTAGTGAAAGTCACATCATGAGTCAAACCCTTTGATATTTCACATTAATATGAAGTATCAATTTCCAATGACAAAAAACGGCTGTCTTTAGTGCATTGCCATGCCTCAGCCTCGTTGAAAGGTCATTTTATTTATTATTCAAGGCCTCTTGAATTCCTTTTGAAATGTGTTACGCCCCCGCTACGCTTTACGGGTCGCCACTATGTTCGGAGGAGCAAGGACGCGCTAAACAACGGGGCTGAACCTTCCGGTTCAGCCCCCACTCAGTGAACCGGCCGGCCAGGGGCTGAACCAGGCGGGTTCAGCCCCCTTGGGAGGGGCCGGCCGGCCCCTCCATGCCCGGATATATATATATCCGGGCAGCCCCCTTTAGGGGTTATGAAAAGTATGATCAGGTAGCCTCCTTCTTCTTCCTAACCCTAAATCTCCTCTTAATCCCTAGATCTCTCTCTCTTTAGTTGCTCCTTAGTAGTTTTTCCTTAACATTTGGTATCAGAGCATTCGTCCATGGTGACCACTCGCACTCAAGAGGAGTCCTCACGGATTGAAACCCTAGAGGAGAGCGTTGTTGGCCTAACCGATTCGATGGCGGCCATGGAAGGGCGGATGGAGGCCCGGATGGAGGAGTTGAAGGCGTTGTTGAAAGGAAAAGGACTGGCTAGTGAGGATTCGGCCGGATCGGGCGCCGAACTCGGCGGAACGGGCGGAAATCAACCCGGCGCGGGCTCGGCAGCCGCGTATGGCGGTTTGGCGGGTTCGATTCCGCCCGGAATCGGCGCAGGAGGGTCCGGTGGCCCTGGATGGGCGGCGTACGGGCCAGCAGGGGGCTCGACAGCGCTGCAGGGGGGCTTGGCGGGGCCGATTCCGCCCGGATTCGCGGCAGGCGGGTTCGGCGAGACGGGACTGGGTCGCGGCCAGGTACGCCGGGGCTGGGAAGAACCGGGTGGGTTTCGGCGGCCGCCCGATGTTACGGGACAGCCAAGGGGAGGGCTCCTCCCTCCTCCTCGCGGATTTGGGGCACCGGGAGTGGCCGGTTTTGGCCAAGGATGGGGCGGCCAGCCACAACCCCCTCCTTGGGGAGCAGGTCCGCATCAAGGCTACGGCGGTTTCGAGCAAGGGGAGCCCGCAAGACGGGAAGGAGGTCAGGGGGGACACCGTTTAACTCCCGGATTAACTCGGATGTACTTCCCGGAGTTCGAGGGCGGCGACACCTTGGAGTGGATCCAAAAGGCGGAATTATTTTTCCAATACCAGGAGGTGCCTGAAGGCCAGTGGGTGCAGCTAGCGTCCTTCCATTTAAAGGACGACGCTTTCCAATGGACGCAGTGGTTCCTGCGAGGGCGGGAGTACGTGCCTTGGGGGGAATTTGTGGAGGGATTTTCGGCCAGGTTTGGCCCATTGGAGTACGAGAACTTTGAGGCCCTCCTTCAGAAGCTTCGTCAAAAAGGTCGGTGACGGAGTATCGTACGGAGTTCGAGAAGTTGGCAAATCGGGTTCATTGGTCAGAGAGGACACTCTACAGCTGTTTCATATCTGGTCTCAAGGAGCACATTCGTGACGAGGTGCAAGCACTCATGCCTCGATCATTGAACCACGCGATTACCTTGGCTCGTATACAGGAGGAGAGGTTCAACAGGTAGAGGGCCCGCATCATGAGTAGGCCGGCTTTGACCCCTGCGACCGCAGCACGACGGGAGCAGCCTACGGGTACCAAGCCGACTGTGACTCGGTTATCTTGGAGTGAGTTATCCGCCCGAAAGGAGAAGGGTCTGTGCTTTAACTGCGACGAGAAGTTTGTGACAGGTCATAAATGCCAGAAGATACATGTGTTCATGTTGCATCAAGACGCGGACGAGCCGGCTCCGGATGAGGAGCTGGAGGTAGATCTGGAGGAAACTGAGTTCGGGGTTTCTATACATGCTCTTGAGGGTTGCGCTCCCCCGCTTACTATGCGGCTGGCGGGCTGGATTGCCCAAGAAAGAGTTACCATTCTGGTGGACAGTGGGAGTACCCACAACTTCATACATCCCGATGTGGCACGACGAGTTGGGCACGTGATTGACAGGGGAGCTGTCTTTCACGTTATGGTGGCGGATGGCAGCAGGCTGCAGTGCGAGGGGGCGCTGCGGGGAGTGGAAATGCGGATACGTGACTATGTGGGAAGGACTGACGTCTACCTGTTACCTATTCGGGGCTCAGACATGGTGCTGGGAGTTCAGTGGTTGCGCCAGTTACAGCGGGTGACGTTTGACTGGAAACATATGACTATGGAGTTTATGCACGGAGAACAACAGTTTTGCCTGCAAGGGATCATGTCATCTCCTGTTAAGGAGGTTTCTCTTCGCAGCTTGCAGCGGTTGAGCGGGGACGGACAGCTGATGGCCGTCCTTCGGGAGGTCCAGACCGGCAATTCCACGCCTTCTGAGGTACCGGTTCAGTTACAGTTACTTCTGACAGATTATGCTGATGTTTTTCAGGAGCCACGTACTTTGCCACCGCCGAGGTTTCGAGACCACCGTATTCCGCTCAAGGCGGATGCTGAGCCGACGAATGTTCGGCCGTACCGTTACCCACACGTGCAAAAGGCGGAGATTGAACGGAGTGTCCGCGAGATGCTGGAGGCCGGCATCATTCGGCCGAGTACGAGCTCCTTCTCGGCTCCTATCATTCTGGTCAAGAAAAAAGACGGGTATTGGAGATTCTGCGTGGACTACCGGGCCTTGAACGGCGCTACTATCAAAGATAATTTCCCGATTCCTCACATCGAAGAGTTACTGGATGAACTGCATGGGGCGCAACGATTCACCAAGCTGGATCTTCGTTCCGGCTATTATCAGATTTTGATGGCTCGGGAGGATGTTCATAAGACGGCGTTCCGGACGCATGACGACCATTATGAGTTTTTGGTTATGGCCAATGGACTGACTGGCGGGCCTGCGACATTCCAGGCCAACATGAACGAGATATTCTGAGATTTCTTGCGGGAGTTTGTCCTGGTTTTCTTTGACGATATCCTTATCTACAGCGCCAACTGGGAGGACCATGTGCACCACGTGGGGCAGGTCCTTGCGAGACTTCGCCAACACCATCTTTATGCCAACCGTTCCAAGTGCTCCTTCGGGCAGGAGGAGGTGGAGTATTTGGGCCATTTGGTTTCCGGTCAGGGCGTTCGAGCCGATCCACGGAAGATTCAGAGTATGCAGTCATGGCCGCGACCGGTGACAGTCCGGGCCTTGCGGGGTTTTTTGGGCCTCACCGGGTACTACCGACGGTTTGTCCAGGATTATGGGAAGATAGCCCGGCCATTGACCCAGCTGCTGCAGAAAGATTCTTTTTCTTGGAATGAGGAGACGGAGGAGGCATTTCAGACTCTCAAACGGGCCATGACCTCCACGCCAGTGCTTGCACTACCCGATTTCACGAAGGAGTTCGTTCTGGAGACCGATGCGTCGGGGGTCGGCATCGGGGCGGTTTTGATGCAGGCGGGGCGGCCAATAGCCTTTTACAGCAAGGCCCTGGCTCCTCGTACCTTGGGTCTCTCGGCCTACGAGAAGGAGATGTTGGCCATCATTCACGCGGTGGCTGTGTGGAGGCCATATTTGTTGGGCAGGCACTTAAAGATCAGGACGGACCACCAGAGTCTGAAGCACTTTCTGGACCAGCGGGTCTCTTCGCCTCTACAGCAAAAATGGGTTACCAAGCTTCTGGGATACGACTATGAGATTGTGTATCGCCGCGGCAAAGAGAATGTGGTCGCCGATGCCCTCTCTCGCCTCCCAGGAGCTGCTCTCTCCAATATTTCGGGACCGTTGGTTGACTCTTTGGAGGATATTCAGGAGGCAGTGTTGCGGTCGGACACGCTTCGGCCGTTGGTGGACTCTTTACAGCGGGGAGAGACGGGGCCGACCGGCTATCACTTGTGTAACGGCTGGCTATACTATCGGGGACGGGTGGTCGTTCCCGCCGATTCAGCTTGGAAGACGATTCTGATGCATGAGTTCCACTCGTCTCCCACAGGAGGACATGCGGGGGTGCTCCGGACCCTCCAGCGGGCGCGAGCAAACGTGTTTTGGGCAGGAATGCGATGGGACGTTCAGCAGTTTGTTCGCCACTGTGACATCTGCCAGCGGCAGAAATATGAGACTTCTTCTCCGGCCGGGCTCCTCGTGCCATTGGATATTCCGCAGCTTATTTGGGACACAGTCTTCATGGACTTTATTGATGGGCTGCCTAAGTCGAAAGGCTAGTCCGTCATTTTGGTGGTAGTGGATAAGCTTTCAAAGTACGGCCATTTTCTGGCCCTCAGCCATCCGTATACGGGGGAGTCTGTGGCCGCACTCTTTGCTCGGGAAATTGTTCGGCTGCATGGCCTTCCTCGGGCCATTATTTCGGATCGCGACCCCACCTTCGTCAGTGGGTTCTGGCGGGAGCTCTTCAGGTTGCAGGGTACCCGCTTACACTTCAGCACGGCCAATCATCCGCAGTCGGATGGTCAGACGGAGGTCCTCAATCGGGGTGTCGAGACATATCTTCGTTGCTTTGTGATGGATGAGCCTCGGAGTTGGCCGGACTGGTTACACTAGGCAGAGTACTGTTACAATACGTCATATCATTCAGCCAGCAGGATGACGCCGTTTGAGGTGGTTTACGGACGGCCTCCTCCGACCTTGGCCAGCTATGAGCCCGGCAGCACTGCCCTGCCGGCGGTGGATCGGGCCCTTCTGGATCGGGATCGTATGTTAGTCACTCTTCGGGAGAACCTACGCCTGGCACAGGAATGCATGAAGTCCCAGGCGGACAAGCACCGCACGGAGCGGGAGTTCGCCGTGGGCGATGAAGTTTTTCTCAAGCTCCAGCCGTACCGGCAGTTGTCTGTGGCTCGTCGTGATAACCATAAGCTTTCCCCGCGCTACTACGGCCCCTTTCAGATCATCAGCAGGGTGGGGCCGGTAGCTTATACGTTGGCATTACCGGAAGGTTCCCGCATTCATCCTACATTCCACGTCTCCTTGCTCAAGCGGAAGTTGGGTCCGCATGTCCAGCCAAGTTCCTTCTTACCTGAGGTTACGCCTGCGGGTGAGCTGCGTCCGCTCCCAGAGGATATCTTACGGCACCGGTGGAAGATTCGGGGCACGGAATACCGGCCAGAGCTCTTGGTCCAGTGGAAGAATCTGCCGCCAGCACACAACTCTTGGGTAGACTTCTTCGATTTCAAGGAGCTCTACCCGGATTACCAACTTGCGGACAAGTTGGTTCTTGATGGGGAGGGGAATGTTACGCCCCCGCTACGCTTTATGGGTCTCCACTATGTTCGGAGGAGCAAGGACGCGCTAAACAACGGGGCTGAACCTTCCGGTTCAGCCCCCACTCAGTGAACCGGCCGGCCAGGGGCTGAACCAGGCGGGTTCAGCCCCCTTGGGAGGGGCCGGCCGGCCCCTCCATGCCCGGATATATATATCCGGGCAGCCCCCTTTAGGGGTTATGAAAAGTATGATCAGGTAGCCTCCTTCTTCTTCCTAACCCTAAATCTCCTCTTAATCCCTAGATCTCTCTCTCTTTAGTTGCTCCTTAGTAATTTTTCCTTAACAAAATGCCCATTGAGATCCATTTTTAAATACATAACTAATTAACCTGAGCCTAATTAATTCGATTCTGAAACCGTTCCCCCATCTATGTTAAAACCCAATTCCTCTGGCGAGAATAGCTAGCCCGGAAAAAGAAGAAAACGGCGAGACCTATTGTGAGTTGATCGGCCTCGGACAAGCTTCTCTGTGGCAGAGCAGACACCGGCGAGCTCTTTCTAATCAACTAACGGCGTGCTTGTACGGTGAACCCGCGCATCATGGTACCTATGATTCTCCTTCTAAGATAGCCCCATCATCCCGTCGTCGAGTACCCCATTCCTCCAGACAATCCTTCTAGAAACAAGCTTCCCCGGCCTGTTTGTTGCTTCTCGGACATATGGTATATATCTCCTAGCTCATCTCCTTGCTCATTTCTGCTAGGATATTTTTATGTTTGGTATTTATTTGAACTTAAATTTCAGAGCTTGCCTTGGTTATTTTTTTACCTGTTTGTCGTTAATTTTAATTCTTGCTTGCTCTTGTCATCTCTTTTTCTTCATTTTATGCATGTGGAGGAATTTATGTATCGTGAAAGTGAGGGATGCTAATATTTACAAGCGTTTACGATTCCTGGATTAAACATCGCATGTTGTTACTTATGAAAATTTGCTCTTGCGCGCCAAATGTAAAACGAATTCTTTTTAAACATTTAAAATATAAATACATATTTTGGAATACTGTGACACCCCAAAAAGTGCGACAACTAAATTCAATTTTTTCCCCAGATACTGAACAAAGGCAAATTAAATTTTTACGAATAATCTTCGCTTTTTGTTTCATTTCAGTTTATTTGTTAATTTGAATTGCTTTATTTTAAGTTGTGGGTGCCAATAGCCAAGTAGTGTGATTAATGGGCTGACATTTCAATTGGGCTACTATTTATTTGGGCTTGTGTAAGTGGGTTGGCTGAATTAGTGGGTTGGCAAAGTTTGGTTTGTTGAAAATAGATGTGTTGGCTGAGTTCGTAATAGGTTGTGCTGGTTGAATGAGGTGTTGGCTGGTTTGAGCCTTGAGGCTTATTTGGGTGGCACCTGGATCAAGGATTGGCTTTTTCTTGTCGTTGGCCGCTTATTTCCTTTCTGTGTCGGCAACTCTATGCTGAGCCGCTGTTAGGCTTGTTGTTCACTGATGCTGCTACTTTCCCTCTCCTGCTCATGTGTAGCTGCTGCTACTCCCGAGCTGCCTCTTGGTAACTGTATTGTGCTACAGCCTCTGTGTCGTTGTTCTGAGTTGTCATCCCTGTGTTGCTGCTCTGTGCCGCCGGTTTTGGAGTTGTTGCTTCTCCCCTGCCTTCTTTCTCTCACTGTAAGGATTTTCCTCTCCTCCCTTTACTGATTTGGCCATTACTCCTCTAGTTGGCTATTTTGCTTACCCTTTTGGGTTGTCTTTGGGTGTTGGAGTGCTGATTTTCTTTATTAATTTGTTGGATACAAATTTTGGGTAAAGTTTTAGTGCTGGACAGACATTTTTATTGCTGGATATTTCTGGACAGTCCTTTTAAAAGATGTTTTGTGCCGATTTTGAGCTCGTTAGCCAGATTGAGGGCTTGTTTTGGGCAAAAGAGCTTTGCTTAGCATATTTTATGGCCAATCACCTACTTGTGCCATTTTTAGCTATTTTTAGAACTGTTTCTTTGGCTTTTTTGTGCCGTTTGGACGGCTAAGTTTGAGATTCGCAGTCTCGGTTGAGAACTGTTTCGGTTGGATAGCTTGTATAGACATTTCTTTTGTCGTTTATTTTAGCTTTTGAATTTTAACAGATTTTAAACGCTTTTAAAACATTAACGCTATGAATATCAAGTGGCGCAACTCAAATAAAAAGTACGTACAATTTCAGTGATTTCTGAGGCCCAATAACAAGAGGATGGCGTCATAGGATAATCGTGGCAGCAATGCGAACAAAAGTACTGATAAAGGCAAGGCCTTGGTGAGTTTCTTATTTTTTGAATTAAGTTTTATTCACGTAATTTCATATTCTTGTTTTACCTTTTGAAATAAACAGTGTATGTACATATGAGTTTAACTCAATGATATATCACTATGGAATAAATATGGGTGAGGGAAAAACATAAAAGCGATATATATATTTTTTTTTGGGGGGGGGGGGGGGTTACTTTTATTAAAAACTTCTATTTTCACGACAATTATGATAAAGATAAGAATTAATTTAAAACTCTGCATGGGGAAATGTGAAGGATTCGAATCCTATGATGTAGAGGCATCTACTGATGGATTCACCAGTAGGGCTGAGCCTACAATTATGTCCTTCAGGGGTGTGGCCAATTCAAATTTGCATACCTGAGCATTTCTTATTTTATGTAACTAAAATTAAGGGCAAGTTAAGGGTCAGTGCTGAGAGTAAAGGAAAATGATGGTTTATTGTTATGTATGCATATTGCTATCTCCCCTTGTTTGCATGTATGAGTATTCACGAAATATTTTTCTCACGTAGTCATAATTTTTATAACTAACCCATCGTGGATTTATTTTTTGAAGGCAACAAGAGCGTCTCTCAGTGCACCAAAAAGAATTCCGTCGAAAGAATTGGCGAAGGTATGGCTGAAGATATTTATAAGAATTGGTGAAGATAGGGAAATACATAAATCCTCTTTTAAAGCAACGTTGTTAAGATCGCATGCAAGATCGTAAGATCGCACGATCTTACGATCTTGCACAAGGAAACGATACACGATTTACTTAAAATCGTCGTCCTGTTAGGATCGTTAGGATCGTAGTGCAAGATCGTAAGATCGTTAAGATCGCACGATCTTACACGGGCAAGATCGTAAGATCATTAGAATCGTAGTGCAAGATCGTAATATTTTAATGTGATGGTATGGTATGTCACTATGCATCTATGTCTTTTATATTAATATTTTGATGTGATGGTATCATTGGTAATTTGGTATGGTATGGAATATTATATTTTTATTTGATGGTATGCAGATTGTTACATATTTCTCATGCTTTTGATTTAATTTTTATTAAAATACGATCTTGTGATCCGTGTCGATGCTACGTTTTACGATCTTAGGGATGCCTCACGATCTTAGTTAAGATCTCGATCTTCACAACATTGTTGTAAACATCCTTATTGTGATTTTTGTATTGAGTACGGTTAGGTACTTAATAGTTTCGTAATAAATATTGTAAATAAATAAATGAATGAATAAAAGTGTTGGTGTTTATGATTTTTGCACTGTGATTTTATGTTGCGATCCTTTTTATTGAAATAATGTTTGATCTTTGAAATCACTTGGGAATCCCGAAAATCAGGGTCTTCGCAAATACATCATGATTGCTCATGATGTTTTTGTGGAAACCTTATTAAGGAACTTAGATTTCATTTGTCCCATTCCATTAGAGTTGAGAGGGACGGGAGGTGAAGAGCCCTAGCTCCTCCCATGGCTTTCCTCAGCCGAACCTTGAAGTAAAGAGAGAGATTCTTGGATTGGAGGCCAGGAGCACGAAGGGAGCAGTCCTACGATCATGACGAGGCATTTTGGTGAGTTTCCATGGTCAGATCCCTTAGGGTGTTAGAGGTTTGTCCTTGGAGTGTTGCCATCACTAAAGCAACGAGTGTTACTCTTTTATGCATTGAGATATTTGAATTCTTTATCGCACTCTAATTTCAATAGAATGGACGGATCAAGCCCATAGGTGAGAAAAGGTGTAGTTTTCTTAAATTCCAATGTTTGTGTGCGACCATGTGTGCATATTGCTATGTAGTGGTCGAAGATGAAGCCTTGAGTTAAACATGTGATGAAATCAAGTAGGTTGGTGGAGCCGTATTGGTGGTGTTTGATTGATATCATTGTGTTGATGAAATCTTCAAACGGATGATTCTATTGATGTGTGTATTTCCTTGCAATATGTGCATAGGATTATACTAATCCGCCTTTAAGGGTGATAATTGCTCAAGGTATTGATGGAGGAAGAGAACCATTATTTGGAGAGTAATGAAAAGGTGAGATCTAGGCATATAATAGTAAGTTATAGGTGGATGATAGGATTGTGTCTACCTATGTAACCTTAGGGCATTCCTGTAATTATGTGTCCCACTCTCATATATATAAAGGAGTGAATGAGTCTTTTATAGTCATCTTGAATCCTTATCTTGTTTACGCTCTCATAGGAGAGAAAAACTCTTAGAGGAATTTTTCCCTCAAGAGTTAGGTACCGAGCATACCACGGCATATTGTATCTTGAATTATATTAATCTAAGGAATTCAAATTGACGGTAGCAAGTACCCATCAACTGGTCTGACCAGCCGACCAAATTGGGTTCCTTTAGAACCTTAATTCACCATCCATTCTCCACTTCCCACTGCCACCAAGATTAGCCTCCATTTTACACTGCACATATGATCATCCTCGCGTCGTCCTCCCCAGCGTGTGCATCCCCGGCAGCCACCAACTCCAGCATTCAGCATCCTCATAACCATCCCCACTCCAGTACCCATCACCAGCACTCCAGCTGCATGAATTATTAGTTGTACGCTCCAGGACCTTGCTTAATTGACCCGTGTGCAACCCCTCCTCTGATTCCCACACAACATTGAAGCCACTTTCTACATGCGCCCAACATCGCCTCCACTGTGCGCTCCTAACTCTTTTCCCCTATGCACTGCGCATGTTCTCAAGTAGTCCATCGGTCTACCTCATCTTCTTGTCTCCTCTACTGGCCCCCAGCAACCATCTGTCTCCCCTAAGGCACCTTCTTTTCAGTCGCCCGCCATCACGCACCTTCCACGCAGCCCCAATGCTTCTCACCGCTACGTACAAATGTCGATCCACGCTCTGTTCAGCCTAGCAGGTCTCTGTCTCCCTTCAACTCATCAAATACATGCTCTGGACCTGTTTCATGGACCTTTATGCCGACGAAGATGCTCCGCTTCAGCCTCCAATGATTCCACACACTTGTATCATCTCGAATCCCAATTAGAAGATCGCATTCTTCTCTTTTACGACCTCGCGGCCAAAACAGTTATCTGTCCACCGGTACCTCTGGCGCCACCACTGCCCCCCGCTCGGAACTTCACTGACAAAATGAGATTCCTTCACCCTGCCGCAAACATCCACCCGACCCACCTCCGCCGTATTGAGATTCCAATGTTCGACGACGCTGAACCCCTAAGTTGGATCGCCTGTGCTGAATAATTTTTCACCCTCAAGTCTACCCCCGCTAACCAGGTTCTCACAACGACTATCTATATGGAGGTCTCTACGCTCGACCGGGTGCGTTAGAAGTGCCAACATATCCCTGATCTCTCTTGTCCCACATTAAAGGAGGTACTCCTCCGTCACTATGATATGTGCCAACTGGAAAATACCTATGAGCGTCTCAACTTCATTTGCCAATTTGACATTGTTGCCTCCTACATAACCAAGTTCATCGAGCTTGCCACGCACGTCATCGAGCTATCCCCTGACCAATATCTCGGGTATTCCCTCGCAGACCTGTGCCCACACCTCAAGGCACGCCTTCGGAACCACAACCCGACTATTCTCTCTCTCTTTCCATGGACAAGTTTGTTGCCTCGACAAGGAATTCTGCGTAGCCCATCGCCCTCCTCTACCCAACCACCCCACCAACCGCTACCACGGTTAAAATCCCCCTACTCTCATTACATGGCAAGTCAACCACGCCCAATGATGGCACCCATGATAGTGGGAGACGAAAGAAGATAATTATTGGCATTCAATGTCATACAATCAAGGTTCAACTCCTTTGAAATGACATAACACTCTTCCTTCTCTAGTGATGAGGTTGCTGAAACGAGAGGTACCCTTCTTGGATACAATTGCACCCCTCCTATATTTCAATCAATGGAAGCAGTATATCCCAGATGATAGCAGTAAGTTCTTGAGTCGATAGACAAAGGCTAGATGATGAGAAAGGAGCAGCATGAAGAAGACAATAAATCCGCTTGAGATGATTAGAAAACTCTAGGCGTTGATCGAAATAATCAATGATGAGGAAGGAGTTGAATGAAGACGACAAGTCGTGACTAGGGCAGAAGAATAAGGTAGTTGAAGATGTCGTGGCATTGAGTCTTATGTGAGAAGCATTCACTTGCAAGGATACAATGATGATGCATTAGTCTTCATTATACATTTGATATCAGAACAAAAGGTCAAATAGCAGTGGTGATTGATTCTCTTGAACACATACCACTAACTTCAAACATGAAGCTTGTTTAAGGTGCTATCGAAGAAATTGCATATACTTCTTCCCCTTTCCCTTTAATATTTAGTTATTTTCCTATTCATGTTCCCATTGCATTAACCATCATCTTACACAAGGATCCTTCCAGTCAGCGATATTGTTGTCTTCTATATATCATAATGGCAATTCATAACTCCACTCTCATGTTAGGAATCATTTCACTCAGTTATAGATAACAAAATATGTTAGCTTGAAAAATCTATCAATTGGGTGCTTCGATATGAGCTTCCCTGATTCTGTAAATAAACTCTTCCTAAAATCAAATCACATATCTATTGAGGTTTTACTTCAATAATGAAAAGTAAAAAACAAAGTGCACCTAAATTTTTAGCTTATTATGTACACGTATAAGGATAAGCTAAATTCATACGTTAGTAGTTGGACCCTGACACAAACTGATGAAAACTAAGGCCTCCTTATTAATCAGAAGCCCTGTAAAAATTCTAGACCCAAATTAACATCCAAAGATATCACATACTTTAATTGTAGAAAACAATAAGCTTCCTTAAACTTGCACTGAATATTTCACATATACAAGAATATGAAACAAAAATGTTTAAAATGGCACATTACCTTTTTCAGTGCTGCTTCATTATAACGTCGCAGAGATGAACCTGCCGAATGTGCAGATTTTCCTGTCCCATCTTTAGTAGATTGCTTCTTACCAGACTTCGCTCTAACTACATACCTATAGTTTGATACAGAGAGTTATGTTCATCCTTTAGGTAAGTTAATGGTAGAGATGAATTATTACATTAAAATACTTCAAGTAAAGAATAAAAATGATGCCTAGCAATTGAACATTACATAATGGAAAAACATTGCATAACAAGTGGCAGTCTAAACCATCGAATTTACTTTTTTAGGCCACTGACCCTTTTCCCAACAATTTGGTGACGTTCTCATGCAATCTTCGTAATTGATTCTACTTTATTCTTATAGTATGAAACTTAAATTATATATGTTTCCTTCTAGAGATGTTACATTTCATCCCGTTGCCTCTCCATATACTTCTCACATTATGCTATCTAAACTTCTTATTGATGCAACTCAAATTCTCTATCCTGCATGTACAGACCGCTTAATTCTATTTGTTTCCTAGAAGCTATCCGTAACAAAAGGTATACTCATTTTTAATCATAATTATTTTTGCAATTAATCCTCCATAATTTGACCACATTTTCTTAACATTATCACACCACATTGAACTTATGATATTGTAGATAAAAATCGAAGAGAGAGAAAATAATTCATTTTATTAATTTCTCATACTTCTCTTACAACTTGTACATGTATGCATACATATATATATAGGAAGAGAGAGGGGGAGGAGAAAACTCCAATCCTATGATGTGGGACTAAAGAGAATGTACATGGGCTCAAAGAATGGGCTTTTCATATTGGGTTTTTTCATTTCTTAATAACACTCCGTCGTAAGCTGGAGCATACAAGTCGTGGGTGCCAAGATTGGATAAGAAATGATGATATAGCAGTCGAGAAAGGGCTTTAGTTAGAATGTCAGCAACTTGCCATGTAGCAGGAGCATGCTCTAATTCTAACTTCTTTGATTTAACTTCTTCCCGAATGAAGTGACAGTCAACTTCAATATGATTGGTTCGTTCATAGAATACGGGATTTTTGGCAATATATATAGATGCTTGACTGTCGCAGGATGTAACAGAACTTGCAGGGCTTAGCAGGCAAAGCAACTCCCACAGGAACCTCAAGCCCGCAGTACTTTCACATAACTAGAAAGACGCTCCGCGCCTCAACCCCTCCTTCTGACATCTCATTCGAGATGGGATGGCTTATCCGTGAATCTATCAATCCCTCCCGCATTAGCGAATGAAAGATGGAAAGAAAGGCCCGCATTATACAACAGGTCAGGGAGAAAGACCATAAGGGGAGTAGAGTCTTCCAGTAGCCAGATCAGAGTCTATTTACAGTGAACAAGGTTGTCGGAGATGAGAGTTTGAGTCTCAAATCATTTAGAAGACTTTCAAGCCAGGTTAGCTCAGATACAACAGCTGTCATAGCACAATACTCAGCTTTAGCAGACGAGCGAGCAACAACAGTTTACTTCTTGCTATGTCAGGTAATAAGGTGTACATCAAAGTATGTACAAAAACGAATTGTGCAATGCCTATTATCAAAAGAACTCGCGTAGTCAGCGTCAGAATACACAAGAGATAGAGAGGTAGATGATTTGTAAACGAGTCCTTGTCCCAGAGCGGTCTTCAAATATCTGAGAAAGCGCTCGATACTTGGAGATGCGATGTCCGAGGATCATGCATATATCAACTCACAACCCCCACAGCAAATGATATATCAGGTCGTGTAACCGTAAGATAAATCAGTTTCTCTACCACATGTCGACAGTACTCTGTATTTGTAAGCAGTGGGTTGGAATCAGAACCATGTGCAGAAAACTTGTGATTTACATTCATAGGGGTGTCCGCAGGTTTGCACTATGAGTAGACAGCATCTTGAAGAAGATCAATACAGTATTTCAGTTGGGATGGGACAAGACCATCAGGTCATCTTGCGACCTCAAGGTCAAGGAAGTACCGAAGATTTCTCAGGTCTTTCGTCTGAAATACTGAGTTTAAATGTTGCTTGATTTGTTGTATCCCTTTAGAGTCGTCGCTCGTAATTAGAATATCATCAACAAACACAAGGAGAATCACAGTGTCTATTGGTTGATGATGGGTGAAGAGGGAGAAGTTGGTCGAGCTCCGTGTAAACCCAACTTCTCGAAACACCTCATTGAATTTTTTAAACTAAGCACGAGGGGGTTGTTTGAGACTATATATAGACTTTCGGAGATGACATACACGAGACTCACTCGTGTTCTCAAACCCGAGAGGTTGATGTATATAAACAATTTCTTGGAGATCGTCATTGAGAAAGACGTTTTTAATATCTAACTGATGTAAGGGCCACTGATGATGCACAGCCAAGAAGATCAGGACCCGAACAGTATTTAACTTGACGACCGGGGAGAAGGTTTCATCATAATCAAGGTTTTGTTGTTGAGTGAAACCCCGGGCCACGAGGCAAGCTTTCAAGCAGTCAACGGTCTCATCTGCAGCATGTTTTATAACAAAGACTCACTTGCAACTGACACGGGACAGGCTAGGAGGAAGAAGAACCAAATCCCAGGTCTGGTTAGCCTAGAGAATAGTCATTTCGTCACCCATGACAGTCTGTCACCCCGAGTGTTGAAGAGTTTCTTGCACAGAGTTAATAATAGAAATGGAGAAAAGAGAGGTGACAAATTTTAGGAGGGGCGGAGAGAGGCGATGTAGAGAAACATAATTCGCCAAGGGATGAGCTGTAGAGGTTGATGCTGGATCAGCTGGCCGCGAGATGACATTGGTAGAAGGGAGCTGCCTTAGGGGATCAGTATTGGATGAACGACTAGAATAGACACGAAGAGCGGTGAAGAAAGAGGTGGGAGAGACGGAGTCGTGATAGGGACAGCAGGACGAGCGACAGGGAAAGGTAAAGACGGTGTGGAAGGAGATGAGTGGAATGGTTGATCCTCAAGAAATGTGATATCTGCTGAAACGATCAGCTTGCCATCGGTAGGAGAGTAGCATACATAATCTTTCTGAGTGCGGGAGTAGACAGCAAACATACATTTCGTGGCGCGAGCAGGTAGCTTGTCAATGGGCGGATCAAGAATGTGAACATAACATACACAGCCAAAGACAAGAAGTGTGAGGGAGAACGGAAACTTGGAAGGAAAGAGGAGACTAAATGAAAATGCAAAGTCGAGCACGAAAGAGGGCATGCAGTTGACGAGATGACAGGCAGTAGAAACCGCAAAATTCCAATATTCTGTGGGCACCTACATTTGAAACATAAGGGACCAGACAACATCAAGGAGGTGACGATTTTTACGCTCGGACACACCGTTTTGCTGGGAGGTATAAGCACAACTCGATGCACAAATTTGAGAAGGTGCGACTAGTATATTCATGAGCATTGTCTATGCAAATGATTTTTAACGTTGTCGAGAATTGCGTACGCGTCTCAGTAAGAAAAGTACGAAAAACAGATGTCAGTACAGTATGATCATGAAGTAGATATAATCAGGTGAGACGCGAGTAATCATCAATAATGGTAACAAAGTAGCGATATCCAAAAACACTAGAGATTTTATAGGGTCCCCAGATATCATAATGCACTAAATAGAAAGGAGTATCACTCTGAGTACATGTAGAAGGGAAAAAAGTACGATGTTGTTTCCATAAATTTAAGATTCACAAGTAAACTTTTGCAATGAGACATCAAGAAGAGCCTTCTTGAGAATCGGGAGGGGAGCATGCCTAAGGAGAGAAGACCGCAATGGCTACTCACCCAGACAGGCAATGCAGGCCGCAAACCGCAAGGGCAAGCAAGGGGACCCACCAGTAAAAACTATAAAATGCCAGATGGGGGGGCGACAATAGAGGCAGGAAAATATAAGCCAAGGGAGGCCGCACAAGGGTTGCGGGCAGAGGTCCACAGACTGCCCGGTACCAATGGGCCAAAAAGGAAGATAGAGTTTAAGATACCGCATGGGAGAAAACCGCAGCAGAGAGGAAACCGCACGCTTGGTGCGGGTAGACAAAGGGTAACCGCCTAGAGTGATCAAAGCTCTAATACCGTGTAGATAAAAACCGAAGAGAAAAAATAACCCAATTTATTAATTTCTCATACTTCTCTTACAACTTGTACATATAAGCAAACATATATATAGGAAAAGAGAGGAGGAGAAAACTTCAATCTTATAATGTGTGACTAAAGAGAATGTACATGGACTCAACGAATGGGTTTTTCATATTAGGCTTTTCATTTCATGTTGTAAGAATAAAGAGACCTCCAACCTTGTATATACTTCTTGAACGAATAATTACAAGTATGAATACATTTATATAGGAAGAGAGGGAGAAGAGAAGATCTCAATCCAAGATGTGGGACAAATACAAGAAACAAAAGGGCCTCTTAAATGGGCCTTTACAAGGGTTTTTCTAACACTCCCCCGCAAGCTGGAGCGTACAAGTCGTAGGCGCCAAACTTGGATAAAAATTGGTAGTATAACGGCCGGGAGAGAGCTTTGGTCAGGATATCAGCAACTTGATTTGTAGCAGAAACATGCTCCAAATCTACCTTCTTTGACTGTACTTTTTCCCGAATAAAGTGGCAGTGAACTTCAATATGCTTTGTGCGTTCGTGAAATACCGGGTTCTTGGCAATATATATTGCTGCTTGACTATCACAAAATAGGGTCGCCGGTGATGAGAGACAAACACCCAAGTCTCCCGGAAGGCTCTCAAGCCATGTTAACTCGGACACTACAACATCCATGGTCCGGTACTCAGCTTCAGCAGAAGAGCGAGCAACCACATTCTGTTTCTTGCTACACCAGGTTATGAGATGACCACCGAAGTAGGTACAGAAACCAGATGTAGAGCGCTTATCATCAACGGATCCTGCATAGTCAGCGTCCGAGTATGCAACAAGAGATAGTGATGTGGATGGCTTGTACACAAGCCCTTGTCCTGGAGCGTTCTTGAGATACCGAAGAATGCGCTCGACAGCTTGAAGATGAGATGTCCTAGGAGCATGCATAAATCGACTCACAACTCCCACGGCAAAGGAGATGTCTGGTCGAGTAACTGTAAGGTAGATCAGTTTCCCAACCAGGCGTCTGTAGTATTCCGGATTCGTAAGCAGCTCATCGGAGTCAGAGCTATGGGCCGAGAGCCTGTGATTAGCGTCCATTGGAGTATCTGTAGGTTTGCATCCCGAATAGCGAGCATCATGAAAGAGGTACATACAATACTTCCTTTGGGATAATACAAGACCATCAGGCCGTCGTGCAACCTCAAGCCCGAGAAAATACCGTAGGTTACCAAGATCTTTGTTCTGAAAGACGGAGTTCAACTGTTGTTTGATATGTTGTATCCTGTAGTATCGTCTCCAGTAATTAGGATATCGTCAACATAGACAAATAGAATCACAGTTCCGGTAGGCCGATGTCGAGTTAAGAGAGAGAAGTCAGTCGAGCTCCTAGTAAAGCCAATATCGCGGACTACCTTGCTGAATTTGTCAAAGCAAGCTCGCGGGGACTGTTTGAGACCATAAATAGATTTCCGAAGATGACAAACCCGAGACTCCCCCGTGGTCTCAAACCCAGGAGGTTGATGCATATAAACAGTCTCCTGTAGATCACCATTGAGAAATGCGTTCTTAACATCTAGCTGATAAAGAGGCCAATGACGATGAACAGCCAAGGAAAGAAAAACTCGGACCGTGTTCAATTTGGCCTCTGGAGAGAAAGTTTCTGCATAATCAAGGTCGTGTTGCTGAGTAAAACCTCGGGCCACTAGGTGGGCCTTCAGACGCTCAACAGTCTCATTCGCGGTATGTTTAACAACAAAGACACACTTACAGCCAACACAGTGTTGGCCTGCAGGAAGGGAAACCAGATCCAAAGTCTGGTTAGCCCAAAGAGCCCTCATTTCATCCTCCATGGTCGACCGCCACCCTGGGTGTTGAAGCGCCTCCTGCACAATGTTAGGAATAGAAATCGGGGAAAGTGAAGTGGCAAAGGCGTAGAGAGGTGGAGCGAGCCGGTGGAGAGAAATGTAGTTGGCCAGGAGATGGGCCGTAGAAGCAGGAGTCGGATCTGCCGGTGCCGGAGTGTCACTGGGAGCAGGGAGCTGGGGCAGGGAACCATCCTTGGAGCCGCGACGAGTATAGACACGGATAACGGGCGGAGGGACTTTGGGAGTAGGAATAGAGGTGGAGGGAGAGGGCAGAAAGGAGGGCGTTGTAGGAACGACGGGTCGGGGCAGAGCAGGAGAGGAAATCGAGGAGGAGGAAGGTAAGTGAAATGGATGATCTTCGCAGAAGGTGACATCCGCGGAGACAACCATCGGAAGGAGAGTAGCAAACATACCCCTTTTGAGTACGGGAGTAGCCAACAAACATATATTTGGCCGCACGAGGAGCGAGTTTGTCGGAGGGAGGTCCAAGAAGATGAACATAACAAACGCACCCAAAGAAACGTGGGGGGAGAGAGGTTGGGTTGGTAGTAGGATATAGGAGTTGGATAGGAATGGCAAAATCAAGAACAGAAGAAGGGAGGCAGTTAATGACAGGATGTGGAGACTGCGAAATTTTAATATTCGATTGGAACCTGCATTTGAAACATGAGGGAGCGAGCAACGTCGAGTAAATGACGATTCTTCCGTTAGGCCACCCCATTTTGTTGAGGGGTATAGGCACACGAAGTTTGATGGATAATGTCAAACTCGATGCAGATGATGGAGAAGGTGTGCCCTGTATATTCGCGAGCATTATCAGTGCGGAGGATTTTGAGTGGGGTGGCGAACTGCGTACGTACCTCAGTTACGAAGGCACGAAAGACAGATATAAGTTCGGTACGATCATGCATTAAATATAGTCATGTAGTATGCGAGTAGTCATTGATAAAAGTGACAAAATAGCGAAAATCATAAATACTAGGGACCTTATAAGGGCCCCATACATCAGAATGAACTAAGGATAACGGAGTACTACTCCGGGTACATGCAAGGGGAAAGACAGAACGATGGTGTTTGTCGTAAATACAAGAGTCACAAGAGAACTCCTGTAATGGAACATCAGGAAGAGACCGTTTGAGAATCGGAAGAGGATCATGCCCAAGGCGACGATGCCAATCAACAGTAGAGACGGCAGATAGAAGAGTGGGTTGGGTATCCAAGATGTAAAGCTCATTCACCAGTTGCCCCTACCAATGATACTCCGGGTGCGACGATCCTGCATAAGAAAGGAAGAGGGAAAAAAAGTTATTGAACAATCAAGGTCGTTTGTCAGTCGACTAACGAAAAGTAAATTGAAAGGAGATCCCAGAACGTAAAGAACCGAGGAAAGAGAAAGGGTCGGGGTAAGTTGGAGGGCAGCGGCGCCAAAGACCGGTAGAGTGTCACCATTGGCCACAGTGATACATGGGGGATGAGCCATCTGGAGATATTTGGAGGGCTTCTGGGAAGTAATATGGTGAGTAGCACCGGAATCAACGATCCAGTGAGGGCTTGGAGAGAGATAGGTTATACCTTCGGCAGAAAAGGTCGCAACCGAGCCGGAGGAGTGGCTGAGGACACCCTGTAGCTGATGGAGTTGGGTGCGGAGCTCATCAATAGCGTGTCGGGTAGTGGAGGCCGGATCCTGGGCGGGAGCCCTAGGGGAAGCAGGAGCAGTAGAGGAAGTGACAGCGAGGTGGGGAGGGAACCCATGCTTGCTGTAACAGGTGGCCTCAAGATGGTCACCCCGGCCACAATATGTGCATTTGAGAGACGAGCGTCCACCACGTCCGCGTCCCCGAGACGAAGGTGCCCCCCCCCCCCAAGTGGAAGAGCCACGAGCAGGAGGGGGGTTGGAAGGAGAGGCTGTTGAAGAAGAGCAGGGGCAAAGCTGGGAGGTGCCTCCGTAGGAGGCATAACACGAAGTAGCATGGAGCAGACGTCAGACAGTGACGGAGTCGTCGTGGAAGAGAGGATATGGGCCCGAACACTATGCAGGTGGGGCAGAACGCGGGACATCATCATCGCTATGGTAACCGCCTCTTTTTGGGCCCGTTGAGTACCAAGATCCGTTGTAGGAGCCTGATGTTGAATCCAAGCCTCGGCTAGGGTCTTGGCCTGGGCAACAAAGGAAATCATGTCGCCGGGAGCACCTGGAGCAAGATTCTGAAGGTTGGAGATAATATCATAGAGGTGTTGAAGACTGTTTTGCCCAGAGTAAAAGGAGTGGAGCTCCTCCCACATTGCCTTGGTCGTATCATGATACATGGCCATCTGGTAGGTTTCGGTGTCCATAGAGTTGAGGAGCCAAGACTGGACCCGCCCGTCATCACGAAGCCAATCATCAGAGGGAGCAACAGGAGTAGCCCAAGTCAGGTGGTGGAGAAGACTCTTTGTCTGCAGAACACGACGAACAGAGTGAACCCATTCGACAAAATTGTGTTTGCCAGTCAGAGAGATGGTAGTAATCCGCAGTTCATCACGGAGGTCAGAAGCCGGAGTAGCCTCACGAGCTGGCTGAGCAGAAGTAGCAGCAGAGGCGTAGGAAGCCATGAGGCTAATAGACGAGGCCGGTTGGCAAGAGGAGAAGTCGCGCGGCTAGCAGAAGGAAGAAGTCGGGCAGCTTGGCAAGGAAGGTCGGGCGGCTTGGCAAGGGAGGTCGGGCGGCTTGGCAAGGGAGGTCGGGCGGCTTGGCAAGGAAGGTCGAGCGGCTGGGAAGAGAAGGCGGCCAAGCAAGTCGCGACCGGATGCAATGAAGAGGAGAGGAGAAACCGCTGGCGACAAGACAAGTCGCAGCGAGTAGCAGCTAGCGAGAAGAGAAGAAGGCCGCACGGCAAGGGAGAACGGCCAGCGACAAAGAAAGTCGCAACCACAATGCGGCTAAGGGAGAAAGAAAGAGGCCGCGGGTAAGAAGGCGCAGCGACTAGCAGGGAGGGAAGGCCGCACGGTCAAGGGAATTCAATCAGCGACCAGGAAGGTCGCGACCAAGATGCAGCGAAGGGAGAAGTAGATGCCGCAAGCGACTTGACAGGTCGCTGCGATGAGAGGGGAGAAGCAAAGACGGGAAGTCTGCACGGTCAAGTGGAGTCCACCAGCGGCAGGGAGAGAGATCGCGACCAAAATGCGGACAGAAACAAGAACAGAGAAAGGGGAGGAACCCACAGCGACTAGAGAGAAACCGCGAGAAGCGGGAAGAGAGAGGCCGCGCGGAAAACAGGGGCTAGAGGCCGCGCGGTCAGGGAAGAAGGCCGGGCAGGAGAGAAAAAGGTAGAGAAAGTGGACCCCACGTGAGAGAAGGTTATAAAAGAGGGAGAGAATGGAAGAGGAGGAGGAGGTCAGAACAGAAGGGAAGATAGAGGAACAGCGGGTAGAAAAACTAGTCGCCCGATACGGCGGCTAAGCAGGAGAAGAACAGGTCGCGCGGTCAGCCGGGTGACCAGGCGGTTTGCACACAGACAAGCTGGCTAGAGGGAGACCGGTGGCTCTGATACCATGTAAGAATAGAGAGACCTCCAACCTTGTATATACTTCTTGAATGAATAATTACAAGTATGAATACATTTATATAGGAAGAGAGGGAGAAGAGAAGATCCCAATCCAAGATGTGGGACAAATACAAGAAACAAATGGGCCTTTACAAGGGCTTTTCTAACACATCTTAATAGATGTAAACTGGTGTGTGAACCCAATTTTGAAGATGTGGGATCTCTCGAACCTCTCTAGCGCTCTCGAACTCAAATGATGAATGAACGTAAAGTTGAAAATTAAATTTAAAGAGTTATTCGCACGCGACGATGAGGTAATCCTAACAATATTCTTGTAATTCCACGGGTAACATCCACAAGCAACAGTTTTTGATAAATAACACCAATAATCAATAAGGGAATCTGGGCAAACTCGGCACATTAATCTTTTTAGCATTGCATAAATAATATTCTAATAAATCAAAAGTAAAAATGAGAAGAGTCAAAAGATATAAACAAGCACTAGCCAAAAGAGGAAAAGGGTTCACTGTGGGATCAGTAGTGACAATTATATAAGCAGCGGAAATAGGAGAGGGGATCAAATACGGCAAGGTAACAAGGAGCCAAAGGGAAGAGGGCTCAGAGGGTTGTGGAGCTAAAAACGGGGAGAATGGGTTGGAGGGATGTGGATTGGGGGCAAAGGAATCGTGGGCACGGGTCGAGGGGGCGACGATGGTTCAGGACAGTGGATTTGCAAAAGAGGGAAAGGTGGCAAGGGGATAGAGGATGTGAGGGGAGGCAAGGGCAGAGGACTCAACCGGTGGAGACATCAATGATGCGCGTCCAGAAAGAGGTCAATTTGAATGATGCGTCGTCGAACTCAAAGGAGATGGTTAACGCCGACGACTTTGCTGTTGGGAGATCCTGGTGCTAGGAGAAGAGATGGGACTGCTTGATTTCAAGTGCTTAATAAAGGCACAACCTAGGAGTCATCCTCTGTAATTTATGTGACCCTTGCTACTTACATGAGTGCCTTTTAATAGGAGGAATGTTTTTGACCTTCTCATTATGACTTTCCTAGTAATGTTATTCTTATTTTAAGTATGAGAATAAATTTAAAATAGTTATTTAATGTGACACTGAGTAAATTGATGGCTTGCCTTTTTTCCCTAACTATGCAATATTGGCGGACTTGGTTATTTAAGGTTTTGTTGGTCGATCGGTCTGACAACCCATCTTTAGCATACAAAATATGTGCACATAAATATCGATGAGCATCGGAAATAAAATAACATGCGGTAAATAAATACGATGAATAAATATATGAAACATAAAAATAGATAGTGACAATAATGGGTAGAGGATATGCAATGCGACGTTATTGTGTGTCAGTTCTGTTGCGCAATGACTAGCAATTGTAAGGTATGGGGGTCGTCGTTGTAGCTCTGTTGCGCTGATCCACAAATAATATGTAATGTCCCGGACTCCTCAAGAAACCAAGTAATTGGTATGTTATGTGGCAAGTCAGAAACTCTAGGCCATCTAGGACCTAGTCGATCTCCTTTGTGGTGGGTGTAGGTGTTGTATCTAAGCTAGGTGGAATGTCGAGAGATGTGGGTGGGCATGGGCTGGTGGTGGGAGGTTCTCCATACAAGGGATCAGATTAGGCGCATTAAACATCGGGGAGATGGAGAATTCAACGGGTAGATCTAAGAGGTAGACATTCTCACCCAACCTCTTCTGAACTTGAAATAGACCAAATTTCCTTTGATTTAGCTTATGGTATATATCTAGGATAAAAAAATTTTCCAGAAATAGGTAAACACCTAGGCTCAGTTTGGCTCAGCTGCAACGACTGGAGAAGCAGTGGTGAAAAACAGTTGTGAAATAATCAGCTGTTTTACAGAGTGATTGTAGAATTCATGAAACTGTTTGAAAAAATAGCGTTTGTAGTGCTATTTTAAATGGAGAATTTGTTTAATCTGTTTGACAAAACAGTTGTGCAATGTGCAGTTCATTTTTTTAAAGCAATAACACAAAGCATACTCCGTCTTGAAATAATTATAAGAACAATGAGATTTGTATTTTTTATGTGAATCTGAAATTGATTGTTACCCAAATCAACATCAAAATAGATTTACATGTTTGAAAATACAAGCTGAAATGATGGTGTAAACAAGGGATACATGGAAATAATTATGAGCAAGCTTATTTTGCTTCAAACAAAACACATTGGTATCCAATTTCTTACTAAACTTCTCATAGTTGTTTTTTTGACCAATTCTATACAGCCATGAAACTAGCAAGCAATTACTAGTTTTGTTTGTCCTGCAGCTGAAGTCCAACCCAATATGAAATAATTCTCTGAACATGGGCTGGGTTGCCAGCTCTTGATGACAAATGTAGCATCGTGTCCCCCCCCCCCTCTCTTCTGAGGGCTATCCTTCACCTTCCCCTCACAAATCTCTTATGGTTCTCCATTGTCGGCAACCTCTCTCTTTATAACTTCGGGAATAGAGATCAATCGTGGAAGACAACACCCAGCGGAATTTACCTTAAGCCCTAGTCCGGCGAACAGAGAAAATCATAGAGAGGCGTGATTCAGGAAGAGAAGTCCTCGATCGTCGGCGTTGGCTAGGGCACAAAAGAGCAAAAATCCGGAAGACAAGGCTCGTCGGCGTGTTGGGGGAGGCCTGTCGCTGGAGAAGGATGATTGGTGGTGGCCTATCGCGGAGAAGAGGGTTGTGGGATCGTGCTAGGATTTTTGGTTGCGGAATGTTTCGCTAGGGTGACAAGGGGAAACAAGCGGGGGAGGCGCAAATTTTGGAGTCGCACTAATTTTTCGCGACTCCAGAATCGCCTAAAATCGTGATTCTGGAGCGGCAGCGACTCCCATTGCTTTCCCAAAAAACGTGTTTGGCGGGGCGGTGCCAAAATCTACGGCAACCCACTCCCAAACCGCCCTGTCAAACAGAGCCCTAGTCTCCTTCTGAAAAGCGCAACTCTCAATGATGGAGATAGACTATGGATTTGTATTTTCATAAATTGCTCTTAATTTAATTTATTAGAGATACTCTTATGCACTTCTTTTAAATGATCAAACACATACTTGAGCGTCAAAGGAGATGTGTTCATGTGATGACAGTGAATGGTGGTCAAGCAGGTGTGGTATGAAAAAATCATAAGCAATTTAAAAAGGAGATGTCACTAGAACAATTATTAGAACGATGTGAATTCAGCTTGTAGAATTACAAGATCTCATTCCTTCGAATTCTCCAATCAAACACCTGAGAAGGTCTCTCAATCTCAGATTAACAACCTCAATCTGCCCATCTATTTAAGAATGGCAATAGCTACTAAAGTTGAGTTTGGTCCTAAGTCTTCCCAAAAGAGTTTTCCAAAAATATCTCTTAAAGTGTGTATCCCTATCAGATGTGATTGACCTAGGAATCTCATGCAATCTCAAGATCTCTCTGAAAAAGTTCAGTGATGTGTGCGACATTTGTGGTATTTCTAAAAAATATGAAGTATGTCATCTTAGAAAAAGGATATACAACAACACTCAAACCTTTATCCCACTATAGTGGGGTCGACTATATGGATCCTTTGTCGTCATTGTGCCCTATCTTAGAAAAACGATATACCATTACAAAAATTAAGTCTACTTTCCTTTTAGTGTGAGTAAGTCTTATGATGAAATCCATCAAAATGTCATCCCAAGACCTCTCAGGTCCAGATAAATAGGTGTATAAGCCTATATTTTGAGCATGCCTCTTAAACAACTTACAAGTCCTGCAATGCTTAATGAGATCTATAATGTCTTGTTTCATCTTGGGCAAGTAGTACCTAACGCTAGTGAGATATAATGATTTTGATTGGACTGCATGTCCTTCTAATCCCGACGAGTGCAGCCCTCTAAGTAAACTCGACCTAATTTGTATTTAGCAAATGCAAAGGTAGGTCCCCCTAAATAAAATCATTCACTCACAAAATGTTGAGTTATGGAATCAGTCCCACTAAGCCAACACGAAGTCCAAATGGTGTCGAAAAATGAGTCGGTGACATCATGTCTATCTGAGAGTCCATGTCCTAAGACGTGTGGCTGAAGAGTGACTAAAAGTGTGATTGTCGGCTAAGAGTGTCAGCTACTCAATTAGTGACACTTGGTATGTGTTTGAGATAAAATGTGAACTCTTAAAGATATGCAGCCCACTTGGCATGTCACATAATCTCTTTTTGAGGTTCAGAAGTTTTAGTGTCTCATGGTTTGTGTTCAGTGCAAACTCGTGCTGAATCAGATAATGTCGCCAATGAGAAAAAAAACCTAAAAGATGGCGTAGAATACAATGTCATAAGTGGAGTATCGAGTTTTGCCTCATTCGGCTTTTCACTAAAGAATACAATAGATTGACTCTCTTGACTCAAAACAGCATTGATAGGGGTCGGCTCGAAATTGGAAAGGATATCAACTACATCACTATTCTTCATCACCCCCTAAAACTGCGACCTATTTAGTATCAAGATGGTAGGGGCAGGATATAGACAAAATAGCAGGTGAGACCCTCATGCTAGAAGATGAGAGGATCTCTCTGAGGTCTTGGATACAAGGTTGTTCTTCTAGAGAAGAAGAACAGTCTTGCCCTCATTATGCATAAAGGAGTGAGAGTTCTTTACATCGTCTTGTAATGCATGTTTATTGTACTATCATGGTCATCCTAATATAACGTAACAGACCTTGATAACGGCAATGTGACACCATAGAGCATCCTGGTAAGTGCTACCTATAGAAAATTCTACAAGATACAGGTGAATGATAGGAAACGTCATACTGTTAATAACCCAAGATAGGCTACAAGTGTTGGATCTTGTGGCCAACCTTAGAGAGAGGTGAATAAGGTTTGCAGCGTCGTTTGAAATTTAAAATATTTCGTTCCAGGAAATCGAGTTATGGAAGCTACCGTGGGGCATTAGATAGCTAACGCGCGGCGATAAGTCTATGAACTCGTTTTCCTGTGCAGATCCGTGATCAACCCCTACAAACACACGAACTCTCTAAGCAATCACAGCACACATCCAGAAATAATCAACACAGAGATGAAGGATTTTATTGCAAGAATTCAAAACAACAATAGTTCTAGATGAGTACAAAATGGGTGATCTCCGTGACGCCAGAGATCTAAGGCGATGATTAGAAACGATCTTTTGGTTTCTATACCGATCCGATCCACGGACCGGTTGGTTCTCTCCTTTTCCCTCCAGGAAAAGTCTTCGAGCCGGCTCTTCACCTCTAGATCCTCCCGATCTAGACATCCTTATCCCAAGGACGATTTCCCACGGAGTCCTACCCGGATTCCGACGACTCTTATCAGTCGATTTTCCTCTCCACAGGATTTAAAAAAGACAAAAAGATTACAGGAGTAAAAGATATAAATATTAAAAGATGAAGTTCTCCCTCTTGAAAACTACTCCGTAGAGCGATCCGCGGCCGGTGCTTGAGATCTCCGTTTGCTGGCAACCGGTCGGCTTTGTATTCGATGTAGAACTTGGATCGTCGGAGTGTTTCGATCACGTGCAGGAGGGAGACGACTGTCTTCTGCTTCGACGGAGACTTGTGGAACGGAGCGCAAGGAAGAGCGGCTGAACCCTAGAATTCACGAACTCCCGTCCTTTTTCTTTCTTCAGATGTCAGGCACAGAAATCAAAGCGGCCTTTTATATGTCTTCATAAAAATAGGCTACCGCCGGCGGTAGGTTCGCGCGCTTGTTGTGTCAGCTGTCGTCCAAATCTGGAAAAGCATTTAAAACGAATATTTGTCGTTTCATCATTGCTAGCGTCGCGCGGTTACCGCTACCGCCGCGCGGTAATATTGGGCACGACGATTCAAAACAGTCGTGTCGATATTCGTCGAAAGGCTAGCGCGGCGTGGTAACTTCTATCGTCTGTGTTAGAATGGTTTCTCGAGAAAATCTTCTCGTCATTCGTCGTGAGGCTAGCGCGGCGCGGTAACTATTATCGCCTGCGGTACTTCTGCTTGTCGAGAAATTTGTCTCAGCATTCGTCGAACGACTAGCGCTGCGCGGTAGCACTATCGCTTGGCGGTAAATTGGTTTCTCGTGAAAACGTCCCGCTATTCGTCGAGAGGCTAGAGCGGCGCGTTAACCTCTATCTCCTGGCGGTAGATTGTTTCTCGAGAAAAGACCCGCCTGACGTTCGTCGAGAGACTAGCGCGTGCGGTAGGACTAGCGCGGCGCGATAACTTCTCAAGAGCTCTGTCCAAATAATTCACGGCTACCACTCGGCGGTAATTTCTACCGCTCAGCGGTAGCGGACATAGGAACCTGTTTCTTCTCTTGCACATGTTAACCTGCACACTCTATCGACAGAAGTCGTGATCAAATACAACCTGGGAGTTGATAATCTCAAACTCAGGGACTGTGAAACATCAGTTCCAACAAACTCCTCCTTTTGAAATAACAATGAGATAGAGTGCATGTATAAGGAATAAGAGTTATAGGCTAACATCAGGTTGCAGGTTTTCTAAATGGCTCCCCTACACGCACACTCCCCCTATCTACATGTTCGACATGCTCCCCCTATCTATATGCACACACATTATTAACGTGCTCCCCCTACATGTGACATCTCCTAACCCATGACTCATACTCATGAACATACTCATGAACAATTTATTCTCCCCCTTTGATAATATCAAAAGGATGGGCAAGGCCAATCAGACATGCAGGATGAAAAATAGTAGAAATGATGAGCGTTGAGACAAATAGCAGATAGTGCACACACAGAGTAAAGATAGAGATAATAATCATAAAAGTGACTCAAAACGGAATATCACTGGTTAATTGTAAGCATATGGGTCATAAAATGGAGCAAGGAACACAGAAAATGAGATTCAAATTTTTTGGAATGCATGAATTGGACAGCACAGACTAAACTAAGCACACAGCAGGTACGTCTACAATGTTATAAGAGTGAGGAAGTAATCAAGTTGAATAAACATTGAGAATGCCACAAGTGTAAATCGTGTGTTAGTACATATTGTGCTAAAAAGACTTATAGTGTAGTTGTGGTCCAATTCTTATGTGCAGAAGTCTTAGACAAGGCAATGACATGTGTTCGTGTAGCATCGAAAGCAAGATGACACCAAGGAAAAGATAGCTTATTGGTCATAGATATCTCGATCGTCTAGAAACCTAACATAAGAGAAATAAGGCGAATAATCACCTCACATGTCATTTTATGTCATACATAGGCAAAAAATCTAGGGGCAGTAAGCTAAAGATAGAGTCGATGCACAAGATCGAAGTGACTTTTTACCAAGGTGCTCATCCTCACAATGCTCATGAAGAATTATCAGGAGTGAGTAGTGCTTGGAGGGAACCGTGACAAGAGATGTTATAGCAAGCATATTTTTATTTTTTTTAGCGTGCAGCTATCACTTTTGTTATCGTTTTTTTATTTACTGAGCCCCGAGTCAATCGAAATATATCCACCTAGATAGATACACTTTAACTTGTATACATACGACTTTTGTACTAGAGTTTTTGGCCTAAAGTTTCACACCTAATATAATCACAAAGGTACCGTGACATTGATTATTCAACGTATTTCTAGAGTGTTAGAATATAGTGTCACGAGGTATATCATGTACGCATAGCATTTTTCGTCTTGAGTGCACCGGCTAGGCATGTGTGTATCATGTGAAGTCATTCTCTTATCTAAATTCTCACACATACCTAGAGGCATAGTCAACACACACGACCTCGTCTTGTCGCACTCAATAGTTAAGCACTTATAGATTCAGCCCACTATGACCGGAGGACAATGTTTACATAGATTACGAGTCTAGACTCAAACATTGTACGTACGCGTTATGGTCTAAGTCACAGTCATGCGAGCCCTTAGAAATGAACAATCCACAGTTCTTTTGTTTATATATATATATTTGTGGATTTTTTTTGAAAGAAAAACAAGGAATCTCCAGTAAATAAAAAAAATGCGAAAGAAAATTAGACAAAGACAAGAGCCACAAAAAAGACACACACGAAGATGACTAGGGTGAGAGATCCAGAATACCAAGCTCGAGTCGAAGTAGTGAGAAACGTGCATCTGGGAGTGGTTTAGTGAAAATATCCGCTAGTTGGTCATCGGTGCCAATGAAACTTACACTCGCGTTCTCCTTTTTTATATGATCTCGAATAAAGTGGTGACGCACGTCAATATGTTTTGATCTAGAATGATACACTGGATTATATGTCAAGTCTATGGCACTTTTGTTGTCGCACCTAAGTGTAACATTCCTACAAGTTAAGCCAAAGTCTTCTAACGTTTGGGACATCCACAGTGCTTGTGCGCAACAACTTCGTAAGGCAATATATTCGGCCTCAGCGGTAGACAGTGCAACAGAATTCTGTTTTCTACTTGACCAGGAAACTAATGCAGACCTTAGGAAGTGACATGTACCATTGTGCTCTTGTGATCAAGTGAGCATTTGGCATAGTCCGAGTCTGAGTACCCGTGAAGTGTGAAATCAGTGGTATGTGGGTACCAAAGTTCAAGGTTTTGCGTGCCAATCAGATACCTAAAAATGTGTTTTACGGCTTTCAAGTGTGACTCCTTAAGGTCGGCTTGATATCCAGCGCAAAGACACACCGCGAATGTGATATCGGGCCTAGAGGCACTCAAATATAGCAATGACCCTATCATACCTGTAAACAAGGTCTGATCGACGGAAATGTCACTTTCATCTTTTCCTAATTTAAGAGAAGCACTCATAGGAGTTTTGACTTGTTTCACATTCTCATACCCAAAATGCAAAAGCATATCTTTGATATATTTTGATTGACTTATGAAAATCTCGTCTTTGCGTTGAGAAATCTGAAATCCTAGGAAATAGGTTCGTTCTCCTACTAGGCTCATCTCTAATTCGGATTTCATTAAGGTAACATTTTCTTCACACATATTTTCATTTGTGGCCCCAAAAATGATATCATCCGCATAGATTTGTAAGATAATTAGATCGAAATTTTTGGTCTTTACAAATAAAGTTGTGTCTGCACTACCCATCCTAAAGTCATGATCTAAGAGAAAAGTAGTGAATCTATCGTAGTAAACACGGGGTGCCTGTTTTGCTTTTCTTTTTTCCTACTTCTGGAGTCTTGGGCATTCTCTCTTTAGGTGCCCAGGCTTGTGGCAGTGATAGCACTCCGGCTGGGACTTCTCATCATCGCTTTTCATCTCTTTTGATGGCTTGTTCCACCTTCTGCCTTCTTTAGCTCCTCTCTTCAGGAATTTCTTGAATTGTCCCTGCTTCTTGGGATTCTTCATGAACTTTTTGAATTCCCGAACGTAGAGGCTCTCCTCCTCATCTTCCTCAGAATCTTCAGCATTTTTTCTCTCTTTTGCGGCCTTCAGCGCCAGTCCCTTCTTCTTTCCTTCCCTGGGATATTCCTCTGCTTGAATCTTCAATTCAAGTTCGTGTGTCTTCAGATTGCCGATGAGGCTCTCTATCTCCAGGGTGCTGATCTCATGAGACTCGGCAATAGCTGTCACCTTCGGGTTGAAGCGAGGAGGCAGAGATCGCAGGATCTTCCTCACTAGGTCGCCATTTGGAAAGTTCTTTCCGAGAGATCTTGAGACGTTGACGATCTTTATAAAGCGAGTGTAAATGCTGTCCACATCCTCGTCGATCTCCACCCGGAACTGTTCATATTCAGATTCGAGTCGGAACAGCTTCGACTCCTTCACCTGCGGGGTACCTTCATAAGTATGTTCAAGAAGACGACATATATCATAAGCAGTCTCGCAGTTACATATTCTATTGAATTCAGTTTTGTCCAAGGAGCAAAATAACGAATTCATAGTTTTGGCATTATTCGTACATTTCATCTTGTCTGCGTAATCCCACTTATCACGTGGTTTTTCTAAGACTTTATCACCAACCGTGACAGTGGAAGCAGTGTACTTCGTCTCTATCATGGCCCATATGTCAATGTTTTGAGTCATCAGAAAGATTCTCATGTGTGTTCTCCAGTGACTACAGTCACTCCTCATAAACAGTGGAGGTCTACTCACACCTTGTCCCTCATTAAATGCGTGAACAGAGTTGGTCATTTTACTTCAGGTTTTTAAGCCCCTTTTTGAAGTAACCTGTCTCTGATACCACCTGTTGGATCTTGTGGCCAATCTTAGAGGGGGGGTGAATAAGGTTTGCAGCGTCGTTTGAAATTTAAAATATTTCGTTCCAGGAAATCGAGTTCTGGAAGCTACCGTGGGGCGTTAGATAGCTAACGCACGACGGTAAGTATATGAACTCGTTTTCCTGTGCAGATCCGTGATCAACCCCTACAAACACACAAACTCTCTAAGCAATCACAACACACATCCAGAAATAATCAACACAGAGATGAAGGATTTTATTGCAAGAATTCAAAACAACAATAGTTCTAGATGAGTACAAAAAGGGTGATCTTCGTGACGCCGGAGATCTAAGGCGATGATTAGAAACGATATTTTGGTTTCTATACCGATCCGTTCCGCGGACCGGTTTGCACTCTCATTTTCCCTCCAGGAAAAGTCTTCGAGCCAGCTCTTCACCTCCATACAAGGAAGGGTCTTAGATCCCCGCTAGATCCTCCCGATCTAGACGTCCATATCCCCAGGACGATTTTCCACGGAGTCCTACCCGGATTCCGACAACCCTTACCGGTCGATTTTCCTCTCCACAGGATTTAGAAAAGACGAAAAGATTACACGAGTAAAAGATATAAATATTAAAAGATGAAGTTCTCTCTCTTGAAGATTACTCCGTAGATCGATCCGCGGCCGGTGCTTGAGATCTCTGTTTGTTGGCAACTTATCAACTCTTTGTATTCGATGTAGAACTTGGATCGCTGGAGTCTTTCGATCACGTGCAGGAGGGAGACAAATGTCTTCTTCTTCGACGGAGACTTGTGGAACGGGGCGCAAAGAAGAGCGATCGAACCCTAGAATTCACGAACTCCCGTCTTTTTTCTTTCTTCAGATGTCAGACACAGAAACCAAGGCGGCCTTTTATACGTCTTCATAAAAATAGGCTACCGTCGGCGGTAAGACTAGCGTCCGGCGATAGGTTCGCATGCTTGTTGTGTCAGCTGTCGTCCAAATCAGGAATAGCATTTAAAACGAATATTTGTCGTTTCATCATTGCTAGAGCCGCGCGGTTACCGCTACCGCCGCGCGATAATATTGGGCACGACGATTCGGAACAGTCGTGTTGATATTCGTCGAAAGGCTAGCGCGGCGTGGTAATTTCTATCGCCTGCGGTAGAATGGTTTCTCGAGAAAATCGTCTCATCATTCGTCGAGAGGCTAGCGCGGCGCGGTAACTGCTATCGTCTGCGATACTTCTGTTTCTCGAGAAATTCGTCTCGGCATTAGTCGAACGACTAGCGCGGCGCGGTAGAACTATCGTCTGGCAGTAAATTGGTTTCTCATGAAAACGCCCCGCTATTCATCGAGAGGCTAGCGCGGCGCGTTAACCTCTATCGTCTGGCGGTAGATTGTTTCTCGAGAAAAGACCTGTCTGACGTTCGTCGAGAGACTAGCGCGTGCGGTAGGACAAGCGCGGAGCGATAAATTCCCGAGAGCTCTGTCCAATTAATTCAAGGCTACCGCTCGGCGGTAACTTCTACCGCTCAGCGGTAGTGGCCATAGGAACCTGCTTCTTCGCTTGCATCTGTCAACTTGCACACTCTATCAATAGAAGTCGGGATCAAATACAACCTGAGAGTCGATATTCTCAAACTCAGGGACTATGAAACATCAGTTCCAACAACAAGATCTCCCTAAAGGTTGCATTCTAAATTTCAATTATATATCATGCAATGAGAAACAAAGTTCTTCATACTTCCGCTAGCAATAACGATGGACAAAATTATCCCTGAATGTGTATGGTCGTACGAAAGGTATTTCTTCCCAACCACTCATCGTCATCAGAAGCCCTGTGGCCCAATAAGCTATGTTGAAGAATACAAACTAACTAGTCAAGTTGTTCTCATTCGACCTCTAGCTCACTCTAATGTTGGTCCAGATGCAGGGTCAAGCTGGGAGTCACTAAGGAAAACTTTGTACTCATGCTCTAGTATGTTCTTAGAATCGATTATAGCGACAAACTCGCTTCATGGACACTCAGAACAATTGTGGAATGATCTCATACACTTAGAACATCTAAGTACGGCAGATTGGGCACTAGTCCTTATGTTCTTCTTGCCTCTAGAGGAAGTATAATGAGGGTAGAAGTGTTTGTGGGAATGGTGGGTGAACGGGTATTATGGATCTAGAGGAGAAAGTGGATTTGGGTTGGTCACTAGACCTCATCCCGGACGTTCTCTTCCACAGAGACATTATTCTACATGCTCGACTGGAGACTTCTCCTAAACCCTATAGTCATTTAACATTAATAGATTCCTAACAAAATATCATAATTCAATCAGATAACGGGATACAGTCATGTCTTCATCCTGATAGAGATCAAGGTAGGACTGGAGAACGAGAAACAAATTTGTGTACTCGTCTACAGATAATTTATCTTGTCGCAGCTTGTGAAATCTATGATAGGGGGTTTGTAGATAATTAGGTAGAACTTATCTCTGACGCAGTTGTATCTTAAACTCTACCTAGGTCGCGATAGGTCTCGTGCCTAAATTGAATCTTGAACGCTCTAACTGTCCACAACAAACTAAAGCAGAATCCATCAATCTCAGGGTGGCGTGCTCTACTTGTCTAGCTCGGGGATCTACTTTAAGGTCATGAAGAGATCCATCCTATCACACCAATCTAAATAACCTTTGGGTTCTAACCAACTCTCAAAGTCCCCAACATCTAATTTGAATCCATCCAAACAGGATTAATTTCTTGGGTCGGATCTTACCTTAAGTGTATGTGAGCTTTGATTGTGTTAACACTCATGCGTAACCAATTAATCTTGTGTCCAACATCTCTTTTATTTGTAGTGAGCATTTCAATCCGCTTGGCTAAATTTTTCATTTGAGCATTTAGAACAACTACATTATTTTTCAAATGTCCTATGTGGTTCTTTTTTAAGATTTATTTTTGAAATATCTAAGATAATTAATTTTTTATAAGATAGGAATAAATTACTTTTAAAATATTTGAAATTTCTCAGTAAATTAAATTTTAATAGCTTGTTTTTTATTTTTTATTTTTTATTTTAAAATTTTTTTAAAGAAATGGAAAGGTGGTTGAGTCAGACAATATACCCATCGAAGTATGAAAATGTCTAGGAAATGGAGGAATTTTGTGTCTTACATATTTTTTCAATAAGATACTTAAGTCAAAGAGCATGTCAAATCAATGTAGAGAAAGTATCTTAGTACTTTTGTATAAGAACAACAGAGATATACAAAATTATGCTAATTACAGAGAAATTAAATATATGAGTCATACCATGAATCTAGGGAACGAGTAATAGAAAGAAGAATAAGACGGGAGACTAATATGTCGGAGAATCAATTTGGATTCATAACAGGGAGATCGACCATGGAAGCTATACATCTCTTGAGGAGACTCATTGACAACTACCTAGAAAGAAAACAAGATTTGCATATGTTGTTTATCGACTTTGAGAATGCTTATGATAGAGTTCCAAGAGAGATCTTATGGAGAGTCTTAGAAAAGAAAGGTGTAAATAGATCATACATTGACGTAATGAAAGATATGTATACAAATTCAGTGACAAGGGTCAGGACATCTGGAGGATTAACACAAGAACTCCCTGTCTGTTGGCTTACATCAAGGTTTAGCATTAAGCTCGTATCTATTTACCATTATCTTAGATGAGCTCACCGGACATATCCAACAAGCAATACCTTGGTGTTTATAATTTGCGGACGATATTGTTTTGGTTGATGAGATGCGCGACGGTGTAAACGCAAAACTTGAATCTTGCCAAGACACTTTAGAAAAGAAGGGCTTTAGGTTGAGCAAGACAAAGACGGATTATATCGAGCTTAAATTTAGCAGTGCAAGAAGGACAGGTAACTTCTTTATTAAGTTGGGTGATCAAGATATTTCTCATAGTGAATGTTTTAAATACCTTGCATCCATAGTTCAAAAAAACAAAGGTATTGATAAAGATGTGACACATAGAATCCAAGCGGGTTGGTTGAAGTGGAGAGGCGCGTTAGGGATCTTGTGTGATCGTAAAGTACCATTAAAACTTAAGGGCAAGTTATACCGTACTGCGATTAGATCAGCGATGCTCTATGATTCTGAGTGTTGGGCAGTGAATTGTGTACATGAGCAAAAAAATAGGAGTTGCGGAGATGAGAATGCTTAGGTGGATGTGTGGACATACGAGACTGGATAGAAGTAGAAATGATTGTATGGGGATAAGACAGGAGTAGCACCAATTGCAGAGAAGATGCGAGAAACTCGACTAAGATGGTTTGGACACGTGCAAAAGAGACTATTAGAGCCACCTGTTAGGCCTTGTGAGAGTCTAGTCGCTAGGCATGTTAAACGAGGGAGGAGTAGCCCAATAAAGACTTGGAATGAAACTATAAGGAAAGACATGATGTACTTAGGCATTAGTGAGATTATGACATAAGATATGGCACAATGGAGACAAAGGATCCATATAGCCGACCCCACTATAATGGGATAAAAGCTTGAGAGTTGTTGTTGTTAAAGAGATGGACATTTAAAGAAACTATTTTAAACTGAACAGTTTAAACTAAAACAAATGTTTTTAATGAGAAAAACATTTAAATAGATAAAAGAAAATATATTAGCTATTTATTTATGTTTATCTCTTAAATTTAAAGTTTTTTATTATTATTTTTTTAAATCGGATCGCCTGATTCACGATAGGTGTGAATTAACCACTCTAATAACAAACCGATGTAAAATATGTGAGACCTCTCGGGTTATGAAGCACATATACTTAAAAATGTCTCGCGTATCGGCTAGAATGTGAATCATCTAGAATGCGTATCGGCTAGAATGCGTATCAGATATGGAAAATGCCTGGACATGTGTTTCTGAAACTCAGGAAGCGCTAATTTTAATTAAAATTCAATAATAACTCGGGAGAAGTGTATCGTGCTTCCTAGATACACGTTGTCTGCTTGCTCAATACACAATTCTCGATTGCTCACAATCACGGAAGGCGGGCCTGCATGCTCACGGTCACAGGAGGCAGGCTTATTAGGTATTCAAAAGTATTTTCTTTCTTTTTACGTTGCAGCCGCTCGAAACAAAATCCTATCCTCGTACATCGAAAACCCTCTCTCCCTCGTCGTCATCTTCAGTGTGGTCGAAAGCCCTCTCCTCTCTCGTCATTTGCAGCGTTGTTAAAAGCCATATCCAATATACACGTCGCCTCCAGTGTCATCGAAAGTCATCTCCTACCTCGTTGTCGCATACAGTGCCATCGAAATCCCTATTCTCCCTCGTAGTCGCCTCTTGTGTTGTCGAAATTCCTCTCCTACCACATCATCGCATTCAGTGTCATAAACCAGCATCTCTTTTTTGCTCGCGTAAGTACTTTTTGCTTTTTCTCCTGCAAGTTTTAAATCCATGCAAGTTCAGTGTAGGAATACTTCTTTGTTTAAGTTCTCTTTGGCTTGAACACGCATTGTTTAGAATGCTCCTTTGTTTATAATCCATCTTTGTTTAGGTTATTGTTATGGGCTTCGTTTGAGCCCTCGTTCGCGGGGGATGGAGGGGAAAGTCTCGTAGAGGATCGGCATTGGCCTTGCGGGATCCGCTCAAACCTATCTCACCGAAAGAGGAGCGATGGAGGAGGAGAATGGAGAGGAGCAGCTGAGTAGTGGAATACGGGCGACGAATGCGATGGAAATCGCGATACGGAAAGCGACTCGGATGACGGAGGGTTTTGTGAGGTGGAGAGAGGAGAATTAGAAAGGGATATTTGATTAATGATTTTTATACCTCCAAACCAAGCACACCCCAACCCTATAACCGGTTGGAGTCCAAATCAAACCCAAGGTTTCAAATTAAAATACAAATGTTGAAATTAAAGATACAAAGAGGAAAATTATAAAAGATAAATCTAAGTGGTGCGTGTGGAGGTGGGGCACTTGTACGTGATCCCCCAACGTGGGTCTGTAGCATCTTTGCATGCATCGTCATCAAGTTTGTCTTGGAGCAATGAGGGCAAGTGGACCAAGGGTTCGGGAGGTGGCACCCCCACGAACGGCTTCAGCTACGAGACATCGAGCGGGAGCTAAAGACGGCACGCCACCTCTCTGATGCTCTCTGAATTCACGAACGACCCAAAGAACTTAGGCCCCGTAATGTTCTATGAACTTTGAGCAATGGTCGTCTGACAGTAAGGGCGGCGTTTAAGCCACACTCAATCCCTCGGGGGAAAGAATACCTTGTGGTGTCCCCAGTTATAGGCGGTGTTTAAGCCACGCCCAATCCCCCGGGGGGAAGAATAGCTTGAGGTGTCCCCAGTTGTAGGTGGTCTTCATGCGGGCCTGAACCTAAAGAAGTCGCTCACGGGCTATCTATTCGCGAGTGGATAGCTTGGTATCGACAATGAATGAGCGGGCGGATGAGTTGGCGTATGTAAGGAGGTGAGGCGGATCACGACCATAGACTAATCGGAAGCCACCTTGCCCAATCCTTGGGGAGATACTCAATAATACAACGCAAGTACATCTCTAGTGTCTGATTGACCACCTCCATCTGCCTATCCGACTGCGGGTGGTATGCTAAAGAAATTGCCATGGTGGGTGTGCAAAGCCATCCTCTCCACATCCTCGAGATCCATGCACGTCTGATGGTACCCAAAGCAAAGATCCAGCTTGGAGAAGAAGTGAACGTCATGCAACTTATACAGTAGCTCCTCAACAACCAGAATGGGAAATTTGTCCTTCACCATCCGCGCATTCAGCTTGCGGTAATTGACGCAAAAACATCATGTGTCGTCATCCTTGTTGACTAACGATAATAGAGAAGAGAAAGGAGACGCGTTGTGGCGGATGATGCCCTGTCGCAGCATAGGGGTGCACTGTCACTCAATCTCATGTTTATGCCGAAATGGATAGCGGTAGGGGAGAACTACGGGAACCATCTCTGACAAGAGGCAAATGTGGCGATCATGGCGTCGCAAGGGAGGAAGTCCCGTCGGGGTAGTGGTAGTGTCGTTGTACTCATGTCAGAGAGACTAGAGGTCAGAGGGCTCCTTCTGGTCGGCACGGGCGAGAAAAACCTGTTGGTCGGTGATCGTTGAGCGGCCCTGCCACACCGTCTGATGGGGATGACTCCCTCATGTCATCATCAGTGTGTCAAAATCCCATAGAAGTGGCCCCAAGATGCGGAGTCAATGGACTCCTAACACAGCCTTGAAACCTCGAAGGGCAATCACAAGAAGTCCACGTGGGAATGGTAGCCCTCCACGACATTAAGCACGACACGGCAAACTCATGTGCACGTCAAGGCCAAGTAATTGGCAACCGAAACCCGGAGGCTAGGACGGGATGTAACCTTAGTTGTCAAGGCGCGTGCCTAGGCGCGCCTGAGGCGTCGGGCGCAGCCCACCGAGCCTCAGCACGGCTGAGGCGGGCGATGTACCCCAGGCGCGCCCAAGCGCGCGCCTTAGAGGCTCCCAGGCGCAACAAAGGCGCGCCTGGGCCTTTTAATGTGTTTTTTAAAAAAAAGAAATTTGCAATCGGCAAAAACACGATCTTCGACACACCGGAGGCACTTCTAGGCGCACTTGGGCGCCCAATTCGCTGAAATTGGGCGAATTGGGGGCTCAATTCGCTGAAATTGAGTAAATTCGCTCAATTCGCCCAATTTCAGCGAATTGGGCGCCCAATTCGCCCAATTCCAGCAAATTGGGCGCCCAATTCGCCGCGCCCAATTTCAGCGAATTGGGCGCCCAATTCGCCGCTCCCAATTCGCCCAATTTCTTTTTCCCCCATTTTTGCGTCTCACGTGGCTCAGCGCGCGCCTGCGCCTTGCCCCTTGCGCCTTGCCCCTTGCGCCTTGCGCCTTGCTCCTTGCATCTTGCGCCTATGCTCCTTGGGTCCTTTGCGCCTCGGTGCGCCCTGCGCCTCGGTGCGCCCTGCGCCTCGGTGCGTCTTGCGTCTTAGATAACTTAGGATGTAACCCGCAGGTGAAGATGTTGAGCGATTCTTGAGAATGATAGGAAAGAGATTCGGACTGTCCTGGAGAAGGAGATGCGGACTGCTCTGGAGAACAAGAGGAAGGAGATGCGGGCTGCTCTGGAGAACGAGAAGAAAGAGAGAAGAGCTCTTCAAGATCAGGTTGCAACCTTGGCGTCTGCTCTGGAAAGGGAAAAGAGGCTCCAAGATCAACAGGTACGGAAGTTGGAGAATGAAATCCGCTATTATAAGGACAAATACTTGAGCGTGATTGGAGAGAGGGATAAGAACAGGCGGCCTGAATCTCTTCACACTGAGAGGTCTCAGTCGTCGAGTCGTGCGGTCAGGGGAGAACCCTCTAATCAAAACCGACTCGCTGAGCAGCCCGTGCGACCAGCTGAACAAGGGGTGCCTGCAAATCCCATGTTCTCTTGGGATTGTTGAAATTTGTGAAGTGAAAGTGGGTGAATGGATAACTTGGGCCTTCTGTCCGAGCGAACTACGCGGACAGAGTTGGCGGATAGCCAGGTCGGTAGGGATGTTGCAGACGGCTTGTTCTGTGGCGGCCGGGGCGGTCTGTTCGCGCGGACTACGCGAACAGCAGCGGTGGTTTGCCAGGCCGGCTTGTGCTCAGCAGGCAGTTGGTTCCCAAGAAATAATCAGGCGGATAGCGACTATATCCGCGGAGTCCGGCAAGAAGCGGACTGGAGGACTAAAGCTCGGCAGACCGGCTTGGCAGAAGCTTTGGTCTTGCTCTAGTGAAGCGGCGAGTGGAAGCCGCGGAGATCGCCAGTCAGTGCGAACAGATGTTGGAGTTCGCCGGGGCAGGCGGACTGGATCCAGTGTCCTCCAGTAAGTGCGGACTGGCACTTGGGGCCAGTAGTGTGGACTTGGTTGGTTCTGAACCAAGTCCATGGTTGGCTCAGTCCGGGAAGATCGCGCAGTGGAGCGCGGACTACTGCTCAGTCAGCTGAGCTCGACAGAAGTGTCATGTGCCTTGAGTGCGAGCTTGGTGTAGGCGGACTGAAGATTGCGTCTGCAACTGCGTGCAGACTGGAGCTGTGTCCGCTGAGTCCGGCAGTTGCCTTAGTGGCAATGTTGTGGGCTCGGGATAAGCGGACTGGAGCTGTGTCCGCGGATTGGCGGACAGTTGTTGCAGAGTCAGGCTGTGGTGGTCTTGGCTTGGCCTTTGGCGACAAGGTGGACTGGCGATGTGTCCGGCCTTGTTGATGCCTTGGTGGACTGGCTATCCTGCACAGGTAGCGGCGAACTGGAGTGTATCCGCGGGTTTTGCGGACACGTGTTCTTGCTGCGGGATATGGCGATAATCCTATCGGCTAGGGCGGTGACCACACTGTTCATTGTGCCTATAAATAGGACTCATGTCACAGCAGGAACAGGAATCAATAGTGAGCGAATGAACAGAAAGTGAGCCTGTCACAGTTGCTGCGGACTGGACTTTTGTGTCCGCGCGGTTTGATAGAGTTGACCGGTTTGTGCTGTGCAGGTTGTGCGGATAGCGCTGGAAAGCCAGGACTTGGCTATGATTGCGGTCAGGGACAGTGCGGACTCTGCGGGGAAGCAACAGGCGGTAAACAGCAGGTCGCGGACAGCGACCAGACGATCTTCTCTTTGGCATCTTGTTTTCGAGGTTCAATAAGTCGTCTGATTCAGGCGGACTGTTCAGTTCAGCATTGCAGCTTGTGCGGTCTGGCGGCTAGGCGATCTCGCGGTCAGGCGGCTTGCAGATCTGCGGCTAGAGCTTAGCATTGGAATAACGGGCAGTCTGTGCGGCTTGGGTTGCGGTCTGGCGACCTAGGCGGACTGTGCGGACTCCATAGCAGTAGACTGGCGGCTTGGTGTTTGAGTCCGCGCGGCTTGTGTTGTCTTGTCTTTGTAATTGTCTCTGCTCTCCCTGTGATTGTTTTGGCGAATCATGTCTCGTCATGTCTCGCCTTGTAAAGAAGTTTGTTGTTGATAAATAAAGACTCTTGTTTGCTGCATGTGCTTCTGGTTGACTTACTTGTAGTTGAGATAACCCATGCTCACTCCAATGTCCGGGAAAATTCAACATGGTATCAAAGCAAGGTTGGAGAGGATAAGCAGTGATCAACTGAAGTGGTTATTGCTCTTTTATAAGAGGGAACCAGCGATAGAACCATGGCAGGGGAAGATGCAAGTAATCTTGGAATTGAACTCCTTACAGAGACGAACTTTGATAGGTGGAAGTCTTGTATGGAGAGCTTTCTTCTTGGCGAGGACCTTTGGGAGGTGATATGCGGAGCAGGAAGACAAGAGGCTACTGCTAGAAATGCTGAAGAGATGAGAGCTTGGAAGAAGACAAATGCGAGAACAGAGTCTATTCTCAAGCAGGTGATCTCATCGGAGCTCTTGGACCACATCGGTGGATGTCGGTCAGCTGCGGAGGTTTGGACTTCCCTTGATGGGTTGTTCCGAAAGGAGGTGAAGGTTGCTGCGGAGGATGATCATTCTACTTCATATCAGCAAGAGAGTAGTGTTTCTCCTAGGCGTGATGAGAAGAGGAAGAAAGGACCAAGTTGCTATAGATGCAAGCAGCATGGTCATCTCAGGAAGAAGTGTAAGGTTATCTTGCACTCAGCGATCATTGCTCATGTAGGGAGTAAGGAGAAGAACTTGGTTGGGTCATCAACAAGTTCTGGTTTTGATCGGATGAAGGCCAGTGGTAGTGCAACTATCTGGCATGAAAAACTTGGGCATGTGGGGATGGACAAGCTGAAAGCAATGGCGGGAAGAAGACTCGTAAGAGGGTTGCCTAGATGGTCATTCTACGGCAACGGTCAAGCATGCGCGGGATGTCAGCATGGTGAAGCTTTACGCTTTATGATTGATAAGGCGCAATCCAGATGTAAAGCACCTTTGGAGGTTGTCCATTGTGCTCTAGTAGGACCGACCGTCACAGCCAGTCTTGGAGGCAGCAGGTTCATGCTGATATTGGTTGATGACTATTAGAGGTATATGTGGGTATACTTCATGAAGGAGAAGTCAAACATGTTCCGCTTGTTTATGGAGTTCAAGAAGCTTGTGGAGGGCCAACTTGGCCTGCGGATCAAGAAGTTGAGGACAAGCATCGGTGGTGAGTTCGGCTCAACCGAGTTCTCAAACTTTTGCAGGAAGCATGGGATCCGAAGAGAGCTTTCTCGTGGACATACTTCACAGCAAGATGGTGTTGCAGATCGGATGATCTGTTTGTTGACGGAGACCTGCAAGTGTTGGCTTCAGTGCAAAAGCATTCCTAAGGCCTTTTGGGCAGAAGGGATGGCTTGTGCGGCACATGTCATCAATCGGATGTCTCTTAGTCCGATCAATGTGAAGACTCCATATGAGCTGATGTTCGGGGTGAAGCCCAGCGTGAAGCACCTTCGGGTGTTTGGATCTACCTGCTACGTACACGCTCCGGATGCTCTCAAGACGAAGCTAGTCTTTGTTGGGCATGATGAGCAGAAGAGAAGATGGAGGTGTATGGATCCTGCGACGAAGAGGTTCATCGTGTCAAGAGACGTTGTCTTCGATGAGCTGACGTCATATTGGGATAGCTCTGATGTGGAGCTAGAGGTGAGCAGGTCAGATGGTGGGCTGAAGGAGGTTGCTGCTAAGGTTCAGAGGGAGCTGCCTGTGTCACCAGGAGCTCCAGGTTGTTCTAGCTCCGGGGCAAAGGCGTCAGGGTCGGGAAGCAGGGGGAGCGATGCTCCAGGTACTTCTGGCTTGAAGACGGGGGCTTCTAGTTCGATAAGCAGGGGGAGCGATGTTCCAGGTAGTTCTTGTTCAAAAGCGGAGGCTTCTATTTCAGGTAGCAGGGGGAGCGTTGCTCCAGGTGCTCCTGGTTCCAGTGAGATGGCTTCTTGTTCAGGAAGCAAAGGGAGCATTGTTCCGGGATTATCCGGGAACGGAGCTGGTTCAGGAGAAGCAGCGAAGGTGGTAAGCCGTGATCAGGTTCTTCGGAGATCGAAGAGGATCAGCAACCCACCAGCTCGATATTGCGAAGTAAACGCAGTGAGCTTTGTCTCATGTTTCTTTGCTAGCCCTCAGGTCGAGCGAGTACCTTCTAGTTGCGATGACACCACTAGAGTCAAGGAGGTGGATGACGTCAAAGCTGAGAAGGTGATTATTCTCAGAGGTGACAAGGCTTGGGCCCTTGTGCCCAAGGTTGGTGGCGATACTCCTGTGATGCAAGAGTGGAGGTTGAAGCTGAAGAAGAAGGCAGAGGGAAGCAAAACTTCTTTTGGGAGATGCTAGAGGGCTCCCTCATGGTCCATGATATGCAAGGCGGGGACTATGTCTTGGACATCTCCTCGAAGGCGCTATCGGAGGGAACAGGTGCAAGATTACGGGAGCTGCTGGAGTTGTTCACCACTTCTCACTTCAAGGGGGAGTGTTGAAATTTGTGAAGTGAAAGTGGGTGAATGAAGGACTTGGGTCTTCTGTCCGAGCGGACTACGCGGACAGAGTTGGCGGACAGCCAGGTAGGTAGGGATGTTGCAGACGGCTTGTTCTGTGGCGGCCTGGGCGATCTGTTCGCGCAGACTATGCGAACAGTAGCGGCAGTTTGCCAGGCCGGCTTGTGCTCAGCAGGCAGTTGGTTCCAGGAAGTAACCAGGCGGATAGCGACTATATCGCAGAGTCCGGCAAGAAGCGAAGTGGAGGACTAGAGTTCGGCAGATCGGCTTGGCAGAAGCCTCGGTCTTGCTCTAGTGAAGCGGCGAGTGGAAGCCGCGGAGATCGCCAGTCGGTGTGGACAGATGCTGGAGTTCGCCGGGGTAGGCGGACTGGATCCAGTGTCCGCCAGTAAGTGCGGACTGGCACTTGGGTCCAGTAGTGTGGACTTGGTTGGTTCTGAACCAAGTCCATGGTTGGCTCAGTCCGGGGAGATCGCGCAGTGGAGCGCAGACTGCTGCTCAGTACGCTGAGCTCGGCAGAAGTGTCATGTGCCTTGAGTGCGAGCTTGGTGTAGGCGGACTGAAGATTGCGTCCGCAACTGCGTGCAGACTGGAGCTGTGTCCGCTGAGTCTGGTAGTTGCATTGGTGGCAATGTTGTGGGCTCGGGATAAGCGGAATGGAGTTGTGTCCGCGGATTGGTGGGCAGTTGTTGCAGAGTCCGGCTGTGGTGGTCTTGGTTTGGCCTTTGGCGACAAGGCGGACTGGCGATGTGTCCGGCCTTGGTGATGCCTTGGCGCATTGGATATCCTGCACAGGTAGCGGCGGACTGGAGTGTATCCACGGGTTTTGCGGACACGTGTTCTTGCTGCGGGATGTGGCGATAATCCTATCGACTAAGGCGGTGACCACACTCCTCATCGTGCTTATATATAGGACTCATGTCACATCAGGAACAGGAACCAATAGTGAGCGAATGAACAGTAAGTGAGCCCGTCACAGTTGCTGCGGACTGGACTTTTGTGTCTGCCCGGTTTAATAGAGTTGACCGGTTTGTGCTGCGCAGGTTGTGCGGATAGCGCTGGAAAGCCAGGACTTGGCTCTGATTGCGGTCTGGGACATTACGGACTCTGCGGTTAAGCAACAGACGGTAAACAGCAGGTCGCGGACAGCGACCAGACGATCTTCTCTTTGGCATCTTGTTTCCGGGGTTCAATAAGTCGTCTGCTTCAGGCGGACTGTTCAGTTCGGCATCGCAGCTTGTGCGGTCTGGCGGCTAGGCGACCTCGCGGTCAGGCGGCTTGCAGATCTGCGGCTAGAGCTTAGCATTGGAATAACGGGAAGTCGCGCGGCTTGGGTTGCGGTCTGGCGACCTGGCGGACTGTGCGGACTCCATAGCAGTAGACCGACGGCTTGATATTTGAGTCCGCGCGGCTTGTGTTGTCTTGTCTTTGTAATTGTCTCTGCTTTCCCTGTGATTGTTTTGGCAATCATGTCTCGCCATGTATGTCTCGCCTTGTAAAGAAGTTTGCTACAGATCAAATAAAGACTCTTGTTTGTTGCATGTGTTTCTGGTTGACTTACTTGTAGTTGAGATAACCCCTGTTCACTCCAAGGTCCGTGAAAATTCAACAGGGATCGTGTGAATCGCGACACTTCTCGCATCCACCGGGCTCTCAATGCGTCTCACCACCATATGTGGCAGCTTCAAGGTTCCCTTCTTCAAGTTTGGGATTTTGTCGCAGACTTTTGTAGGGTTCCTACCGACCGCAAATAGTGATTTACGAAACTTGTAATATTGTTGATGGTTGTGGACATTTTGAACTTGCATGCTTATGTTATGCGATCAGGCTATTATTTATTTGCTGGCTTCTTTTGATATTATTGCAGTTTCTTTAGCTTATTCGTGTGAATAAACCATCTTTGGCATCTGCCATGTGTTGAATGATGTCTGCGACTTGCACGGTTATGCTTTATATAGTTAGCACTTGTGTTGGCTTTATTGCTAATGCAGATCCAAGGTCGCGTGGCCTAAGAACTATGGTCGCGGTCTGCTTCGTTATTGGCAGCCACTGAGATCTATATATAATGTTGTTTTTCGCGATTTTAGCAGGAAAATTAAAATTCCTCTGAAGCGGAGTCCATGTGGTCTGAAAAAGTAGCTGTCATGCGAGTTGACGCTACATCCGCCTTTCATTTTGCCGATCATAAAGGGTGTCGAGTTTCGCAAGTCAAACTCGAATGAGTTTGTTGAAAGGGATAATGCAAAATTTACCTCTTCTCGTGCGACTTCCAGAGCGTGATGAAAGGATCAACACTTCTTTTGCTCATCAAATCGTCATACCTACTGACCACTTTGACGGTGGCTTCCGCTTTCCCGTGATGGAGGCGGTGATTGTGGTTTTTGATCATTATAGGGTGATGCCGGGTCAGCTGTCACCCAATTCCATAGCCTCAATTTACAAGCTTTATCGCTTATTTGCAAGCTGAGAGAGTGAGGTTCTCCATGAACCTTTTCCACAGATGTTTATCGGTGTGGTCAATCACGGAGGTTGGTGGTACTATCTTCAAGGGATTTTATACTTTGGATGAGGGGGCTAAAAGTGGTAAACTTGCCCAACAAGGTGCATAACTGGTCTGAACGCTACCTGATCTTTGAAGGGCACCTTGGTCTTCTCCCAACTAGTCCACAAATTCGGGCGGAGGGTGAACTCAAATCTTGCGAGCTAGGGGAGATTGAAAAGGAAATATACAAGTTCTTCAAGGGTGAGCGACTAGATGTCAATCATTATGTCCCGCTGCTTCCCTCACTGGAAGGGATTACTCCAGAGGATAGTAAGTTTTTTCCTGTGACTTGAATTATTTAAACGCCTAATTCGCGAACTAACTTGATTCTTATTCTACAGTTGTCCTAGCAATTCCTTTGAACAAGCCGCAAATCCCAAGCGGCTTATCTCTTATGCAACGAGAAAAGAGAGTTGAACTGACTAAGAAGCGGAGAGTTGAGGGCGATGTAGCCGCGGATTCTTCTGAAGACTCGTTCCCTCTTCACGGGATGGGAAGTTCTCTGAAGGATCTTCATGGCAAGCCGACTATGCGATGACACCCGAGCAACAAGTGTGTTCAAGTTTCAACCGCTCTTCCATATTGGGGGAGTGAGAAACTTACTCGCCATGCTACTGTTGTAGGGGCCGCCATGTATGACAAGCGCAACTTGAAGGCACTGAGGAAATTTTTCGCAGAGGACTTGTGGCACCTAGGGACACAGGTCAGCGCGAGGATCTTCGTGAAAAACCACTTTATGGGTTTTGCCTATAAAAGGTTGCAGAAATACTACTCGCAACTATAGGACTTAGTTGCACAATAACGTGGTTGAAGGAGGAGAAAGAGGTAAGATATCAACTAATATGTTCGCGGTTGTCATGATTGAAGTTGTACGATCTGACTTATCTTTTTTTTTTGTAGAAAATGAATGACCCGGCGAATCCAGTCTTTTAAGAGGTCGTTTTTCCTCATATGAAGAAAGGCATCGAAGGAGCCCTTGCCCGCCTCAAGAAGCTTGGCATTTGTCGAAGGAGTTTGAATACATCACCTTCTTAGATCTTTTTCCTGCTCTGAAGAGAAAAATGGCCACCTTAGATCGCGCGGCTAAGGGTAAGGGTAAGGATGGTAAAGCGGAAGGCGAGCAAGAAGGAGGAGAAGGAGAAGGAGAAGAAAAGGCAGCAAAAGATAGTCAAGGCAAGGGGAGTAAAGACGCCGAGTCCGATACTGGAGGTTTGACGTCGCAGACCGCCGACGATTCTTCTGAAGATGACAGTGGAGATGACCCTAGTCTCAGGAGCGAGGATTTTGGAGATAGTGAAGGATATTCAAGCTCCGAATCGATTAGTGGTGATTCTTTGTTGTTTGCAGATGTCGACATTGATGGTGCCGCCGATTCGGATGGTTTACCTGCGGCTAAGAAGCTCAGACCAGATTAAACTCAAATAGGATGTAATTTTGTTTTTTGAGAACCCGGCGGTCTTCTTTTTGTTAACCGCGCGAGTATACATATTTTACATGTAACTTTTTAGGTTATAATGAAAGATACTAGTTTACCTTCATTCCTTTGATGTGTTTTTTTAATGTCGAATTGTCAATATTAGCATGTGTGGTTTAATTTACTCTGTTCGCAGTGAATGCTGATTCAATCAATAATTGATTTGAAAAATGTTTAACCATAGCTGATTAAGTAAATAAAATCCGCTAACAATGCCTTTGTCATAATGCGCGGATTTCTCACGTTCTTTTGATCGTCATCAAATAACTTCTTGTAATACTAGTCGCCAGATAAGAACCCAAGCTGATTGAAAACGATCGGTTAGAGCTATATGGCCCGCTGAATAAACTGTCTTAACTGCAGATTAATGCACGCGGGTTCTTGATAGAACTTTGGACAATTATGCCGGAATTAATCCCTTATGCTGGTAAATTTGCGCGGGCAAAATCAGATATTACTGTGTAAATCTCCATGCGGATTCATCGAGCCTAAATTGGCGATTCTCATGAGTTCCAGAAGTCATTAACTAAATTGATGACTTGCTTTGAGATAGGAAAAGCAAACTAGATCACCCAAGTGAAATATCTTTTGAAGAATATTCATAGCTCCGGTGGGTTTGGTAGCCACGTAGAATTGAATACCAAAGTTGTCGTGGGTTAATTGTCATAATATTAAGAAATAATTCGTGACCGCATGCATTTAGTCGCACTGGTCGCATGGATGGCATCCTGGTATAATTTATCACAAGTCCAGATCTTGTCTGGTGCTGACTATATCTTTGGATGATTAATATGGCGGTTAATAGAAGTCAATTGCCTGGAGGAAGAGGCTCAGTTCTAGATAGGAATTCCTTCAATAACGCGGCGACTTCTACGATCAGATAAAGAGCAAAAAGCCAGAATGTTGAATATCAATGAGCTATGATCGTCGATCTAGCCGCACCGGGCATTTTTGTTGTTTTACAGATGTTTGTTTATGATGGAAGAGATGCCCAAAACACAGTTCTCAATTCTACATTGACATTAGGATCCTTTCCAGAGATGAAAAAAACCTGGTGAATAGAAATCACCATCTGCGGCCTAAAAACGGTAACCGCGTGGGTAGTTTACAATCTAGGATGACCAATTGAGCAGGTGCGCGTGGGAAAGCATTGCTTTCCTCAAGAGGTTATTAGAGTTGTATCCTACCCACAGACTTGCGACCAGGGCGGTCTGAAAGTTCTAACCGCAAAAAATTAAAAAAACGTAAGGGCTACAGACTAGAGCGACCAATTGGGCAGGTGCGCACGGGACAGCATTGTTTTCCTCAAGAGGTCACAGAAGTTGTAACGTCATCCTCTAAATGCACGACAGAGCTGATCGACCACCTAAACTTCAACCGGATGCAGAGGTATTGTCAGATGTCGGAGGGGATCCTCAAGAAAGCAAAGGGGTTGTACAGTCCAAGATGATCAGTCGGGCAGGTACACATGGAACAGCATTGCTTTCCTCAAAAGATCATTGATGCGAGCGAATACGATCCACTGCTCTCATGTCTAGGGTTACAGACTAAGTTGATCAATCGGACAGGTGCGCATAAAGCAACATTACTTTCCTCAAGAGATCAACAGAGTTGTGGGCCCCCTGTAGGCACCGCTTGAGAACACCAGGGACTGTTCGAGGTTCACAGGCTAGAATGATCAACTGGGCAGGTGTGTGAACAACTGCATTGCTTCCTCAAGAGATCATTAAATTTGTAACGATATCTCTATTGACGCATGATAGAGCTAACGAACACCTAGACCTCTCTTGATGCAGAGGTGTGTTAGATACAAACAAGGATCCAAGATCCTGAAGTCTTCCACACGAGAATTGTCAAGCTCTCACTACACGGTGTGAAATCTCCCAACTACATGTGGTCCTCCTGGTGTTACGCTAATGACAACAATTTTGTGGGGGTTCAAACAGGTCTCGGTGATATCTCTAGGTTCAGTGATCATTCACCACATTACACTTATATATAAGATCTTTAGACATGAAAAGTGTCAGTATTGGGATCTCAGTTCAAAATCATCATATCAGAGCATAAGAAAAAATACAAAAGAAGACCGCATTCAAGAATAAAATTGCTTTAGATCATCGTCGTTCTAAGTATGTGGGAAGTCTTCTTCATCATAGGTTTGAAGACGATATGCTACATTCTTTAACACTTCTTTGATAATATATGGTCCTACCCAGTTCGGGTTGAACTTCCTAACTGATCCAGCCCTAACTGTTGCATCAACCATTTTCAAGACTAGATCTCCAACCAAGAATTGCTTGATCTGACATTCTTATCAAAGTATTTAGCGACCTTTCTTTTGACTTCCTCCTGTCTAACACTGGCCTTATCTCGAAGTTCCTCGATCAAGCCAAGACTACATTTCATCTCTTCATCATTTTGATCCATCCAGTCTTCTTCTCCCTGTTTGGCAAGCATGATTCTTGGGCTATGCACCTCAAATTCCACCAGAACAAGAGCTTTTGAATCGTGGGAAAGCTTGAAAGGCATCTCCCCGGTTGTTGAAGAAAGTGTGGTCCCCAGGGTCCAAAGAACCAAAGGAAAATGTTCTGCTGAATTGCCTTTGAGATTCTGCACTTTCTTTTTCAGGAGATTATGAATCAACTTGTTTGCAGCTTCGACATGTCCATTACTTTTAGGATGATGCACTGATGATAATCGCGGCTCTGTCCCGATTTGATTGCAGAAGTTGATCATTGTTGAATTGAGGATCATTATCGGTGAAGATTGTCATGGGAATACCATACCGACAAATGATCTCTCGCCAAATGAAACTTTTGATGACTAGAATGGTAATCTTGGTCAATGTCTTAGCCTCAATCCACTCGCTGAAGTAGTCGATCATATATATAATGAAACGATGGTAAGGTGCTGGCCATTGGGAAAGGTCCGAGAAGATCCATCCTCCAAATTGCAAAGGGTCACAACGTTGTTGTGGACTTGAGCTGTTGAGCTGACTGAAGCTGAAGAAGAGTAAATTTCTGACACTGAACACACTTCTTAGCATAAGCTTCCACATCTTTCTGCATCTGAGACCAGAAATAACCTTGCCTGAGAATTCTCTTTTCCAGGGTTCTCGCTCCCGAGTGACTGCCGCACTCACCGGAGTGAACTTCCTGAAGTTACCACAGGAATTTCCTCTTCTGAAACACACCTAGCTAGAGGCGACAATAAAGTCTTCCTGTAGAGAACTCCAGATAACAAATAATAGTGAGTTGCTTTGTTCTTGAATCTCTTCTTATCCATCACGAATGGATGGTACTCTCCCGTCAAAAGGTAAAGAATAAAAGGATTCATCCATGACGAATGTTGATCGATCTGCATTAACTCTCCCTCCTCTATTGATGGACGGAAAAATTTCGACATTGTCCCACCTGTAAGAAGCCCAAACATGGCTAGTCCGTCCGCCTCTGAATTCTCCGATCTTGGGATGTGTTGAATAGTAAAGCTTTTCAGCCTCCCAACTTCTGTGTTCACAAGTGTCAGATACTTTTGCAAGATTGGATCCCTAGTCTCAAAGATGCCCAGAATTTGAGATTCCATTACCAAAGAATTTGTTTTACTTGTTGCGGGAATGAAAATAGACTTGAATTATGATGAAAGAGTACATAAATAAATCGCACATAATAACACATATTGTAACACTCCCCCTCAAGTTGGGCATGAAATGTTAATCATGTCCAACTTTATAACAATTCTTCCAAAGGTACTCCCACTCGGGCCTTTCGTGAGTATATCAGCAACCTATTTATCTAAGGGAACAAAGGGAGTGCATACAACCCTCTTTTCAATGTTCTCTTTGATGAAATGACGACCCACTTCAATATGTTTAGTTTGATCATGTTGAACAGGGTTATGGACGATGTTGATAGCAGCCTTGTTATCACAATACAATAGAATAAGCTCATCTTCTGAGAGTCTCAGGTCACTTAGCAAAGAGCGTAACCAAAGACCTTCACAAACACCATGAGTCATAGCCTAAAACTCTGCTTCAGCGCTAGATCTTGTCACAACATGTTTTTTACTTCTCTGACTAACAAGATTCCCACCAACAAGAGAACAGTAACCCGAGGTAGATCGCTGATCGTCGATTGACCCAGCCCAATCAGCATCGGTGTAGACTTCAATTTTTAGAGCTGAATTTGGGGAAAACAAGACCTCACTCTTAGCAGAGGACTTGAGGTACCTTAGAATCATGGGGGCAGCATCTGCATGACGAGTCTTCGGAGCGTACATAAACTGACTGACAACACTTACAGTGTAAGCAATATCAGAACGGGTATGAGCCAGGTAGATCAGTCTCCCTACCAATCCCTGAAATTCAGGTACATTTTCAATCTCCTTTCCATCATCACGCCTCATTTTGTGGTTCACTTCAATTGGGGTATCAGCTGGTCTACAGCTACTCATCTCAGTCTTCACAAGCGGGTCCAGAGTATACTTCCTTTGGGAGATGAAAATCTCATGCTTGGACCTTGTCACTCTAATACCCAAGAAATGTTTGAGTGCACCGAAGTCCTTGATCTCGAACTCAGAAGCCAATTTTTGTTTTAGAAGCTTGATCTCTTCTATATTGTTGTCTGTTATAACAATATCATCAACATAAACAATGAGAGCTGTGAGTTTATCGGTCTGATATTTGATAACAATGTATGATCAACATTGTCTTGGTAATACCCAAATGACAACATGGCATTGTGAAATCTCTCAAACCAAGCTCTTGGAAACTGTTTTAGCTCATGTAGTGCTTTCTTTAACTTGCAAACATTTTCTACTAAACCTTCATGAGTAAGGCCTGCTGGAAGAGACACTTCATCATCAAGATCCTCATGAAGAAAAACATTTTTTACGTCAAGTTGTCAAAGGTCTCATCCTTTGCAAGCAGCATAGGATAAAAGGAGTCTGATAGTGTTCATCTTTGCTACAGGGGCGAACGTCTCCTGAGAGTCAATCCCAAGGGTTTGGGTATACCCTCTTGCCAACAGTCTTGTTTTATACCTTGAGGGTTTTGTTGAACAGAGAACACTCATTTGCATCTAATCGGTTTTTTCCCATGGAGAAGATGCAACAAATCTCATGCATTGTTCTTTTCTAGAGTGGTCATTCTCTCCAACATCGCATCTCTCCACTAAGGAATCTCCATAGCACTTTGCCAAGATACTGGTGCAGACAGGGAAGTGGGGGAAGACACAAAGGTCTTTTGGGAAGTAGAGAATGAGTCATAAGAAACATAATTGGAAAGAGGATGTTGAGTACATGATCGAATACCTTTCCTGGGAGCAATGGGTGGTTCAGAAGACCCTGAGTAAGGATCCAGTGTTTGACTTAGTTGCACAGTCAGGTCAAGTGTGTTGGTGGTCCTTTGTTTTTGCCTCGTGCACACCTGCAAGCTAGGAGAGGGAGGAGCAGGAGGACGAGGAGCATGAGAATTGCTCACTTCCAGCGGTATAAGCTCCCCTTGAAGTGAGGGATAAGGTAGAGGAACGGGTAGCGGTACAGGAGAAGACAAAGGAGGAGAGGTCAAAGAATGGGTGTCACCTAGGGTAGGATAATAGGCCTCAAATTCACGGAACGTGACATTCATGGTGACAAAGACTTTATTCACAGGAGAATGAAAACACATGTAGCCCTTTTGCGTAGGAGAGTAGCCAATAAACACATACCTTAGTGCACGTGAATCAAGTTTAGTGGGAGGAGGGTGATGGATGTGAACAAAGCAGACATATCTGAACACCTTAGGAGGAAACTGTGAGGAAGGGACTCGAAGAGTGCCAAGAGGAGTGGCATTACCAAGAATACGCGATGTCATGCGATTAATGAGATACATCGCAACAAGGACAGCATCGCCCTAGCAGTATTTGGGAAGATGCGTGGTAGATAAAAGGCAGCGGGCCACCTCCAACAAGTAACAATTCTTATGCTCCGCAACACCATTTTGAGCAGGAGAATAAGCACAAGTAGTGTGATGAATAATGTCATGATCAGCCAGATATTGAGCAAACTGTGAATCCAGATATTCACTTTCATTGTCACTGCGAACAATCTAAATTTTGGTATGAAACAGAGTGCAGATCATGTTGTGAAAATTTTTGAAGGTAGTAAATACATCGCTTTTCTTTCGCAGTAAATATAACCACGTAGTGCGAGAAAAATAATCAATAAAAGTGACAAACCAAACATAGCCTGAAATGAAAGAAACAGGACAAGGTTCCCAAACATTAAAATGAATCACAGAAAAAAAGATAGAGTTTGGCAACAAAACACGATTAAATGTAGTTGGACAGCGTTTGTTCACAGTACATACATCACACATAAAGGAATTAAAAATAGTAGTAGGCATATCAGGAAACAATAACTTCATAACAGGAATAGACAAGTTGCCTAAGCGACAATGCCAGGAATATAAATCGGATGTGCTGGAGTGAAGAGCCAACGGAGGTGTCACTGGGCCGAAGTCGAGCACATATAGACCATTGACCAAGCTACCAGAGTCAATAATCGTCCCCGTCTTCAGGTCCTGAAAAACACAAGAGGAATGATGAAAGGTTACAGAACAGTTCATGGACTTAGTCAAATGGCTAATAGAGAGTATATTACGTGTGAAGTTTGGGACATGTAAAATAAATGATAAGGTAAGGGAGGAACAAAAGATGGAGCCCTTTCCAGCAATAGAAGAAAGGGACTCATTAGTAATGCTCACCTTATCACAACCAGAGAGAGTAGTATAGGATATGAAATCTGAAGCGGAGCCAATCATATGGTCAGTGGCTCTGAAGTCGATGACCACTGAGTGGAAGTAGCAAAGTGAGTACTTGGAGTCCCTGTGTGGGTGTACGAGGTTAAGGCAACAGACTCTGTGGACAGCCCTTGCATCATGCGTTGAAGTGCAAGAACTCCATCAGCCAAAAAACACCAAGGAGAACAGAAGGATCAACACCACATAGAGCAGGAGAAGTATCCATAGCGGCATCAGAGAGATGGGCAGAACGAGGAGTATGTCGACCAGGGAAGCGCCCGAAGCCACGGCCACCACGAGGAACACTACCTCTTGGTGGAGAAAAATGATGGAATCTGAAACATGTGTCTCTAGTATGACGAGTCTTCCCACAATAATCACAGAGAAGATGGTCTTTATCACTACCCTTCAACTTAGAATCACGGGTTGGGCAAGCCCCCAACAAAGAAGGGGTACCAACAACAAAAGCAAAACTCTAAGGAGCTGGGTCTGGAAGAAGAGTCCGGCGACAATCAAACTCTTGTTGAACAACGTTATAAACCTCTGGAAGAGGCGATAACGGCAAACGTCCCAAAATCTGAACACTAATCTAATCGAAATTCTGATGAAGACCATGAAGGAACTCAAAGATATGGTTGCGATCCTCCCGAGCATGGACCATAGCCTCAACAACCGGGCTAACAAAGGTGAGGGAATCGAAATAATAGTATTCATGATACAACTGAGTAAACTCCAAATAGTAAACAGATGGATAACAATCACCCTGACGGAGTAAGGAAATCTTCCGCCTCAACTGAAAGATCTGGGCAGCATTACCCTTTCGAGAATAAGTAGTCTCTGCATGTTGTCAAATATCGACAGCAGCATCCAGAAATAAGTAATTGCGAGCGTGGACTCTTCATGGAAGCCTCAACATTGGTGATGTTAGCAAAGGGGTTACAACAAGGAGAAGAAGTTTTAACACTGTTATGTACTCCAGCTTTCTGTCTCAGGTTGAACCTAATAGGTTTAAAGATGTCAACATAGACTCATTTTGAATTGTGGCTAAGCAAGAAGAACTGAACCAGTTTAAGAAATACAAGCTCTAGAAGCTGGTTCTCATACCACAAGGACATAACATTATTGGAACCAAGTGAATCTATAGGAATAAACTTGATGAGAATGGTGTTATAATCAATAATAAAGCTAGACTAGTTGTCACGGGATACAGGTAAAAAGAAAGTATTAATTTTGATCAAACTTTTGCATCAGCAGCTAGATTGGAAGCTATAAGACTGTTTCTTGCATATGTTGTACATAAAGGATTCAAGGTCTACAAAATGGATGTAAAGTAAGCTTTCTTAAATGATGACCTAAAAGAAAAGATCTATGTTTAGCAACCCTCGGATTTTGTTAACTCTAACTCTCTTGATTATGTATTTAAGCTTAGAAAGGCTTTATATGGGTTGAAGCAAGCCTCTAGGGCATGGTATGAAACTTTGTCTAGCTTTCTCATTGAGAACAAATTTTCAAGGGAAAAGATAGACAAGCCATTATTCCTAAGGGAAGTCAGGGGTAAGACATCCTAGTCTAAATTTATGTACATGACATAATCTTTGGGTCTACTGATGATGGCATCTACAAAAAGTTTGTTAAACTTATGCAAAGAGGTCCACAGGACCACTACTTTTCTTCTTAGAGGTAGAGAACCTCAAAAAGAGTTCTCTTCGGAGCTCAGCAAAACAAGAAATGGACTGAGGTCACAGCCCATAAAACCACTCTCGAGTTTGTCCATCGAAGGAGGTCACGAACAACTTGCACCTGGTCGCGTCTGAGAGAGTCCTCCGAGCGACGGTGGATTCAAAGTCTTGCATGTGGGATACAAAATCAATCTCCCAGGTGTACACCGGTAAATGGGGTTCCCTAAAGTTATTAGGGGCAGGCTCCCGGCAAACTCTATCAGTAAAGGGAGAGGGCTCCTCCGCTTCATCATAAGCAGCAGGAGAAGGCAAAGGATAAGCAGCAGGAGCTTGAGCAGGAGGAGGCCAGGCTGCATACTCTTCCTAGAAGTTCAGCGCTCTGGCTGGACTTCCCCGGGCTGCCTCCCGGAAGAAATCTCGGCGAGCTGCGAACTTTGCCTCTTGAAGACGAAGAGGAGCTGCGGTCAGAGCTAGCGGATAAGGTGATGAAGGAGCCAACACCACAAGAGCTGGGGTTGGCATTGCGAGAACGGCGGGCTAATGAGCTAGTTGTTATGTAAGAGCGGCTAACGCTTGGCTGATTGCTTCGAACTATTGGGAGGTCTCCTTGCGAGACTGCTCAACCTCCAAGCGGGACTGCTCGGCCTCTCGACAAGTTTTCTTGAGAGCTTCCCAGAGAGCAGCTTCACAGGGGCTTGAGCAACTTGAGTGACGCAAATTCGAGGTTTGTCATTGTTATTCGCAAGTCTTCAGAGTCTACACTCACCGCACCAACTGTCGGTACCAAAATCGACATCAAATGTTGGTACCAAAATCGACACCAACTCTCCACGAACTACTGCGAGAAGAGTCGGATGCGGAGGAAAGGAGGTCAGAAACTAAAACACCTGCGAATAGCAAAACAGCAAGAAAGTCGATAAGCGGCAACACCAAATTTGGCCTGCCTCGGTGAATGCCTCTTTTGCGGCGGACTTTTTATTGAAAGAACGACGTGGTTACAAAGGTTGAAAAGAAGCCGCGCGAGTAGAAAATCGCAAAAGCACTAGAAATGAGACCGCGGCTCTTAATAAGCGAGCTACTGGATTCGAGTTGACGTGCTTTAAGAGTGTTGCTCTCCTCTATTTATAAGTCTGGGGGTCTGCCCAAACGAGTAGGGCTAAAATAACCGCCTGCCCGGAGTATAGGAAAACCGGGCAGAAGTGACAAGGTACAAGCTTAAAAGAAAACAGGCAGACCGTGCAACTAGGTAGTTAGCTCCTGCGCAATCTGAGCGGCTTCTCCACAAGAGTTTACGGCTTGCCAATTTGGTGTTGAATGTCGTTAACGAACTCCTAACTGTGCGGTATGTATTTGGCTTGTGGCTGATCGCGGGCTCTTAGGTAAACAGTGCCCAACACCCAAAATATTTAATAATTAAGTGAGACAAATTAATTGGTTGATTATTTAGTAATTAATTGATTAATTCATTTTAGTTTTTTTTTTCAAAATAGAGACCATAATAAATGAGACGAAACTATAGCAAACAGGAAAATCGCTCACAATGAGACACTAGCAATTTACGTCACCATCCTCGCCGAACTTGATGATCCTATGATTGCACACAAAAGCAAAACAATGCCTCATCACATAGACCGATGATCCTACCCTACTACGTGCAAATTGTTGATATCATGGCCAGATCGGAAGTACCACTGCAATCGTCGCCTATTGTTATTATCATTCAGAAGGACACTCCGTTGTTATAGATCTACTGTGTGTAGAACGTCGGTGACTTTCGTCTGGCACGAACGAAAATTGATGTAGAGCTGAACAGTCATCGAGTTTTTGTGGACTACACTCCACCCTTCAATCGTACAACGACGACATCTTTTCAACACAACAATGCTACAAGAAATTATTTTTGCACAAATTTAAGGAAAGAGATGACCAGTGACAACTTCATGCCTAGTGTCATTACCATTGTTCCGAGCTTGAGTACAAGCAAGAAGAAAAGGAAGGATGACATGGTATGGGCATAGGCTAGGCACCCTATGTGTTAATTTATTAATGTTGTATCGCGTTTTTTATATGTATCGAGTTTTGTTATCGTCTGGTGCTTCGCACCCAGTTATCTTTAATTTAAGCTCAGTCATCTTTTATTATTATTATTATTAGTATTGTTGTTCGAGTCATCATTAGTTGTTGGTAGTTAGTAGTTAATAAGTTGATATTTAAGTGTCATGTAAAGCTATTTATAGGCAAATGATGTCTTGAATGAAGGCATGTAAAATTGTAATCTATTTTTTTGTCCCTTGTATGAAATTTTGGTAACATCTCTCTTTCTCTCCCTCTCTCTCTCACACATTCTATCTCTCTCTCAAGCATATCCTGCTTAGGCAGTCGCGGTTCTAGCTCCATAGTAACATCATATCCGCCCTTCAACCACCCTCCGGCAAAGAGACCCATGTCCTGTGAGTTTGACCATAACAGATGAACATAGAAATTGTTAAGTACGAAAAATATCTACAATACATGATGAAAAAGATACTTACGGATGGCTATCTAAGAACTTAAGAAAAATATTAAAAACTAAAAATTTGCTTGGCTTACCTATGGAATGTCTTATGTGCTATTATTGAATTCCCGTCAAATACACATCCAGCAAAATGTCCTCCAGTCAAAAGCAAAACAATCCTCAAGTGGGTTCTATCTCGAGGTTCAGAGAGTAAATCTTTCAACCTTCTGGTCAGCTCATCCTCCCCTATAATCAACGCACTTCCATCACGTTTTGCATGTCTTACTTCAAAATCATCTAGAGTAACATCTTCAGCTTCATCCAGAATCAAAGTTCTCCATACAGAAACTATCTCTCCAGAATGGAGACGGATATGCAACTTCTGTTTAACTCCTTCCCTTGTTTTCAGTGATGCGACTACACCATTTTCAATCTCATCTTCGGAGCCCGAAATACTAGATACATCGAAAGCATCAAATGAAGAATCGAAGCTCTGCTCATCAAACTCTTCCTCATTGACGATATTCTTACCAGCAACACTCAGCTTAATCTACGAATCAATAGAAATTTAAAAAAAAATAGGTAAATTGAAGTGTCGAATTTTGAAAAGTTGATTGCAAAAACTGTGAAAGGGTTTCCTCAGATAGTAATAGAAGACAAGTTAAAGTAAAAAAAACCCCTTCGAATGGACTTGGAAAGTAAATTGAGGAGGGGGAGCTCACATTGAGGCGGTGTATGTCTGATTTGAAATGAAAACGCTGCTCCTGGAGGGATTCAAAATCCAATTTGCAGGTGTTGCATGCCCATCGCTGGATAGATCCCTTCACCTTCTCTTTCGTGATATTTAATGTGGATTCCTCTACAACGGAGACGTCCTCTGCGATTGCGACCGTACCGTTCGAACCAAGTTGAGGAGATGGAGAAGGGTCCTCCTTGGGTATATTCAAAGAATGGTGAAAGAGGAGTAAGCGGCAGGACTCGAAGAAATCGGAAGGAAGATCGAAAAGGGAGCGGAATTTTTGCTCCCGCTGAGTCTTCTCAGCCGCTGCCATTGAAGAAGAAGGAAAATAGCAGTTTCCTTCGGAAGAGTGCAGACTGCAGATCAGAAAATGAGGCGCTGTTTGGTTGCTGTTGCTGATGAAAAGTTGCTAATAGAAAAACTGCCTATTCAAGGAAAACGAAGTTTTGTTAAAAAATTGTTTGGGTGAAATGGAGTTTTCAAAAAGTTGTTTGGATACAAAACAAAGTTTTGAATTTTTTTTTTCAAATTTAACACAAAATAAAATTTCATTCATACATTTTTTTCAATCATAACATATATTTTTCAATAATTAACATCTTTTACATAACGTAACACCCAACGCAGAAAATCTTTTTTTTCATCGAGACATTTTTTAAGTCTATGTTGTAGCTTCAAACACTTGATCTGCTATAATATCACGCAGTGCAATCATCTCTTCTACACCAGTCGCAGTGTCAGAGCAATTTTCTTGTCGCCTTTGAGAGGTCATCTCGAGATATGGATCCCTTTGCTCAGACTCAATGAAATCTATATCTACACGCGAAGGGAGGCGACGAATGAAATTATGCAGTGTCATCGTGGCGATCACTATACGTGCTTGTTTGTCGAAGCTATAGCTTGGCATGTCCCGTAGTATTGTCCACTTCTTCTTCCAGACACCGAATGAGCGCTCTATCACACTTCTAAGCGATGAGTGTGCATGATTGAACATCTCCAGACATCCTTCTGCTCGACGACCACCATGAGCAAAGTCGGGTAGAGGATATCGCGTGTTCTGATATGGTTTTAAGTAACCCCTTTGCAGTGGATACCCATAGTCAACCAAGTAATATTTTCCTGCACATTAATAATAATTATTTAGTTGTCCAAATATTATTAGGAATAAACAAATAAAACAAATTTAATAGTTACCCGGAGGTGCATGAGGGAAATTATAACGCGGATCACTTAGGGCAACATTGAATATATGACTATCGCGTGATGATCCTTCTCAACCAACCATAACAAAAGTAAAGCATATATTAAAATCACAAGCTGTCATGACATTTTGATTTGGACTTCCACGCCTCCCAATGTACGGTACTTGACTTCCAACTAGCACACACGCGTGAACATGTGTCTCATCTATCGCTCCAATGCAATTCCTTAAAAAAGGCATGTAACGTCTGTCATATAGAATCTCTGGTGGTGTTCCAGTAAAATTTTTATCTGATGGTTGTATCACTTACTTCGATAATTTCATCAATGCGCGAAGACCATGAGAAAAAAATCTGTTAATTGTCTCTGTTGAATGCTGAAATCGCTCGCACGTTTTTCTCATTGATTCATTATGTGACAATATGTATACCGTCAATGCTAAGATTTCCCTTGATGCAGTTCTGCGAGATCCTTGGAAACCACATTTCTCCTCCAGAGACAGTAATAAATCCATAAAAATTTCTTGACTCATCATAAAAGAGTCATGAAATCGAACTCGAGGCGCATGAAGAAGCTCACCAACCCATTTGTCGCCAGTTTGTTTTGATGTCATTCGAGGAACTGGACCGGTTAACAGACCAATATATTCTGATACCAAACATACTGCCAATACCACATTTTGATGACTTGCAATAGCATAATTTCTTCTTGCAGTCTTTTGCTCTTCCGTCGAATATTCGGAATCATCAGTTGACATTTCCTGTTAATATACACGAAGAATAAATACAGATAATGCAAAAAATAGAGGGGTGCACAACCATGAATACTAGTATAATGATATTCACATCCACAAAAGATATAAACACCACATTACAGATAACATGAGTCCACGGATAACATGAGTCCACTGATAACAAACAATAGAGATAAACAAAAACATGAGTCCACAGATGACAAAATCCAAAAAAACAGAACAACTAAGATAATATCAAAGGCTCTCTATTAACCCCCACGAAGAAAATGGTTACGCAGCCACTTGACGTTCTGGGAATCTGGAAGGCACAAAAAAGTCTCTCTATGACTTTTATCCATAAAATATGTGATGGCGAAATCATTGAAGTCGTCACCAGCTATCACTTTTGGGTACATGGCTAATTTGTCTAATGCTCGCTGAATACTAAACTCAGAAGAAGGTTTTGGTGGTGGCTCTTGGATGCATCTGGTGATGGTCTTAGAAGACTCCGCCAAATCTTGTAATACAGAGCTAACAGGTTTGTTTTTTCATTTCCTTTTTTTTGGAAACTTCTGATTTACCGTCATGAGTTGCAGGACCCTTGTTGACATCAACGTCTACATGTTCACCATCTGACATCACGTTTTCATCAAAAGACTCTGGTGGATCATTGATGGTGTTGGGGGTACATGAATGATGTCCCGTCACGACAACAACACTGAACATCAGGGTGAGTTTCTCCTCTAACTCTGGATGGATGACTGAATACCGAAATTTCTTGACGGCCGGGACAACCTGAAAAGTTATAGCTTTTAGTATACTTGAATTAGGAAAATTTTATTTTACAAAATTAATGACTTTAAAAAAGAATACCTTCAATCACTCATCCCACCACTCGTCGAAGGCGTCGATAGTTTTCCTTGATGTATTCCAACCTAACCCGGTCTCACCACGTTTCAACTCCATCCAGAGTTTTCATTCCTTCTTCAGATGATCCCATTTATTTTTGAATTGGATCTTATCGTATTTCTTTTCAGTTGACTTTTCAAATTTCTTCATAATATTACTTCACCCCTCCTTGTTAAAATGCGTCATTGGTCGATTCCCGAGTTCTATCTCTTTTATGCAAATATCGCAAAAGAGTATAACATCAGCATTATCCCACATTGCGGCAACACCACCATCTTTTGTTTTGTCCATCTTTATAAGGCAAACACACGCATATACAAACAACATTCAAAAACATTATAAATGTAAATCTAAACAAAATATGGTCGGGATTTAAAGCTAAATCTAAACAAGATGAACACAAGCATATCACATACATATACACATATTACTCACACATATACACACACACAATATATATAACACACACATTCAACACACACACACACATTCATCACACACACTCAACACACACATTCATCAAACACATTCAACACACACACACAGACACACACATTCATCACATACATTCAACACACACACACACACAAACATACACACACACACACACACACACACACACACACACATACACACACACACACAACAACACATACACATATAAAACACACATTCAACACACACATTCATCACACACACATTCAACACACACACACATTCATCACACACATTCAACACACACACCCTAAACAAAAACACAAAGATTACAACCCCATCCAAAACACATACCATACACATTTGCAATGGAGATGAAGGGAGGAGTATACCTCCGTGAAGGAACCACCAGAGCAAGGGAGATCTGGAGCGATTGGCCGGTCGTTGGTCATTGGTGGCTCTGGCTGCGGTGTGGAAAAACAAGGGACGAGATTAGGGGAACGAAACCTCAGTTTCCTATGTGAGATTAGGGGAAAAGATACATACCGCTCGACGCCAGAAGTTTCGCCGCCGGCTAGGGGAATCTCCAGCGCCAAACGGTGCTTCACGCACGCTGATCGAACGACAACGGGTCTTCGTCGATTGGATCAGGAGAAGAGGAAGCTCCAGCGACAAGCTTCACGCATGCTGCTCAATCCCGATTTCAGTTTCAAACGACGACGAAGCACCAACGACGATTGGATCGGGAGCAGAGGAAGCTCCAGCGACAAGCTTCACGCACGCTCCTCCATGCCGATTCAGCTTCGAACGACGAAGGAAGCTCCGACGACAAGGTTCTTCGTTTGGATCGGGAGCGAGGAAGGGCGCTAGGTTTATCGGGAAGAAACGACGGCTGACCGAAGAATATTATCGCGAATGAGTTATAGGAGAAAACAGCGGTTTCTATTAAACGTCGTTTCCATCATAAGCCGCACCAAACGGTGCTTATTTGCAAAAGCGCGGTGCGTTTCCACCGCACCGCTATGAATAAGCCGCGCCAAACGCCCCTGAGTTATTTTGATATATATATATATATATATATATATATATATATATATATATATATATATATATATATATATATATATATATATATATATATATCCTTAAAAAAAGTTATTGCAAAAAAATATTGAAATACATATATTTATCTAATATAATCATGATGATGGGATTCTCCTAAATTTTTTAGGGCGTTTATATTAGCAGGCTCTATATGGCTATTGAGTATTCACGGCCCAAAGATAATAGCAGCCCAAAAAATAGCTATTGACAGCCTGATGGATATTGACAACTCAAAAAAATTAAGTTTTTAAAATGTATTTTTAGGAAAAGTGTTCAGCATAAAAGTTGTAGATCTCGACGAGATCTACAACTTTTATGTTGAACATTTTTTCTAAAAAAGTCATATATTAGGCTTATTTTCAAAAGGCGTGGAATCCGGGCGGAACTTGCATCATTCCGCCTGGATTCCGTATCTTTTGAAAATAAGTCTGTTATATGACATTTTTAAAAAAAGTGTTCAACATAAAAGTTGTAAATCTCGTCAAGATAGACAACTTTTATGTTGAACCTTTCTTTAAAAAATGTCATATAGGTGACATTTTTTCAAAAGGCGCATGTTCCGCATTTTGAGCTGCTATTAGCGGTCATTATATGTGCGTTTTTTATTATTTGGTCGGGATGTCAATAGCCAAAGTCGGGCTGCCAATATAAATGCTCATTTTTTAAATTAAACCGAGAAGATCTCGACTGAAGACACGAAGGAAAAACAGCCCGTCTGAACGAGTCGCACGCCGCTAGCCGCCCTCACCCAAAGACCTGAAATCACCCGAAAAGAAGGGGAGGAACGATGCGTGGACGCCCAAACAACACTCCTAGGAATGCGCATTGCATGCTCCCGTGCGCGCGCCGGCAGCTCCCTCCACCTTTGGCCACTGTCGCCGCCAGGCACCTTGCCCGGGCTTGCCCGGACCGCTCGGGGAGGGGGGCACTTTTGTCTTTATGCTAATGTTGATGATCCAGGTGACCGAAACGGAGCGATGTCATTCGTCAAACACAAATTCCGCCTCGACGCAATTACAGTGTATCCCTAAACTATAAATAGGCTCTCAGACATTCATTTGAAAGCAAACAACTCTAGAGGCTAGAAAGAGCTCTGAGATTTTCCGGCGAGAACGTGGGACTTTTATCGTTTCTCCGCTCACAATTCGTCCTGCTCCCTCTCTAGTGCGAAGGCATCTCAAAGCTTTTATGGCATGACATTCTTCCCAACCGGAGCGTTCTCACCAACGCTCCGACTCAGCAGGAGCGTTTTTATCGAGCCTCCGTGGACTTACCAATTCTTGCCAACCAGAGCGCTCTTACCAACGCTCAGACTCAGTAGGAGCGCTTCATGGAGACTCCGTGGACTTAGTGATTCTTCCCAACCAGAGCACTCTCACCAAGGCTCTGACTCAGCAGTAGCGCATATATTGAGGCTGTAACGCCCTTGATTTTCTGATAATTAATTTTAATCATCTTATTGATGTAATAATGACGTGAGGGCGTTACGTTTAGGCGGAGTTAGTGGTGTGTCATCGTTAATGCGTTTTCGCGTCCGTTTTGATTAAGTCGACCAAATTTCTAGCTTGCCAGAATTTAGATTTTAGACCTTAGAAAATTTAATTTATTAATTTTATTCATGATCGTCAAATTTCGTTATGATCCGACCAATGTTTGAAGCCTGACAATTTTCCAAAGATTTAAAGAATTTTTGTTTGTTGTTAACTTCGAAAAAATTTAGCTCACATGTGACACGTCGAACTCTGATTTCGACTTTGCCGTTGGATTTGCAGTACCGACGTTTGCCTTTGGGCGAATTTCATCGGAATCGGAGTAGGTTTAGTTGTCGTTCGCCAATTTGAGGTTTTATCTCTTAAGTTATAAATGAATAATTATTATTATTTTTATTTTTTAATTAAAAAATTTCAATTCAAATGCCTTGAAAAGATAACTGTTGGAAAAGCGCACTTAAACTAGGCCCATTTGTATAGCCTTTATTGGTTTTTTCTCCTCTCTTTAGTCCCACATTTTGTATAGAACTTTTCTCTCTCTTTCACTCTTCTATATATTTGTACTCATTCATTGTATTTGTACTAAGTGGACATATATACAAGGTTGGCTTTCTCCATTTCTACAAGGTATCAGAGCCAGGTTCTGTCTAGCTGCGAACTGCCTTTTTTGTCCGCTCCGGACTTCGGCGGACTGCTCCTCTCTACTTGCGGACTGCCCGCCCAGCCTGCCCTTCCCTGCGGCCTGGGTACCTGTCCGTGCCGGCCTGGCTATCTGTCCGCGTCGGCCTATTTTTCCCTGTATCCGCTCGGCCTCTGCGGACTGCCCCTTGGCATCCGCCTCTTTTCTTTCTCTCTGTGGTTCCACCCTCCTCAGGCTTCTTATAGCCATCTTCTGCTCTGACTCGTGGGGACCACCTCTCTCATCCGCTCCGGACGATTCTTTCTGTCCGCTGCACTCTCTGCTTGTGTCCTCTCGAGCCTCTTTGCTCGCGGACTGCTCCCTCTAGCCCGCTCTGTTTCTGTCCGCTCGAGCCTCTGTGCTCGCGGACTCCCTCTCCGCAGTTTATTGCGGACTACTCCTGTCCGCTGCGGGCTCTCCTCGTCTCCGTTGTGCGCTCCTCTTCTCGTGTCGTGCTTCCCCTGCTATAGTCCGCCGCAGCCTCTCTGCTTGTCCTCTCTTCTCAGCCCGCTACAGTCCGCCGCGGTCTGATCCAGTCCGCCGCGGTCTGCTCACGTCCGCCTCTGCCTCTCCTATCCGCCGCGGTCTGATCCAGTCCGCCGCGGTCTGCTCGAGTCCGCCTCGGCCTCTCCTATCCGCCGAGGCGTCTCTCTTAGCCCGCTCCTTGCTGCGTGCGTCTGTGCTCGCCGCTGTCTCCTCCAGTCCGCTGCGGTCTTCTCCAGTCCACCGCGGCCTCATCCAGTACGCCGCGGCCTCCTCCAAGTCGCCCCCATGTCTACATCTGCGGACTCTGTCGGCACGGCTGTTCCTCCTGAACGCCCAGCCTCTCTCCAGGATGTCCGCGACGAACTTCGGATTACTACAATTTCTCTCACTGGCAAAAAGAACTTTGTGGAATGGGCACACTCGGTTCGCCGTGTCCTGCAGTCAAAGGGGTTCCTTCATCACTTGACTCAGTCTGTGACCGGTAACCCTACTGAGGAATGGTTACGCAATTATGGTCGTGTGCAGACTTGGATTCTCAACTCTCTTGATGGTGAATCCTATCGCCTAGCCATGTATCATGAGACGGTCAAAGGTATGTGGTACGAGCTCCACACCCTCTACTCTGGCAAGGACAGTCTCCACCATCTATATGACATCATCACTGCTCTCCAGGCCCTTGATAGCAGTGGCGCAACCGACCTGACCTCCTTTGTTGCTCAGGCCCGGTCTCTGGTTGAGGCTTGGATCCACCATCAGCCTTCGACTTTGGATCTTGCTGCTCAACGTACCCAAAAGGAAGTTGTGGGTATCGCCATGATGATGGCCCGGGTACCACCTCATCTTCACAGTGTCCGGGCTCACATCCTCTCCTCTACTGTTACACCATCTTTTTCTGATGTGTGCTCAATGCTTCTCAAAGTCTCCCCGCCTCCGGATGTGCCCGACCTTCCTTCTCCGGCCCTTATTCAACAGGCACCAGCTCCCTTATCGTCTCTCCCCCTTTCTGCCCGTGGCGGCTGCTCTGACTCTCGCGGCCGGGGTCGGGGTGGCCGGTCTAGGCTTTGGTGCTCGTTCTGCGGTGGAGATGGACATCTTAAGGCCACCTGCTATCGCAAACATGGCCGACCTCCTCGTCCGCAAGCCTCTGTTGCTGCTACCGACTCTGCTTCCCCTCGTACTGATCTCGACGAGGTTCGTCTTCAGCTCCAGCATCTTCACGGCCTGTTCAGCCGTCCGCCTGCCTCGGTTGCCTCTACTGCCTCTATCTCCAATGAAGGTATCTCCTGCCTATCCTCTGGCACGCGCTGGATCCTTGATTCTGGTGCCACTCATCATATCACTTCTGTTCGGCCACCTCAGTACTTGTCTTCTCCTCATCCGAAGTACATTACTGTCGCTAATGGGGCGTCGGTTCCTGTCTCTGGCTGTGCTGATATTTCACTCACCTCTTCTCTCCTCCTGCGCTCGGTTCTACATGTTCCGGGCTCTCCTTTCAATTTACTGTCTGTTGGTCGCCTTACTACTGATTCTAATTACTCCGTGACATTTACTTCTTCCTCTTTTCTCATACAGGATCAGCAGATGCAGACTATCATTGGTAGAGGATGGCTGCAGAATGGGCTCTATCTTCTTGACGACTCTCCCACTGTCCTCGCCTCTGTCTCCTCTTCGGATTGGCATCGCCGTCTGGGACATGCTCCTCTTCCAGTCCTCCGGAAGGCTCTTCCTGATGTTACTCTCCCTACTTTTCGCTGCGACACATGTATTTTGGGCAAACAGCCCCGTTCATCGTTCCCTCCTCATTGTACTCGGAGCTCCGCTCCTTTTATTTTAGTACACTCCGATATATGGGGTCCATACAAATTTACTAGCATTTCTAGCTATCGCTATTTTCTTACTTTTATTGATGATTACTCTTGCATGACGTGGTTATATCTCCTTCGCGATCGCTCTGAACTTTCCCGTGTATTCCGGGCTTTCATACTTGAGACTCGCACTCAGTTCTCTGCGCCTATTCGCACTATTCGTACTGACAATGTGCGGGAGTACACCAGTCATACCTTTGCCACTCTCTGCTCTGAGTTCGACATTCTTCACCAAACCTCATGTCCGTACACTCCACAATAGAATGGAGTCGCCGAGCGCAAGAATCGTCACCTTCTTGATGTCGCTCGCTCCCTTATGCTTCAAATGCAGGTTCCCAAACCATACTGGAACTTCGCGCTCTCCACGGCGTGCTTTCTCATCAACCGTCTCCCGTCATCCGTCCTCCAGTATGCTACTCACTTCAGCCTCCTCTTTCCTACAACTCCGCCTTTTCCCATTCCTCCACGGGTGTTTGGGTGTACCTGCTACGTTCACTACCTCGGTCCCTCCACGGACAAATTAGACCCTCGTGCCACCAAGCATATCTCTGTGGGGTACTCGCGCACTCAGAAGGGTTATGTATGTTATTCGCCTGCTACCCGCAAGGTTACTGTCTCGGCTGACGTAACTTTCCGTGAAGATCTTCCATTCTTCCCTGCTCTCGATATCACTCTCAGTCCAGATCCCATCGTTCGTCCTGTCATTCCTGCTCCTCACTCCTCATCCTCTCTGCCATCCCTGCCTCCTGTCTGCCCCCACCCCCGGTTATCCGGGTCTATTCTCGTCGCTCTCCTCATCCAGTTGCCCCTCTACAGTCGGCTTCGCCCTCTGGTGCTCTGCTCCCTGCTGCTCCGGCTCCCGTCTCTACCGCTCATCCCATGGCAAATCACGTCTCTCTCCATCGCCTCTCTCCCTCTCTTCTTCACTTTGCCACCTCATTATCCACTATTTCGGTTCCTAACTCTTTGCAGGAGGCGCTTCACCATCCTGGCTGGTGGGCTGCCATGGATGAAGAAATGACGGCCCTCTGGGCCAACCAGACCTGGGTCTTGGTTCCCTTACCTCCCGGTCACCACCCTGTTGGGTGTAAATGGGTGTTCGTCATCAAGCATGCTCCAGATGGCACTATTGTCCTACTGAAGGCCCGTCTTGTGGCCCGTGGCTTCACACAACATGAGGGCCTCGACTATGAGGAAACCTTCTCTCCGGTGGCCAAGCTGAACATTGTCCGCGTTCTTCTCTCCGTCGCGGTGCACCGCCACTGGCCCCTTCATCAGCTCGATATCAAGAACGCCTTTCTGAATGGCGACCTTCAGGAAACCTTCTACATGCGCCAACCGCCCGGGTTTGAGACCACGGGGGAGTCTCGGGTGTGTCTTCTCAAAAAGTCCATTTATGGTCTCAAACAGTCCCCTCGGGCGTGGTTTAACAAGTTTAGCAAGGTGGTTCGGGACATGGGGTTCACTCGAAGTTCTGCAGATTTCTCCCTTTTTACCCGACACCGGGCCACTGGCACCGTCCTTCTGTTGGTTTATGTTGATGACATCCTTCTCACTAGGGATGACTCAAAGGGGATTCAAGACGTCAAACAACATCTGAGCACGGTTTTTCAGACTAAAGACCTGAGGAAACTTCGCTACTTCCTTTGTCTCGAGATCGCCCGACGGCCGGACGGGTTGGTGCTCTCCCAACGAAAGTACTGTCTCGATCTTCTCAAAGATGCTGGTCAGTCTGGTTGCAAGCCAGCTTGTACCCCGATGGAGGCAAATCACAAACTATGCACTCATGCTTCAGATGACGATTTGCTGCTTCCGAACCCGGAATACTATCGACGCCTTGTGGGCAAGTTGATCTATCTAACAGTCACACGGCCGGATATATCGTTTGCTGTTGGGGTTGTCAGTCGGTTCATGCATGCTCCCCGGACTTCTCATCTCCAAGCGGTTGAACGGATTCTTCGATACCTTAAGGGAGCTCCGGGTCAAGGGCTGGTTTACAAAACCTCCGACTCTGCTCCCAAATTGGTTGCCTATTCTGATGCCGACTATGCGGGTTCCCTGGACGATCGTAGGTCAACTAGTGGGTTCTGTACTTACTTTGGTGGTCATCTTATTACATGGAAGAGTAAGAAACAAGCTGTGGTAGCCCATTCCTCTGCAGAAGCTGAATACCGATCGATGGCCTCGGTTGTCTCAGAACTCATGTGGCTTGAAAGTCTCCTTACTGACCTGGGAGTAAAACTCCCCTCCTCTGCTGTTCTGTTTTGTGATAGTCAAGCCTCCATACACATCGCAAAGAATCCGGTGTTTCATGAGCGCACAAAACATATCGAAGTTGACTGTCACTTCGTTCGTGAGAAGGTTCAATTAAAAAAACTTGAATTGAAGCATGTTCTCGGAACTGATCAAGTTGTCGACATCCTCACGAAGGCCTTATTAAGTACCATGTTTGTTGGGTATTGTATCCACAATTACCTGGATTTGAGGAAGCCACCTGTCAAGCTAAGATGAATTCACAATGTATTTGATAAAATATTTCAAGTTGTGCTTGCAGTTATTCCACGCTAAGTGCACACCAATGTCAGGGTGCAGTAGGTCAATGTACACGGGTCTGCACAACGTAATCCCTCGTTGAGCAGATCAATGTGTTGGCCTACGTGTACTCTCTCTATTGGAGTGCACTTTCTTTCAAGTACAGGGCTGTAATTATGCAAGAGCAGACAAGGAGCAAGGATGAGTCAAGGAGCAGCTCTTGGGTAGAAAGACGAAAAATCGTCTAAGTATAAATCGACGAGAATCACCAAGTGATTCTCGCCGACTCTATCCGGCTACCTCAAAGAGGTGCCAAGTAAGATTCGGCGAGAATCACTAGTGATTCTCGCCGAACCCATCGTTGAGCAGATCATGGCCAAGTAATATTTGTCGAGAATCAACAAGTGATTCGGCAAGAATCATCAAGTGATTCGGCGAGAATCACTAACTGATTCTCGCCGATTCGTCGAGAATCACCTTCGATTCTCGCCGATTTTGACTTGGGCAATTTTCTGGAAAATGCTGGACCGGATTCTGCCGCTGACACTATTTTGAACCGGATTTAGGGTTTCTTCTGGTGGGACCCATAACGGTCATAAAAGATGATTTTACTGTATAAATACACGCGTATTTTCTGAACAGAAACGTAGCGAAGAAAATTTGAAAAAGACGAGCCGCGACGTGACCGAAGTCGTCCGCTCCGCCGTCGCCGCTCGCGCCGAGTTGTTCGCCGTTTGATCGTGGTTTCGTCCAGATCCTCCTGCGACAGAAGCTTAGCCAAGCATAGCGTCTCACGTGTCTAACCGGAGATCCTTTGTCTCTTGATTTGTTGATCGGGAAAACCTTCCCGTCCGAATCGATCGAGACGATTGATCCTAGTGTGACCGTTGGAAGACCTAGCTAGCTTTGCTACGAAGTTTGGATCTCCAAAGTACAGCAGCCGCACATCGTTGTCGCCGCCGATCCCGTGAACCAAGTCGCCGCCCATCTTGCCGCCGCAGGTTCCGGGGAGATTCTCTCCAAGAGAGATCTAGGGTTATGGACTCTTCATGGACTTCAAAAACACGTCGTCAACGAAGAGGGACACCTTAGTCTCCAAACGTAGTTTGTATCTCTTGTACATTCTAGTTTTACTTTTGTTGTAAAGGAACGTTGGTTCCTAGTTGTAAGGGTTGGGTGCAACCCGTGTTGTGGGAGTGTTGACTCCTCGTATGGAAGGGTTCCTTCCGATAGTGCAAGGATTGGATTTCAATCCTGTTGGTGAAGAGACCGAGTCGTCCCTTGTTGGGAGATAGGTCGAAGGGGGAAAGTGGATGTACCCAAATCGGGGAACCACTATAAATTGTTTGTGTACCTTCTGTGCTGTGGTGTTCTGTTTACTTGTGCAGGTACAATTTTAAATTCTGCAAAAACGCTGCACGTCACCTATTCCCCCCCCCCCCATAGGTGAAGATTGTAGACACTAGGTGGACTTTCAAGTGGTATCAGAGCCAGATTGCTCATCAAAAAGGTTTACACCTTGAGTAGAATCCTGCCACCAGTGTCAGAAGCATGGAGCTGGATCATGAGATATCGCCACTAAGACTCCCCACATGCACAAAGGAGTTTTATCCCGTCTGGAGGATGAGAGTGTCGTATCACTTGGATGCTATCGATCCTCGTGCATCTTTCATCTTGGAAGAGGGTCCTTTTATTCTTATGAAGACCCCCTCCTCTGGAAAGAATATCCAAGTGCCCAAGTGCATTGCTGAGATGTCAGAGACGGAACTTTCATTATTCAATTTGGACAAGAGGATTCGTCAAATTATCATGGATATCTGGTCTGGACCTTCTCGTTCTAGATTGGAAAAATGTGGGACGGCTAAATCTATGTGGGTGATGATATCAGAGATGATGGGGGGATCAAAGGAAGCTGGGATCTGCTGTCAACTAGAGGATGAAGCCTATGTGGGGGTCCTCGCCTCTGAAGATGAAGGCAAGGATCTATCGGACAGCATCAGAGCTCCAGTGTCCGTGTCAGAGACTGAAGAAGCCAGTGAGGAAAGCAGTTCTGATGAGGATGACACAACGGTCACTGGCGCTAGTGACCACTACACTGAAGAGCAGGTATCTTCTTCATCTTGCCCCATCTCTCTTGAAGTTTCTGAAGACAGGAACTGTCTCCCTTCAGAAAATCCTGATTCCCTGAAGAGAGCCCTTCAGAAAAGCAACCTACTTGCTGAGGAGCAAGCTCAAGAGATTGCTCGACTGAAGATCTTGTTGATTCTCCAATTGGCATCCAACAAGGTCAAGGACTTTAAAATCTCAGCTCTAGAGAGTAGTCTAGAGAATGAGAAAAGGATAGTAGCTAACTTTTCCAAGGTTGATGCTATGAAGAGAAAGGTAGAAAATGGGTGGATCTCCAGAATTATCAATTCATGGAGAAATGGGGAAACGGTATTCCGACCCCCCACTCCAAACAGGAAGGGTACTCATCATGCCTTCAGGTATGATCACAGGAACAATCGTGATCACTGTAAGGGTGATCTGTCCTCATGTGGAGACACTCATAGTGCAAGGGCCGTCGTGGCCACCCATGAGAGAATACCTAAGGCTCATTCTAAGCCCTTTGTATTCACTGCCACTGCCTCAACTCGGTGTGAATCTGCATGTATCAGCTCACAGAACGCTTCTTACCACCCGAGGACACAGGACAGGGAGGTTAGAAGTAATGATGTAAGATTTCATGGGGCCTCAGGAAGGGGGATGCCTGAAAGGAAGGCACCACCTCCCCGGCCTCATGACGCTCGCAACATGCATTCCTTCCACCCTTCCACGTGTCACGGTGGAAGAGGAAATTTTTTGAGGAGATCATGCCCTATCCCATTTAGACCTAGGACTATGACTACCTCAGTCACTAGATCAGGTCAGAAACGGCGATACAACATTCACCCGTGTTGGTGCTGTGGCAAAGTGGGACACTTTGCCATAGACTGTTGGCACAACCCCTCTGTGTCAAGGGCAATGGCCTATCCACATTTTCTGGGCAGAGGTAGTCTTCCTGACAGGTTTTCTGAGGGAAGGCATTCCAGTGGTTATACTAACAAGAACCTAGGACCCAATATGATTTGGGTTCCTAAGGTAAAGTAACTCTCTTTTACAGGGTAGTCTAGGTTCCCGTAAATATGATGGGAACTAGACAGTAGATGTTTCAAGACTGAATTGGAACATGTATCTGGAATAACAGCAGTGATATCTATATGGGCATACTCACATCGAGCACCTGGTATGTTTTAGTCAGAGAGGCTAAATGATAACTCTCATAATCCCAGGTATTTTTCATCAGCTCCAAGACTTGAGTCGTTTTCTATCGACATTTATATATATATATATATATCTTTTTATATATATACATATATGTGCGCATATCTAAGGATAGGTTAACACGGTGAATATAAACCTTAGATACATCATTAAAGAGTTATCGGTAATTCCATTGGTAGATTCGAGAACTAACATCTACAGGCGTAAATTAGTTCACTGAAAACTAACGAAGATACGTCTTTGGAAATCTCGACAACGAAGATACGTCATTGGAAACCTTGCCATCAAGAAATGTATGGAAAAGCTGGTTCAAACCCTAATAGATTGGCTTTAAGAAGTATTTATATATTTAGAAGTTTTTCAAATCGACTTAGACAAACTAGAAACCCACTTAACCCGAATCCTTCCGCAGAACACACGGAAACCGCTAAAATCCCCTTAACTCGTCGATCCTTCATATTCCCGCCGACCCTTCACATTCCGTAGGAATCCCGCCGAAGGACCTTCTCCGCAGGAAACTCGCCGAATCCCACAAGATTCTCGCCGATTCACCGAAGGTTTCCCGCAAGCTTCTCACCGAAGGTCTCTCGCCGTATCGTGAAGAACTCCATCGACATCCCACAGTAAGCTCACCGAAGGTTTCTCGCCGCTTCATCCCGCAAGATTCCCCTTCCGTCGACATCCCGCAAGTTTCCCGCAACTCGTGAAGAACTCCCGATCTCACTGATTCTTCTTTCCAGAAATTTCTCTGCGGTTCCGATCTCACCCAGTTTCGATTCTTCCTTCCAGGAATTTCTCCGCTTGCACTCATCGGGTGTCCATTATCTTCAACCAACTAACTCCCGTCTACGCTTTTGGGTAACCACATACTCATCCTTGCTTGGACTTTATTACTAGTGTCGCTTCCCTTTTGACTTTTGATTAAGCGTAGAGTAGGGCTTCTCTCCCTAGGTTTGCAATGGCTCCAAGGACAACCGCTGGGCTGGTCACTGGATGCGAGCTGGTTCGAACAGGGTTCTCTCATGCCTCAGATGAATTCAGAAACATCATCCTTATGCTTGAAGAGGCTGGACTCTCATTCGTATTAGAGCACCCCTGTAAAATCTTGAACAAGGAAGTGCTGGAGTTCTTTGCAACCGCAAAACTCTGAAATGACGACTCTCTCATCAAAAGCAAGGTTGCAGGGGCAAAGATCAAGATGTCTGCCAGCAAGCTGACCCACTTCCTGCAGCTCACTAGCTCAGAGCACGAGGATTATCTTGAGGAAGAAGACAAAACCAGGACTCTATTATTTTGTGGTCTCGCTCGAGGAACTCGGTCGATAAAGCGAAAGGATATGAATGAAGAAGGGAAACTTCTGTCAGACATCGTTGGCAAAGTACTCATATGCAAGCCGGGCTCTCATGACCACACCTCTGCGGACATGTTCGAGATCCTGGTGGCAATTGTCTGCAGGAAAAGATTCAACTGGGGGGCATTGCTGTTTGAGAAGATAAAGGACACCCTTAGATCTCCTAGCTTTGGCCGAATCATCAGTTTGTATCTCAATCAGTTAAACGGAGATAAGTATGACATGAGTAAAGGTGTTCCTCTACATTACTTAAAGAAAATGGACTCGAGTGTTTTTGACAGATGGGAGAGGCGCATTGGGCAAGCCGTCGTGGTAGGACAACAGGAAGTATCTCCAGCAGTAATCCCCAGTGAAATTCCTGATGCTTTGACTGTAGGAATTGAGGGGGATCCTCTACCCACTCATGTTGATATCGTATCTGACATCTCCCAGATGGCCAGAGATGTTGTGGCAGATATACACGAAGAAAGTGAAACTGTGTTGGAGAATGAGGAGGCCCTGAACCTGAACGATCAAGGAGCCGAAGCTGCTGTACAGGAGACTGCTGACGAAGAGTTGGAAGATGATGCTGATGAAAATGATCTCATGGATGATGAAGGAGAGGAAGACGGCAATGAGGGACAGGAAGCTTTGGAGACTCAGGATATCACTGAAGCTCCATTTGACAAGCACGCTCCTGAGATCATCGGTGCACCAATGGAGGGGGAGTCCGAGAAATCTACAGAGGCCGCCAGCATTCCCCCCTTAGAGACTATGCTCGTGTCCAGCTCTACAGGTGCTTCTGCTGAAGAGCAAGGCCAAGAAGTGTCTCCGGATCTTCCACTACGAGATGATCTAGCCACTCACACCGTGAATATCATTCAGGGTATAGTGGATGAGCTTAAAGCCTCTTTTGAGAAAGCTCACAATAAAATGCTGAAAATAGTTAAGAAATCAGAGAATCTCATGCTCCAGAACATGGTGGAGATAAATCACAAACTGGACGTGATGGAGAAGAAGTTTGAAGCTAAGTATACTGCGGCCGGCCAAGCTGTCACTCTTCTTATGGACGGCTTGAAAAAGAACACCGATACTCTCGCCGTAGTAAATCAGAATGCTCATGTCGTAGCAAACAACATTCAAAAGTTTGATGGCAATATGGTAACTCTCAACACCAATCAACAAGCCTTGGTCACTGAATTCTCCAGGACCACAAAGCATATTGATGACTCATTGCATTCCTATGCAAACTCCATCGCAGTCGAAGCCAAAAAGGGGGAGAAAGAATATATAGCTAAGATGGCTGAGCTTCAGAAAGTCATGATCAACAACTTTGAACAGTCAAAACAATATGTTTATGACAGTTGCTGGTGGATGCTCCAACAAGCGATAGGCGTCGATTTGCCTGAAAATCCTGCAGGTGTTCATGCTCCTGAGAATACTAAGGCTGATGAGGGAGTAAGTGCTGTAGAAGTTCCCATGAGTGATGCTGATGCTAGGGCTATTTCCAAAGCAAAACTGATGGCCGTGTTTGACCAAGAGGCCCTAGCAAAAGCTAGGGGCAAGATAAAATCTCAAGAAGGGACATCAAAGGAAACACAAGCTGAAAAGAGAATCAGACTGAAGGAGGAGGAAGTAAGAAACGAAAAGTGGAGTCCAGTATCCAAGAGTATCATATTGGACACATTTTGGCTACAAGAGAAAGGGGAAATCAATCGAAACGATGTATACAGCCAGTATGAGTGGGAGATGCACAAGACGTACGAAGCGAAACGGAACATCTTCTTCAGGACCAACACTGCGGCAGATAAAGCTCCTCCTCCCAGATATTATCCGAAGCCCAAAGAGTATATGGAGAGGCAAAGAAAGAAGTATTTGGCTCAAAAACTCAAGGATGACTTAGCCAAAGAAAAATAGTCAAAAACTTATAGCCTGTCATTCTCTCTTAAGAACAATTAACGTTTATTGTTATTATATGAACAATCTTGAGATTATATATACATATATATATTTATATGTATTTGAATTTATGAATGACTCAAGTCTTGATCTGTTTGCCTATATTCTCTTGTGCTGTATATTTAAATTTTGAATGTTGTTTATATTATCTGGTTGGTGTTATTCATCTTAGCTAGTAGGATTTTGGCTTCATCAAATAGGGGGAGATTGTTGGGTATTGTATCCACAATTACCTGGATTTGAGGAAGCCACCTGTCAAGCTAAGATGAATTCACAATGTATTTGATAAAATATTTCAAGTTGTGCTTGCAGTTATTCCACGCTAAGTGCACACCAATGTCAGGGTGCAGTAGGTCAATATACACGGGTCTGCACAACGTAATCCCTCGTTGAGCAGATCAATGTGTTGACCTACGTGTACTCTCTCTATTGGAGTGCACTTACTTTCAAGTACAGGGCTGTAATTATGCAAGAGCAGACAAGGAGCAAGGATGGGTCAAGGAGCAGCTCTTGGGTGGAAAGACGAAAAATCGTCTAAGTATAAATCGATGAGAATCACCAAGTGATTCTCGCCGAATCGTCGAGAATCACTAGTGATTCTCGCCGACTCTATCCGGCTACCACAAAGCGGTGCCAAGTAAGATTCGGCGAGAATCACTAGTGATTCTCGCCGAACCCATTGTTGAGCAGATCAGGGCCAAGTAATATTCGTCGAGAATCAACAAGTGATGCGGCAAGAATCATCAAGTGATTCGGCGAGAATCACTAGTGATTCTCGACGAATCGTCGAGAATCACTAACTGATTCTCGCCGAGTCATCGAGAATCACCTTCGATTCTCGCCGATTTTGACTTGGGCAATTTTCTGGAAAATGTTGGACCGGATTCAGTCGCTGGCACTATTTTGAACCAGATTTAGGGTTTCTTCTGGTGGGACCCATAACGGTCATAAAAGATGATTTTACTGTATAAATACACGCGTATTTTCTGAACAGAAAAGTAGCGAAGAAAATTTGAAAAAGACGAGCCGCGACGTGAACTAGGTCGTTGTCCGCTCCGCCGTCGCCGACGTCGCCGCTCGCGCCGAGTTGTTCGCCATTTGATCGTGGTTTCGTCCAGATCCTCCTGCGACAGAAGCTTAGCCAAGCATAACGTCTCACGCGTCTAACCGGAGATCCTTTGTCTCTTGATTTGTTGATCGGAAAAACCTTCCCGTCTGAATCGATCGAGACGATTGATCCTAGTGTGACCGTTGGAAGACCTAGCTAGCTTTGCTACGAAGTTTGGATCTCCAAAGTACAGCAGCCGCACATCGTTGTCGCCGCCGATCCCGTGAACCAAGTCGCCGCCCATCTTGCCGCCCCAGGTTCCGGGGAGATTCTCTCCAAGATAGATCTAGGGTTGTGGACTCTTCATGGACTTCAAAAACACGTCGTCAACGAAGAGGGACACCTTAGTCTCCAAACGTAGTTTGTATCTCTTGTACATTCTAGTTTTACTTTTATTGTAAAGGAACGTTGGTTCCTAGTTGTAAGGGTTGGGTGCAACCCGTGTTGTGGGAGTGTTGACTCCTACGTGTGGAAGGGTTCCTTCTGATAGTGCAAGGATTGGATTTCAATCCTGTTGGTGAAGAGACCGAGTCGTCCCTTGTTGGGAGATAGGTCGAAGGGGGAAAGTGGATGTACCCAAATCGGGGAACCACTATAAATTGTTTGTGTACCTTCTGTTCTGTGGTGTTCTGTTTACTTGTGCAGGTACAATTTTAAATTCCGCAAAAATGCTGCACGTCACCTATTCCCCCCCCCCATAGGTGAAGATTGTAGACACTAGGTGGACTTTCAATGTTCTACCAGTGTTTGTCCAAGCTGGGTGCATATGACCTATACGCTCCAGCTTGCGGGGGAGTGTTGGAAAAACCCACTTAAACTAGGCCCATTTGTATAGCCTTTATTGGTTTTTTTCTCCTCTCTTTAGTCCCACATTGTGTATAGGACTTTTCTCTCTCTTTCTCTCTTCTATATATTTTTACTCATTCATTGTATTTGTACTAAGTGGACATATATACAAGGTTGGCTTTCTCCATTTCTACAATAACCAACCAGCTTATATTTGCATAATTTCAAGACTTTCTTCTTTCCCAAGAAATCAACCAGAGAGTCGTGAGGGATAAGAAGAACTATTCCCTTCTTCCGGTCGGTCGCCGTTGTGGTGGCTCCGGTGCTCAGTTTTGTCGTCGGAACATTGTTTCGGAAAACTCTCGTCGAGATCTTCACATGTGTGGTAAGTTTTTTCAGTTTCGCGATTTGTTGGCGTTATGGTAAGCGGCCCTAACTTTTGATTCTTGTCTAATCTTTCTAGTTATTCTTGTCACGCCTTTGTTTGGGTCAATCTTCAGCGTGGAGTGTTTAAGAGGTTGGAAATCTGGTGAAGTTGAGGCAAGTGGTGGTTAGTTACCATTGCTTATTTCTTCTTTAAATTTCTTAATTTCTTATCTTTCCTTCAGTTTAGAAAAATAGATTTTTGCTTCTTGATGTTAGCTTAATTTTATGAAGTTATTATTCTCATCTCAAATTATTCTCCTAAAGTTCTTCCTTCTTGTGCCAAAAATTCGCTTGATTTATGTTTCTCCTAAAAGTTCAACTATGCTAAATTGCTTGCCTTTTTCTGCTAATGTTGTTATTTTCCAAATTTGGTATCAAGTTCTTTTCTCCTGAGAGCATCTAAACCCTTTTTCTGGAGCTTACTTATGTGTTCCAGTTTGAGTATTGTCAGGTCATGATTTTTCTGTTTGAAATAAGAAATTTGTCTATAGTGTCTTTTGTAGCTTTGATAGTCTTCTATAGACCATATCTTTTTGTAGCTTTGATAGTCTTGGATAAACAATATCGCTTTGTAGCTTTGATAACTTTGATAGTCTTGTATAGACCATATCTTTGTGTAGCTTTAATAGCTTTGATAGTCTAACATAGACCATTTCGTTTTGTAGCTTTGAGAGTCTTGTATAGACCATATAGTTTTGTAGCTTTGATAACTTTGATACTCTTGTATAGACCATATTGTTTTGTAGCTTTGATAGCTTTTATAGTCTTGTATAGAGCATATCATTTTGTACCTTTGATAGTCTTGCATAGACCATATCACTTTGATAACTTTGATAGTCTTGTATAGACCATATCGTTGTGTAGCTTTAATAGCTTTTATTGTCTGGCATAGACCATTTCATTTTGTAGCTTTGAGAGCCTTGTATAGACCATATTGTTTTGTAGCTTTGATAGTCTTGTATAGACCATATTGTTTTGTAGCTTTGATAGCTTTTATAGTCTTGTATAGACCATATCCTTTTGTACTTTTGATAGTCTTGCATAGACTGTAACACCCCGAAACTCAAAGGGGCAAAGGGGGACGTTTTGGGCCAGTTTTGGTTTCTGGCTGAAGGCACACGGCCTGGGACACGGGCGTGTCCCAGGGCGTGTCAAGCGTGTGTCGACACTTAGCCGCGAAGTCGTCAAGTTATTCTCGACGATTCGTCGAGAATGGGCACACGGCCTGCGACACGGGCGTGTCGCAGGGCGTGTCGACCCGTGTCGACACTTAGCCGTGAAATCGTCGAGTTATGCTCGACGATTCGTCGAGAATGGGTACACGGCCTGCGACACGGGCGTGTCGCAGGGCGTGTCGACCCGTGTCGACGATCGTCAAGGTGAAATCGTCGAAATTCACTCGACGATCATCGAGTCAAGGCACACGGCCTAGGACACGGGCGTGTCCAAGGCCGTGTCATCGAGTCGTCGATCTTCCCTCGACGAAATGTCCCGTGTACACGGCCTGGGGGCCCAGGCGTGTCAATATGACACGGGCAAGGACACGGGCGTGTCCTAGAACCCGTGTAGTGCTCGGGTTGAAAACGGGAGAAAAATCATGGGGTACACGCTACACGGCCGTGTCAGCTGGAACACGGGCGTGTCAGCTCGAACACGGGCGTGTTCGATACCCGTGTGCGGGTTCAGAAGATTCGATTTTGACGGCGAATGCGGCACACGGCCCTGGACACGGGCGTGTGCCAGGCCGTGTTCGGTCCAGATTGGGCATTTCAGCCCCGAATCAAAGCCGCTCGTTTTCTTAGGTTGAGATCCGACGGCTGGGGTTGGTTCCTGAGAGGATATACTCGGGTTTGACTTAGAAAATCCTTCACTTTTCACCCTTTTCATCTCTCCAAACCCTTGGAGAAAGAAGAGCTAAGGCAAGAGGAAGAGGAGCTAGATCCGCCATTGGAGGAGCTTCGGAGCTCCGAATCGCAAGCCGACTCCGGATCCACGGAGGCAACGCAAGTGCGGTGATTTCTATCCGATTACTTTTCGATGGCGCCAAAGAGGAACACAAGGGTAACGATCCTCATCTTGAGCTTGAATCGCTCCTTTTCTTAGCATAGGAAGCCCCCTCTCGCGAGTTTGCGGAGAGTTGGAGGCGTTCCTTCGGGTAGATATGTAAAGTCCCCGTTGTTTAGAGTCCGTATGCGAGAACGGACATAGGCATTTTGGTTGAAGCCTACCCGGACATGTTAGTCCGGATCGGTGATGTTGCATTGCATAAGGCCGGAGAAGACTCCGTGCTATTGGGTGTTTTCGGGTTTTCTACGCGGTAGATTGCAGCAGGGAGCCTTGGGGACTAACCCAAAGGTGCACCCGGAAAACTGGGCGGATACGAGATCTTGCCAACTTGGTGGCCTGAGAGCCAGCTTGAACATAACGGGGTTATGTGATTTGTGTTAGAATGGGACTCGGTTAAAGTTTGACCCGCGCATATGGCTTAAATTGTCGTTGCGATGTGAGCACGGGTTTGATGGAGCCGTACCCGCTCTATGCCGTTCGGGTTAGAGAGACCTAAAGTTACATGGCACTCGCCGTTGGCATAGATGTGAGTCTTCGGCGGTCTATGGCTTAAATTGACGTGACCAATGCCAGGAAGACGAATTGCTCATAGGAATGGCCGTCTAAGTGGCGGTGGTGAGTCCGGAATGTTGGTGGCTTAAGTTGACGCGACATGGACCGGTTCACCGAGAATGTGCCCTGAGTGCACGGGACGTGTGGCCGTTCGAGCCAACGTCTGTGATGAAATGGCTATGGTTATATGCATTGCTCGCTTGTGCTAATGAAATGCAGGGAAGGAGCATCGCCGCCCCGAGTTGGGGGCGGGATCGTTATAATTTGGTCAGCATTGCTGACCATTGCCTTGTTTGCCACCGTGCGGTGGTTTGTTGCTTGCAGGTGCAGCTGGACCAAGCGGTCAATAGCGGGCTAAAGCCCTTTTTGCGAAGCTGGCCCTCGAAGGCCCAAATGGAAATGTTTTTTTTCTGTTTTATTCATGTATGACCGGCCTGCGTGCCGAGGTTTGTAAATCATGTATTAAACAAGTGGAACGTTTTGTAAGGCCTTAAGGTCGGCTTTTGAGTATTTTGTAATAACATTCCTTTTGGTAGTAGTGGACATTCATGCTTGTTGTTGGGTTCTTGAGTACAACTTATTTAAACTGCTTCCGCTAGAATGCTCTGTGTAGGACGTTGAGATTGGTTGGATGGTTTCCATACGTAACCACCCGGTCTGTCTGTGGTATATGGCGTCGGGCCCCGGCCGGACCTACTGCTATATGATATGCGACGGATAGGGGGTGTTACAATTTGGTATCAGACTACTGGTTTTGGTCGGGCTTGAATGGAATTCGTGGGCGAATTCTTTTTAAGGGGTGGTGAGCACATTGTGTGCGTCATCGTTATAACAGTAAAAAGAACCCATGAATGTCCACTTAGGAATGAAAATACTCGTGTTTGAGGAACCTGCGTGTTCCTATAATTGCTGTTTGCAATTTATTTGGTCGCTTAACGGTGTTTTGTACCACTATAGGTGACCCGAAGTGGTGTTGGGCCGTCAGAACGCCGAGTTTCTGAGGCAAGTAGTGCACCGGAAGTTGCTCCCGCAACACCTTTGTCGGCTGAAAATATAAGATTGGTGGCTGAAGCGGTGTTGGCCGTGATCAATGCGCATCCTGGGAGGCAAGCGCAGCAGCCCGCTCCTGTGATGGAGCAAGTACCTCTACAAGAGGCGGAGCCGAGGAGGGTGGAGCAAGTGGTTGCGGAACCAATAGTGCCAAGGAGGGCAACTGAGAGGCAGTTGAAGCATGTAATGAGCTTTAACCCTCCGTTATTCTCGGGGTTGGGAACCCCATCTCAGGCTGAAGACTGGCTCTCTAGGGTGAAGAGAGTCATGACAGCGACGGAGACGGAGGAGTGGCAGATGACCACCATCGCTACGTTCCTACTGGACGGTGAAGCGAGGATGTGGTGGGAAGGTTTGGAGCTGCATCACCTGAGAGGTAGACAACTGATAGACATTCCGATGGAAGAGCTCTCGGAATTGTTCTTGGCAAGATACCTCCCTTCGACTCAGAGGATTTCAATGGAGAATGAATTCCTGAAGTTGGTGCAGGGTGAGAGAAGCGTGGATGAATATCTCCACGAGTTTATGCGGTTGAGTCGTTATGCTAGCTCCACCATCATGGATGAGGAGCGCAAGACTAATCGTTTTTATGAAGGCTTGAGGGATGAGCTGAGATTGTTACTGTCGGGGCCAATGACGCAGGGTTTCTTAACCTTGGTCAATACTGCCCGGTCCTTGGAGAAGGACATGAAGAGTGTGCAAGCGAAGAAAAGCTTGAGTGAAAAGAAATCTGAGTTCAGAGTGCCGACTGCTTCAAAGTCCGGCTATCGGAGGGCTTTCAAGAAGCATAGGACTTCGGGTCCAGCTCCTTCTGGCGCTTCTGGGGCGACTACGGGTCGGACCCCGGGTGCGTGTTTTACATGTGGGAAGACGGGGCATTTCGCCCGTGACTGTTGGAGCGGACGTCCTAAGTCCGAGAGGAAGCCGGGAGCTACTTATGAAGAGAAGGGAAAGGCGGTGGAGTCGACCGCATCCCACTATGCTCCGGCCTAACCAAGGGTCTACAATCTTGGCCAACAGGAGGCCATTAAACAAGCTGACGTGGTGACAGGTACGGTTTAATTTATAGCAAGTCAATTCCTTTATATGCTTGTTATGCACATGTTACCTTACCACTGCTTGTTTAGGATTCGTATTGATTTGTGAAAATCCGGCACGAGCACTCTTCGATACGGGAGCTTCACACTCCTTCTTGTCCGAAGGATTTATATCACGCATTGGAGTCCCTTCTTCGATGGCGAAGGATAAGTTGGATGTGTTGTTGCCCAATGGGTGTTCGATGCGAGCGGTTAGGATCTGCGATGTTAAGATTCGTATTGGGGAGCAGGAGTTCGACCTGCGGGCGTCTTTACTTCCGTTAGTGGAGTTCGACGTCATATTTGGCATGGACTGGCTCTCGGAGCAGCAGGCCCATATAGATTGCGGTAGCAAGGAAGTCAAGCTGGGAGCAAGTCGTGAGACGACTTTTACGGGCTTAAAGGGGTCGAGCAAGACGTTGATGTCTGCTCTTCAGGTGGTGAAGGCGGTTCGTGCCGGAGCAGAACTGTTCTTTACACTTGTGGAGGTTGCAAAGCCGAAGCCCGCTTTGGATTGTATTTCAGTGGTATCGGAATACCCTGATGTGTTCCCCGCGGATCTTCCTGGAGCCCCGCCTCAACAGGAGATAGATTTCACGATCGAGCTAGTGCCAGGTGTAAAGCCTGTGTCACGATCTCCGTATCGGCTAGCGCCTAAGGAAATGGCGGAGCTGAAAGTTCAATTGCAAGAGTTGTTGGAGCAAGGTTATGTGCGCCCGAGTTCTTCGCCTTGGAGCGCGCCGGTCCTCTTTGTTAAGAAGAAGGACGGAAGCTTGAGATTATGTATTGATTATCGGGAGCTAAACAAGCTGACTGAGAAGAATAAGTACCCTATCCCTAGGATTGATGATCTCTTTGATCAGTTAGTCGGATCGACGGTGTACTCGAAGTTAGATCTCAAGTCTGGGTACTATCAGCTGCGGATAAGGGAGAGTGATATCCCGAAGACATCGTTTAGTACGAGATACGGGCATTATGAGTTTACGGTCATGCCGTTTGGGCTGACTAATGCGCCGTCAGTATTCATGGATTTGATGAACAGGACGTTCAGGGAGTACTTGGACCATTTCGTGATCGTCTTCATCGACGATATTTTGGTGTACTCGCAAAGTGAGGAAGATCACTTCAAGCATCTTCATTTGGTGTTGGAGACGCTAAGGAGAAACCAGTTGTATGCCAAGTTCTCGAAGTGCGAGTTTTGGCTATCCTTAGTGGCGTTCCTCGGGCATATAGTGAGTGGAGAGGGTATTGCTGTGGATCCGGCGAAGATTGTTGCGATACGGGAGTGGCCTGAGCTTGCTACGATAGCAGAAGTCCGGAGCTTTTTGGGGCTTGCCGGCTATTATAGGCGCTTCGTAGAGAACTTCTCGCGGTTAGCGTTACCTCTCACTACTTTGACGAGGAAGGATCATAAGTTCGTTTGGACGCCGGAGTGCGCGCGAGCTTTTGAGGAACTGAAGTGTCGGTTGACCACGGCGCCCGTGCTGAGTTCGCCGGTTGGAACCGAAGGCTATGAGATATATAGCGATGCTTAGGGCAGCGGTTTGGGTTGCATGCTATTGCAGCACGGCAGCGTGATAGCTTATGGCTCGAGACAGCTAAAAGTGCACGAGAGGAATTATCCGGTCCACGACTTGGAGTTGGCGGCCGTGATTTTTGCCTTGAAGCTGTGGAGACACTATTTGTACGGTGTGAAGATTGATATCTACACCGATCACAAGAGTCTAAAGTACCTGATTGATCAGAAAGATCTGAATATGCGGCAGCGTAGATGGATGGAGTTCCTGGGGGACTATACATTCAAGATCCACTACGTGCCTGGCAAAGGGAATGCGGTTGCGGACGCGTTGAGTCACCGAGCCCCAGCTCAAGCGAATTGGCTATCAGTGCATGATGAGCGGTTGGTGCAGGAGCTGGAGGCGTTGGAGATTGTTTGTGTGGATAGACAATCTAGTGCTGAAGCAGTGCTGAATTGGACTGAAGTCCAATATGACCTGGCTGATCGGATTCAGCAGGCTTTGGATATGGATGCTCATATGAAGCAGTTCATGATAGAGGCTCTGGATGGGTCAAATTCCCAATTCGTTGTGGAGGACGGATTGCTTTGGAAAGACGGTCGTTTGTGCGTCCCAAGTGTGGGCAATTTGCGGGTGGAGTTGTTGTACGAGGCACACCATACCAAGTACTCGATTCACCCGGGGAGCACGAAGATGTACCGCGACGTCAAGAAACTGTTTTGGTGGCCGGGTTTGAAAAAGGATGTGGCGATATACGTAGCGAAGTGCCAAACTTGCGCCTTGGTGAAGGCGGAGTGCCAAAAGCCGGGAGGATTTATTAAGTCCTTGCCTATTCCGGAGTGGAAATTCGACGACATCTCTATGGACTTTGTGCACGGTTTGCCAAGGTCGCAAAAAGGGAACGACACCATTTGAGTGGTGGTCGATCGATTAATAAAGGTGTCGCATTTTATTCCGCATAGGAAGGATGATCCGGTGGAGAAGCTGGCAAAACTTTATGTGGATAACATAGTGCGGCTTCATGGTGTGCCCCGCAGCATCGTGAGTGACCGAGATGGGCGGTTCACGTCCAATGATTGGAGGCTGGTGCAGCAAATGTTGGGGACAAAGCTGAAGTTTAGCACAGCCTTCCATCCGCAAACGGATGGGCAGACCGAGAGGGTCAATAGAACCATGGAAGACATGCTTCGCATGTGTGTCTTGGACTTTGGAAAGCAATGGGAGGACCACCTTTATTTGGTGGAGTTCGCATACAACAACAGCTACCAAGCAAGTATTCAGATGGCGCCTTTCGAGGCCCTATATGGTAGAAGATGTCGCACGCCGTTGTCTTGGTTAGAAACGGGCGAGTCGAAGCTGTATAAGCGATCGGAAGTGGATGATGCTACTTCTTTGGTGAGAACCATTCGGGAGAGGTTACTCATCGCTCAGGACCGGCAAGCAAAGTACTATAATGCCAAGCACAGGAACGTGGAGTTCGCTGTGGGTGATTATGTGTACCTAAAGATCAAGCCGTTCAAGGGTGTCTCGCGGGTGCGACGGTTGAAAAAGCTAAGCCCGAGGTACCTTGGACCGTTTGAGGTTCTGGAGCGAGTTGGAGAAGCGGCCTATAGGTTGAAGCTTTCGGTGGAGCTAAGTGGTTTACACGATGTGTTCCACATTTCGGTGCTTCAGAAGGCGGTGCAAGAGCCTACGCAAGTGATCGCGGTCGATCAAGTGCCGGTGGATAGTGGGCTAACGACAAAGGTCAAGCCCGTGCGGATTGAGGACTCGGAGGTCAAGCGGCTACGCAATAAAGAGATCAGGATGATCAAAGTCCGGTGGGACAATTGCGGTCGTGAGGAGCTCTCTTGGGAGCGAGAGCAGACTATGCTTGACGAGTATCCGGAGTTGTTCCGCTCAAGTACAAATGTTGGTTTTTGTATATCTTTCCTTTATGTAATTTCGTGGGCGAAATTCTTTTAAGAGGGGGAGAGTTGTAACACCCCGAAACTCAAAGGAGTAAAGGGGGACGTTTTGGGCCAGTTTTGGTTTCTGGCTGAAGGCACACGGCCTGGGACACGGGCGTGTCCCAGGGCGTGTCAAGCGTGTGTCGACACTTAGCCGCGAAGTCGTCGAGTTATTCTCGACGATTCGTCGAGAATGGGCACACGGCCTGCGACACGGGCGTGTCGTAGGGCGTGTCGACCCGTGTCGACACTTAGCCGTGAAATCGTCGAGTTATGCTCGACGATTCGTCGAGAATGGGTACACGGCCTGCGACACGGGCGTGTCGCAGGGCGTGTCGACCCATGTCGACGATCGTCAAGGTGAAATCGTCGAAATTCACTCGACGATCGTCGAGTCAAGGCACATGGCCTAGGACACGGGCGTGTCCAAGGCCGTGTCATCGAGTCGTCGATCTTCCCTCGACGAAATGTCCCGTGTACACGGCCTGGGGGCCCAGGCGTGTCAATATGACACGGGCAAGGACACGGGCGTGTCCTAGAACCCGTGCAGTGCTCGGGTTGAAAATGGGAGAAAAATCATGGGGTACACGACCGGCTACACGGCCGTGTCAGCTGGAACACGGGCGTGTCAGCTCGAACACGGGCGTGTTCGATACCCGTGTGCGGGTTCAGAAGATTCGATTTTGACGGCGAATGCGGCACACGGCCCTGGACACGGGCGTGTGCCAGGCCGTGTTCGGTCCAGATTGTGCATTTCAGCCCCGAATCAAAGCCGCTCGTTTTCTTAGGTTGAGATCCGACGGCTGGGGTTGGTTCCTGAGAGGATATACTCGGGTTTGACTTAGAAAATCCTTCACTTTTCACCCTTTTCATCTCTCCAAACCCTTGGAGAAAGAAGAGCTAAGGCAAGAGGAAGAGGAGCTAGATCCGCCATTGGAGGAGCTTCGGAGCTCCGAATCGCAAGCCGACTCCGGATCCACGGAGGCAACGCAAGTGCGGTGATTTCTATCTGATTACTTTTCGATGGCGCCAAAGAGGAACGCAAGGGTAACGATCCTCATCTTGAGCTTGAATCGCTCCTTTTCTTAGCATAGGAAGCCCCCTCTCGCGAGTTTGCGGAGAGTTGGAGGCGTTCCTTCGGGTAGATATGTAAAGTCCCCGTTGTTTAGAGTCCGTATGCGAGAACGGACATAGGCATTTTTGTTGAAGCCTACCCGGACATGTTAGTCCGGATCGGTGATGTTGCATTGCATAAGGCCGGAGAAGACTCCGTGCTATTGGGTGTTTTTGGGTTTTCTACTCGGTAGATTGCAGCAGGGAGCCTTGGGGACTAACCCAAAGGTGCACCCGGAAAACTGGGCGGATACGAGATCTTGCCAACTTGGTGGCCTGAGAGCCAGCTTGAACATAACGGGGTTATGTGATTTGTGTTAGAATGGGACTCGGTGAAAGTTTGACCCGCGCATATGGCTTAAATTGTCGTTGCGATGTGAGCACGGGTTAGATGGAGTCGTACCCGCTCTATGTCGTTCGGGTTAGAGAGACCTAAAGTTACATGACACTCGCCGTTGGCATAGATGTGAGTCTTCGGCGGTCTATGGCTTAAATTGACGTGACCAATGCCAGGAAGACGAATTGCTCATATGAATGGCCGTCTAAGTGGCGGTGGTGAGTCCGGAATGTTGGTGGCTTAAGTTGACGCGACATGGACCGGTTCACCGAGAATGTGCCCTGAGTGCACGGGACGTGTGGCCGTTCGATCCAACGTCAGTGATGAAATGGCTATGGTTATATGCATTGCTCGCTTGTGCTAATGAAATGCAGGGAAGGAGCATCGCCGCCCCGAGTTGGGGGCGGGATCGTTATAATTTGGTCAGCATTGCTGACCATTGCCTTGTTTGCCACCGTGCGGTGGTTTGTTGCTTGCAGGTGCAGCTGGACCAAGCGGTCAATAGCGGGCTAAAGCCCTTTTTGCGAAGCTGGCCCTCGAAGGCCCAAATGGAAATGTTTTTTTTCTGTTTTATTCATGTATGACCGGCCTGCGTGCCGAGGTTTGTAAATCATGTATTAAACAAGTGGAACGTTTTGTAAGACCTTAAGGTCGACTTTTGAGTATTTTGTAATAACATTCCTTTTGGTAGTAGTGGACATTCATGCTTGTTGTTGGGTTCTTGAGTACAACTTATTTAAACTGCTTCCGCTAGAATGCTCTGTGTAGGACGTTGAGATTGGTTGGATGGTTTCCATACGTAACCACCCGGTCTGTCTGTGGTATATGGCGTCGGGCCCCGGCCGGACCTACTGCTATATGCTATGCGACGGATAGGGGGTGTTACAATTTGGTATCAGACTACTGGTTTTGGTCGGGCTTGAATGGAATTCGTGGGCGAATTCTTTTTAAGGGGTGGTGAGCACATTGTGTGCGTCATCGTTATAACAGTAAAAAGAACCCATGAATGTCCACTTAGGAATGAAAATACTCGTGTTTGAGGAACCTGCGTGTTCCTATAATTGCTGTTTGCAATTTATTTGGTCGCTTAACGGTGTTTTGTACCACTATAGGTGACCCGAAGTGGTGTTGGGCCGTCAGAACGCCGAGTTTCTGAGGCAAGTAGTGCACCGGAAGTTGCTCCCGCAACACCTTTGTCGGCTGAAAATATAAGATTGGTGGCTGAAGCGGTGTTGGCCGTGATCAATGCGCAGTCTGGGAGGCAAGCGCAGCAGCCCGCTCCTGTGATGGAGCAAGTACCTCTGCAAGAGGCGGAGCCGAGGAGGGTGGAGCAAGTGGTTGCGGAACCAATAGTGCCAAGGAGGGCAACTGAGAGGCAGTTGAAGCATGTAATGAGCTTTAACCCTCCGTTATTCTCGGGGTTGGGAACCCCATCTCAGGCTGAAGACTGGCTCTCTAGGGTGAAGAGAGTCATGACAGCGACGGAGACGGAGGAGTGGCAGATGACCACCATCGCTACGTTCCTGCTGGACGGTGAAGCGAGGATGTGGTGGGAAGGTTTGGAGCTGCATCACCTGAGAGGTAGACAACTGATAGACATTCCGATGGAAGAGTTCTCGGAATTGTTCTTGGCAAGATACCTCCCTTCGACTCAGAGGATTTCAATGGAGAATGAATTCCTGAAGTTGGTGCAGGGTGAGAGAAGCGTGGATGAATATCTCCACGAGTTTACGCGGTTGAGTCGTTATGCTAGCTCCACCATCATGGATGAGGAGCGCAAGACTAATCGTTTTTATGAAGGCTTGAGGGATGAGCTGAGATTGTTACTGTCGGGGCCAATGACGCAGGGTTTCTTAACCTTGGTCAATACTGCCCGGTCCTTTCAGAAGGACATGAAGAGTGTGCAAGCGAAGAAAAGCTTGAGTGAAAAGAAATCTGAGTTCAGAGTGCCGACTGCTTCAAAGTCCGGCTATCGGAGGGATTTCAAGAAGCATAGGACTTCGGGTCCAGCTCCTTCTGGCGCTTCTGGGGCGACTACGGGTCGGACCCCGGGTGCGTATTTTACATGTGGGAAGACGGGGCATTTCGCCCGTGACTGTTGGAGCGGACGTCCTAAGTCCGAGAGGAAGCCGGGAGCTACTTATGAAGAGAAGGGAAAGGCGGTGGAGTCGACCGCATCCCACTATGCTCCGGCCCAACCAAGGGTCTACAATCTTGGCCAACAGGAGGCCATTAAACAAGCTGACGTGGTGACAGGTACGGTTTAATTTATAGCAAGTCAATTCCTTTATATGCTTGTTATGCACATGTTACCTTACCACTGCTTGTTTAGGATTCTTATTGATTTGTGAAAATCCGGCACGAGCACTCTTCGATACGGGAGCTTCACACTCCTTCTTGTCCGAAGGATTTATATCACGCATTGGAGTCCCTTCTTCGATGGCGAAGGATAAGTTGGATGTGTTGTTGCCCAATGGGTGTTCGATGCGAGCGGTTAGGATCTGCGATGTTAAGATTCGTATTGGGGAACAGGAGTTCGACCTGCGGGCGTCTTTACTTCCGTTAGTGGAGTTCGACGTCATATTTGGCATGGACTGGCTCTCGGAGCAGCAGGCCCATATAGATTGCGGTAGCAAGGAAGTCAAGCTGGGAGCAAGTCGTGAGACGACTTTTACGGGCTTAAAGGGGTCGAGCAAGACGTTGATGTCTGCTCTTCAGGTGGTGAAGGCGGTTCGTGCCGGAGCAGAACTGTTCTTTACACTTGTGGAGGTTGTAAAGCCGAAGCCCGCTTTGGATTGTATTTCAGTGGTATCGGAATACCCTGATGTGTTCCCCGCGGATCTTCCTGGAGCCCCGCCTCAACGGGAGATAGATTTCACGATCGAGCTAGTGCCAGGTGCAAAGCCTGTGTCACGATCTCCGTATCGGCTAGCGCCTAAGGAAATGGCGGAGCTGAAAGTTCAATTGCAAGAGTTGTTGGAGCAAGGTTATGTGCGCCCGAGTTCTTCGCCTTGGAGCGCGCCGGTCCTCTTTGTTAAGAAGAAGGACGGAAGCTTGAGATTATGTATTGATTATCGGGAGCTAAATAAGCTGACTGAGAAGAATAAGTACCCGATCCCTAGGATTGATGATCTCTTTGATCAGTTAGTCGGATCGACGGTGTACTCGAAGTTAGATCTCAAGTCTGGGTACTATCAGCTGCGGATAAGGGAGAGTGATATCCCGAAGACAGCGTTTAGTACGAGATACGGGCATTATGAGTTTACGGTCATGCCGTTTGGGCTGACTAATGCGCCGTCAGTATTCATGGATTTGATGAACAGGACGTTCAGGGAGTACTTGGACCATTTCGTGATCGTCTTCATCGACGATATTTTGGTGTACTCGCAAAGTGAGGAAGATCACTTCAAGCATCTTCATTTGGTGTTGGAGACGCTAAGGAGAAACCAGTTGTATGCCAAGTTCTCGAAGTGCGAGTTTTGACTATCCTCAGTGGCGTTCCTCGGGCATATAATGAGTGGAGAGGGTATTGCTGTGGATCCGGCGAAGATTGTTGCGATACGGGAGTGGCCTGAGCTTGCTACGGTAGCAGAAGTCCGGAGCTTTTTGGGGCTTGCCGGCTATTATAGGCGCTTCGTAGAGAACTTCTCGCGGTTAGCGTTACCTCTCACTACTTTGACGAGGAAGGATCATAAGTTCGTTTGGACGCCGGAGTGCGCGCGAGCTTTTGAGGAACTGAAGTGTCGGTTGACCACGGCGCCTGTGCTGAGTTCGCCGGTTGGAACCGAAGGCTATGAGATATATAGCGATGCTTCGGGCAGCGGTTTGGGTTGCGTGCTATTGCAGCACGGCAGCGTGATAGCTTATGACTCGAGACAGCTAAAAGTGCACGAGAGGAATTATCCGGTCCACGACTTGGAGTTGGCGGCCGTGATTTTTGCCTTGAAGCTGTGGAGACACTATTTGTACGGTGTGAAGATTGATATCTACACCGATCACAAGAGTCTAAAGTACCTGATTGATCAGAAAGATCTGAATATGCGGCAGCGTAGATGGATGGAGTTCCTGGGGGACTATACATTCAAGATCCACTACGTGCCTGGCAAAGGGAATGCGGTTGCGGACGCGTTGAGTCGCCGAGCCCCAGCTCAAGTGAATTGGCTATCAGTGCATGATGAGCGGTTGGTGCAGGAGCTGGAGGCGTTGGAGATTGTTTGTGTGGATAGACAATCTAATGTTGAAGCAGTGCTGAATTGGACTGAAGTCCAATATGACCTGACTGATCGGATTCGGCAGGCTTTGGATATGGATGATCATATGAAGCAGTTCATGATAGAGGCTCTGGATGGGTCAAATTCCCAATTCGTTGTGGAGGACGGATTGCTTTGGAAAGACGGTCGTTTGTGCGTCCCAAGTGTGGGCAATTTGCGGGTGGAGTTGTTGTACGAGGCACACCATACCAAGTACTCGATTCACCCGGGGAGCACGAAGATGTACCGCGACGTCAAGAAACTGTTTTGGTGGCCGGGTTTGAAAAAGGATGTGGCGCTATACGTAGCGAAATGCCAAACTTGCGCCTTGGTGAAGGCGGAGTGTCAAAAGCCGGGAGGATTTCTTAAGTCCTTGCCTATTCCGGAGTGGAAATTCGACGACATCTCTATGGACTTTGTGCACGGTTTGCCAAGGTCGCAAAAAGGGAACGACGCCATTTGGGTGGTGGTCGATCGATTAACAAAGGTGTCGCATTTTATTCCGCATAGGAAGGATGATCCGGTGGAGAAACTGGCAAAACTTTATGTGGATAACATAGTGCGGCTTCATGGTGTGCCCCGCAGCATCGTGAGTGACCGAGATGGGCGGTTCACGTCCAATGATTGGAGGCTGGTGCAACAAATGTTGGGGACAAAGCTGAAGTTTAGCACAGCCTTCCATCCGCAAACGGATGGGCAGACCGAGAGGGTCAATAGAACCATGGAAGACATGCTTCGCATGTGTGTCTTGGACTTTGGAAAGCAATGGGAGGACCACCTTTATTTGGTGGAGTTCGCATACAACAACAGCTACCAAGCAAGTATTCAGATGGCGCCTTTCGAGGCCCTATATGGTAGAAGATGTCGCACGCCGTTGTCTTGGTTAGAAACGGGCGAGTCGAAGCTGTATAAGCGATCAGAAGTGGATGATGATACTTATTTGGTGAGAACCATTCGGGAGAGGTTACTCATCGCTCAGGACCGGCAAGCAAAGTACTATAATGCCAAGCACAGGAACGTGGAGTTCGCTGTGGGTGATTATGTGTACCTAAAGATCAAGCTGTTCAAGGGTGTCTTGCGGGTGCGGCGGTTGAAAAAGCTAAGCCCGAGGTACCTTGGACCGTTTGAGGTTCTGGAGCGAGTTGGAGAAGCGGCCTATAGGTTGAAGCTTTCGGTGGAGCTAAGTGGTTTACACGATGTGTTCCACATTTCGGTGCTTCGGAAGGCGGTGCAAGAGCCTACGCAAGTGATCGCGGTCGATCAAGTGCCGGTGGATAGTGGGCTAACGACAAAGGTCAAGCCCGTGCAGATTGAGGACTCGGAGGTCAAGCGGCTACGCAATAAAGAGATCAGGATGGTCAAAGTCCGGTGGGACAATTGCGGTCGTGAGGAGCTCTCTTGGGAGCGAGAGCAGACTATGCTTGACGAGTATCCGGAGTTGTTCCGCTCAGGTACAAATGTTGGTTTTTGTATATCTTTCCTTTATGTAATTTCGTGGGCGAAATTCTTTTAAGAGGGGGAGAGTTGTAACACCCCGAAACTCAAAGGAGCAAAGGGGGACGTTTTGGGCCAGTTTTGGTTTCTGGCTGAAGGCACACGGCCTGGGACACGGGCGTGTCCCAGGGCGTGTCAAGCGTGTGTCGACACTTAGCCGCGAAGTCGTCGAGTTATTCTCGACGATTCGTCGAGAATGGGCACACGGCCTGCGACACGGGCGTGTCGCAGGGCGTGTCGACCCGTGTCGACACTTAGCCGTGAAATCGTCGAGTTATGCTCGACGATTCGTCGAGAATGGGTACACGGCCTGCGACACGGGCGTGTCGCAGGGCGTGTCGACCCGTGTCGACGATCGTCAAGGTGAAATCGTCGAAATTCACTCGACGATCGTCGAGTCAAGGCACACGGCCTAGGACACGGGCGTGTCCAAGGCCGTGTCATCGAGTCGTCGATCTTCCCTCGACGAAATGTCCCGTGTACACGGCCTGGGGGCCCAGGAGTGTCAATATGACACGGGCAAGGACACGGGCGTGTCCTAGAACCCGTGCAGTGCTCGGGTTGAAAACGGGAGAAAAATCATGGGGTACACGGCCGGCTACACGGCCGTGTCAGCTGGAACACGGGCGTGTCAGCTCGAACACGGGCGTGTTCGATACCCGTGTGCGGGTTCAGAAGATTCGATTTTGACGGCGAATGCGGCACACGACCCTGGACACGGGCGTGTGCCAGGCCGTGTTCGGTCCAGATTGGGCATTTCAGCCCCGAATCAAAGCAGCTCGTTTTCTTAGGTTGAGATCCGACGGCTGGGGTTGGTTCCTAAGAGGATATACTCGGGTTTGACTTAGAAAATCCTTCACTTTTCACCCTTTTCATCTCTCCAAACCCTTGGAGAAAGAAGAGCTAAGGCAAGAGGAAGAGGAGCTAGATCCGCCATTGGAGGAGCTTCAGAGCTCCGAATCGCAAGCCGACTCCGGATCCACGGAGGCAACGCAAGTGCGGTGATTTCTATCCGATTACTTTTCGATGGCGCCAAAGAGGAACGCAAGGGTAATGATCCTCATCTTGAGCTTGAATTGCTCCTTTTCTTAGCATAGGAAGCCCCCTCTCGCGAGTTTGCGGAGAGTTGGAGGCGTTCCTTCGGGTAGATATGTAAAGTCCCCGTTGTTTAGAGTCCGTATGCGAGAACGGACATAGGCATTTTGGTTGAAGCCTACCCGGACATGTTAGTCCGGATCGGTGATGTTGCATTGCATAAGGCCGGAGAAGACTCCGTGCTATTGGGTGTTTTCGGGTTTTCTACGCGGTAGATTGCAGCAGGGAGCCTTGGGGACTAACCCAAAGGTGCACCCGGAAAACTGGGCGGATACGAGATCTTGCCAACTTGGTGGCCTGAGAGCCAGCTTGAACATAACGGGGTTATGTGATTTGTGTTAGAATGGGACTCGGTGAAAGTTTGACCCGCGCATATGGCTTAAATTGTCGTTGCGATGTGAGCACGGGTTAGATGGAGCCGTACCCGCTCTATGTCGTTCGGGTTAGAGAGACCTAAAGTTACATGGCACTCGCCGTTGGCATAGATGTGAGTCTTCGGCGGTCTATGGCTTAAATTGACGTGACCAATGCCAGGAAGACGAATTGCTCATAGGAATGGCCGTCTAAGTGGCGGTGGTGAGTCCGGAATGTTGGTGGCTTAAGTTGATGCGACATGGACCGGTTCACCGAGAATGTGCCCTGAGTGCACGGGACGTGTGGCCGTTCGAGCCAACGTCTGTGATGAAATGGCTATGGTTATATGCATTGCTCGCTTGTGCTAATGAAATGCAGGGAAGGAGCATCGCCGCCCCGAGTTGGGGGCGGGATCGTTATAATTTGGTCAGCATTGCTGACCGTTGCCTTGTTTGCCACCGTGCGGTGGTTTGTTGCTTGCAGGTGCAGCTGGACCAAGCAGTCAATAGCGGGCTAAAGCCCTTTTTGCGAAGCTGGCCCTCGAAGGCCCAAATGAAAATGTTTTTTTCTGTTTTATTCATGTATGACCGGCCTGCGTGCCGAGGTTTGTAAATCATGTATTAAACAAGTGGAACGTTTTGTAAGGCCTTAAGGTCGACTTTTGAGTATTTTGTAATAACATTCCTTTTGGTAGTAGTGGACATTCATGCTTGTTGTTGGGTTCTTGAGTACAACTTATTTAAACTGCTTCCGCTAGAATACTCTGTGTAGGACGTTGAGATTGGTTGGATGGTTTCCATACGTAACCACCCGGTCTGTCTGTGGTATATGGCGTCGGGCCCCGGCCGGACCTACTGCTATATGCTATGCGACGGATAGGGGGTGTTACATAGACCATATCGTTTTGTAGATTTGATAGTCTTGTATAGGCCATATCATTTTGTAGCTTTGATAGTCTTGTATAGATCATATCGCTTTGTAGCTTTGATAGCTTTGATAGTCTTGTATAAACCATATCGTTTTGTTAGCTTTGATAGTCTTGTATAGGCAATACCGTCTCGTTAGTGTGTTATACTCTCTTGTATGTTGTGTCATCTTATATAGGCTACACCGTTGTACGTGCTCGGTCATCATGTTCTTTTTTTCTGTTGTCGTGAGTCTCGACGCTAAGTCTTGTATGGTGCCAGTAAGCAAAAAATCTTCAATTTTTTATAAGGTGATTATTATTCTGATTTTTTTTAATGGTAAAACATGTGCATATTTTTTTCTGCTCACTTTGAGTTGTACTTAAACTTGTCTCCAATCTTGTTTAGGATTGTATATATATATATATACACACACACACACACACACACACACACACACACACACACACACATATATTGGACTGTGTGTGTTAATGGGATTAGCCACTGGCATAGTGCTTATTTATGTTATATGATGGACTGTGAACGTTAGTGGGATGAGCCACTGTCACAGTGTCTGCTTATGATTTGATGGATTGTGAGCGTTAGTGGAATAAGCCACTGTCACAGTGTCTGCTTATGATTTGATGAACTGTGAGCATTAGTGGAATGGGCCACCGTCACAGTGTCTACATATGATTTGATGGATTGTGAGCATTAGTGGAATGAGCCACCGTCACAGTGTCTGCTTATGATTTGATGAAGTGTGAGCGTTAGTGGAATGAGCCACCGTCACAGTTTCTGCTTATGATTTGATGGACTATGAGCGTTAGTGGAATAAGCCATCATAATAATGTTTGCTTATGATTTGATGGACTATGAGCGTTAGTGGAATAAGCCACCATCACAGTATATACTAATGATTTGTTGGACTGCGAGCGTTAGTGGAGTGAGCCACCGTCACAGAGCCGATTTGTGAATGAGACACTCCAATTTAGGTAGTTGGGACCGATGAGTTTGGAAACGATGCCAAGGTTACCCGAAGGAGTCGGATGAGTAGGAGGAGGAGAGACAACATGAGTAGTGGTGGTAGAGATATCAGAGTATGCCATATAGGAGAGCAGTGAGAAGTACAAGTCACGATTAGAAGGAGAGGTTGCAGCGATGTTGAAGTTGGTGACCGGGCGGTCTGTCTTGGCGGGTTGAAGACCGCGCGGTCTGGCGGTTTGATTCGCCGGCTTGTAAACCGGGCGGTCTAGCGATCTTCACAGGCGACCTCTCTGCTTCTCTTGTGGTAGCCGTGCGGTTAGCCCTTCTGTCTAACCGCGCGGCTTGTGCGGTTTACTTTGTATAGTCCGCTTAACTTGTAAATTTTTAGTCCCACATCACTTATTTGTATTCTCTCATCTCTCCTCCATTCTATATAAGGGAGGGCATACCTTTGTAATAGATACATTTTTCGGATAATAAAGTTCAGTTTAAAACCATTTCGGTTTGTTTCTGTTCGGCTTTTACATGGTATCAGAGGATTCGATCTACTCCTCCTGATTCTGTGTCTTGCTGTCCGCGCGGCTTGTTGTGCCGGTTTGCTCCCTGTCCGCGCGGCCTCTTCTTCCCCTCTACTAGTGTCTGCAGCTTGGTCGTAGCTTTCACAACGACTTGTTTTGTCCTCCTTCTGTTCGCGCGGCCTGTCCTCTAGCCGTTTGACTTCTTCTATTCGCGCGGCCTGTTCTCTAGCCGTTCGACTTCTTCTGTTCGCGCGGCCTGTCCTCTAGCCGTTCGACTTCTTCCCCTCTGTTTGTGTCTACAGCTAGGTCGTGGCTTTTCTGGCCGCTGGTTTTATCCCCTTATGACCGCTGCCGCCCTTCTTTCTCCTATCCGCGCGGTTTGTTGCCTAACCGCCCGACTTCCTTTGTTTCCAGCTCCTATAGCTTTTTCTGATGCCTCTACTGCCACCACCCCTGTCGCCAATCCGGCTCCGCCTCTTCCTCCTACTCCTTCCGGGAACCTTGGGACCGTTTCCAAGCTTGTTGGCTCCAACTACCCAGATTAGAGCGTCTCTTTCACCTTTCTTCTTCGCTCACAACGCAAACACCACCATCTCGTTGATGACCCACCTCCTATCACTTCACCTCTCTTTGATGACTGGGATGCAAGTGACGCGCTTGTGTGTACTTGGCTCGCGAACAGTCTTTCTGATGAGTGCCTTCCCGTCATACGTCATGATGAGACGGTCAAGGCCGATTGGCTTCATCTTGCCGCTTTGTACTCCAAAGGGGCTCAGACTTCCCGCATCTATACGTTGTATGCGGACCTCTTTTCCCGTCCCACCTTGTCTCCTGCTGCTGCCTACCAACAGGTCCAGGCTCTTGGGGCTGAGATTCTTCAGAATCATCCCTTTTCTGCGGATTTGGCTCAACAACACAAGCACTTCCAGGAGCTTCTGGTTGTGTGTTATCTGCTCCGGCTTCCTGATACTTATGACATGATCCGCCAGCAAATTCTGGGTGAGGCTGAATCTCCCACTTTAGATACCACCGCTGCCCGCATCGCTACTGTCACCTCCCTCCTTCAGCGCCCACTTTCGCCCGCTCCTTCTCCACCACCGGACAACTATTCTCATCACACTCAGCGGAGTGGCTCTGGTAGTCGCAGTCACCAGTCCGGCGGCAGTGCTTTTTCCCGCTACCTCTGTTCTCATTGTGGCCGCACCAGCCATACTTTCGAACGCTGCTGGATGAAGTATCCTCATCTTCGCCCCTCCGATGACTCTTCCAAGCCGTCTGTCTCTGTTGTAACTTCTTCAGGTAGTGCCCACGTGGTGACTCAAGGTAAATGGCTCATCGACTCTGGTGCCACTAATCACATGACGGGCAACCCTCAGTGCTTATCTTTGCTCGAACAACATGATCGGTTGCCCCCGGTACTAGTTGCAGATGGTTCTCCCTCCCCGGTTCATGGGACGGGAGTGGTTCATGTTACTCCGTCACTACGCCTAGCGGACACTCTCTATGTGCCCAAGTTTCCGTGCAATCTGTTGTCTGTTACCTCTTTATGCAAACAGCTTCAGTGTTCTATGACATTTACACCAACTTCTTGTTCTTTTCAGGATCCGAGCTCCCACCGGATGATTGCTACTAGGACTGAGAGCGGCGCCCTCTACTTCCTCGACAATGTTTTCGCCTTGTCCGCCTTCTCGTCTTCCTGTACGGATCTTCTCCAGTAGCATCTCCGCCTCAGTCATCCTCCACCCCGTCTTCTACATCAACTTCTGCCGTACCTCCCTCCGTCCAGTACTCCTCTCCAATGCGATGCCTGTCAACTCGGCAAGCATCACCGTTCCTCCTTCCCGCCGAAGCACGGACGGGGCTCTACTCGTCCTTTTGATCTTGTCCACTCTGATATCTGGGGACCTGCTCCTACCCTCACCATTGGTCGGGGTAGTTCTTATTTTGTAACCTTTATAGATGATTTTTCTCGATGTACTTGGGTGTATCTCCTCCGAGATCGCTCTGAACTTTTAGATGTATGGATATCCTTTTACCAGTTGATTAAAACTCAGTTCAATATCTGTATTAAAACTTTTCGTTCCGACAATACTAAAGAGTATATGAGTCATGCTTTTACTTCTTTTTGTGTGCAACATGACATTATTCATCAGACTAGCTGTGTTTACACCTCCCAACAAAATGGGGGTGACGGAATGCAAAAACCATCACCTCCTCGATGTGGCTCGCACATTGATGACCCAGATGCATGTCCCTCGCTCGTATTGGGGCTATGTTGTTCTCCTTGCCTGCTACCTCATCAATCGACTTCCATCCACCATTCTCCACGGGAAAACACCCTTCTCCATTCTATATCCAGACAAGGAGCCTTTTCCTCTCCCTCTCCGCATCTTTGGATGCACTGCCTTTGTCCATACCCCATCTGCCAACCGTGACAAGCTCTCCCCTCGCTCCACCAAATGTGTCTTTCTGGGGTACTCCACCACTCAGAAAGGCTATTGTTGCTTTAACCCTATTCTTCGTCAGCAGTTCGTCTCTGCTGACGTTACCTTCTTCGAGAATGCCTCCTACTTCTCGGCTGACTCCTCCTCTCCTTCCCCGCCTTCTGACTCTCCTGCTATTCCCTTCGTTCCCATGTCTCCTACCGAGATACCCACCCCTCCGCCCTCTTCGTCTCCTCCTCTCTCTCCACCTCTCTCTCTCCCACTTCTCCACCTCCATCTCCACCCTCTCCGCCGCTGTCGTTCTCTTCTCCCGTGCCAGTTCTCTCTGCCACGGACGCTCCGGATCCCGAGGGGGCTGCCGACCTGGATCTCCCTGTGGCTCTTCGCAAAGGGGTGTGGACATGTACCCTCCACCCCCTTGCTGCTGTTGTTTCATATGATCGTCTTACACCTTCTCGCAGGGCCTTTGCACTGGCTATCTCTGCTACTGCCACGTCTCGTTCCTATCAGGAGGCCCTTGCTATTCTCCACTGGAAGCTGGCCATGGATGAGGAAATGGCGACCCTCACGGAGCGGGGTACATGGACTCTTGTTCCTCCTCCCTTCGGTACTGATGTTGTTGGCTGTCGCTGGGTATTTGTGGTCAAATTTGGCCCAGACGGCATTGTAGATCGGTATAAGGCTCGCCTTGTTGCTAAGGGCTTTACTCAGACCTATGTGGTTGATTACTTTGACACCTTCTCCCCCGTGGCTCGTCTCAGCACTATCCGGGTCCTTCTCTCTGTGGTCGTCAATCGGGATTGGCCGATTTCTCAGCTGGACGTCAAGAATGCCTTCCTTTATGGTGATCTTCACGAGGCCGTTTACATGGAGCAACCTCCTGGGTATGTTGCTCAGGGGGAGACACGAGTATGCCGGCTGCAGAAGGCAATTTATGGCCTCAAGCAGAGTCCTCGAGCTTGGTTTGATAAGTTCAGCGACATTGTGGCGGCTGTTGGTTTTGTGCGAAGCTCTGTTGATCACTCTCTCTTTATTCGCAAAACTCCTTCTGTGCTGGTTGTTCTTTCTGTGTACGTCGATGATATTCTTCTCACTGGCGATGACCAGGAAGGGGTAGCCCTGACAAAGCGACATCTTCGCCAACATCTGATCACTAAAGATATGGGCTCTCCAAAGTACTTTCTGGGGATCGAAATCTCTCGGAAGCCCGACTCCTTAGTTCTCTCTCAGCGTAAGTATGCCCTTGATCTTTTAAAAGAGGCAGGATTGACTGGAGCAAAACCTGCCCGATGCCCCATGGCAACTGGGGAGGACAAAACCTGGAAAGATGACTCGCCTCCTCTTTCAGATAGTTCGCGGTACAGGCGTCTGGTTGGTAAGCTCATATATCTCACAGTGACCAGACCCGACATTTCCTATGCTGTGGGCAAGGTGAGTCAATTCATGCAAGCGCCTAGGGAGTGTCATCTACAGTCCGCCTTGCGGATCTTGGAGTATGTCAAAGCAGCGCCTGGGAAAGGATTACGTCTTCAGAAGAATGGTCATCTGAGGATTGAAGCCTACTCAGATGCAAGTTATGCTGATGACAAAGGGGATCGCAAGTCAACCTCAGGTTTTTGCACCTTTGTTGGGGGAAATCTGGTGAGCTGGAAGAGCAAGAAGCAGTCTGTTGTCTCCAGGTCCAGTGCAGAAGCTGAGTATCACAGTATGACGTCAACCACTTGTGAGTTAAAATGGCTGCGGGCTCTCATGCTAGATTTAGGAGAGGTGTACAACCATCCTCTACCTATGTTCTGTGATAACAAGGTCGGCATATACATCTCCAAAAATTCGGTATTCCATGAAAGAACAAAGCACATTGAGGTAGACTGCCATTTCATTCGTGAAGAGATTTTAAAAGAACAAATTTGCACTCCTTTTGTCACGTCTGATAAAGAGCTGGCTGACATCTTCACCAAGCCAGTTTCCGCCTCGTTTCTGCTTGTTTGCGACAAGCTGGGCATGATTGATATATATGCTCCAGCTTGAGGGGGAGTGTTGAAGTTGGTGACCGGGCGGTCTATCTTGGCGGGTTGAAGACCGCGCGGTCTGGCGGTTTGACTCGCCGGCTTGTAAACCGGGCGGTCTAGCGATCTTCACAGGCGACCTCTCTGCTTCTCTTGTGGTAGCCGTGCAGTTAGCCCTTCTGTCTAACCGCGCAGCTTGTGCAGTTTACTTTGTATAGTCCGCTTAACTTGTAAATTTTTAGTCCCACATCTCTTATTTGTATTCTCTCATCTCTCCTCCATTCTATATAAGGGAGGGCATACCTTTGTAATAGATACCGTTTTCGGATAATAAAGTTCAGTTTAAAACCATTTCGGTTTGTTTCTGTTCGGCTTTTACAAGCGACAAAGAACAAGTCGCGGCTAGAAAAGGAGGGCGCGACGACTTAAGAACGGGTCGCAGCGACAAAAGGAGGATGCGACGACTAAAGACAGGTCACCACAAGAGGAACAGGTCGCGGCGATGGAATAACAGGTCATGACAAGAAGAAAGAGGAATCAAAGAGGCCACGCACACAAAGGGCAACGACAAGGAGGGAAAGAAATCACGCGAACAGGGAGAAGGCAGGCAGAAGAAACAAGTCGCGAAGACAGGTCGCGAGAAGATGAAGAAAGCCGCGTGGACAGAGAGTGCTCACAGAATCAGGAGGAAAAGATCGAGTTCCTCTGATACCAAGTGCGAACAGAAAACAAACAAGCTGAAAATTTGGAAAAACAAATTTTATTATTCAAAAAAGGTGTGTATTATAAAGGTATAACCTCCCTTTTATAGAATGGAGGAGATGAGAGAGATTACAAATAAACAATATGGTACTAAATAATTACAAGTATATGCAGCTTTACAAATAAACAAACCGAACAAGTCACGCGGTTAGACAAGCCGGCTAACCGCTCGACAACCACCAGAAGGAGAGAACAAGCTGCCACAGAGAGACCGCTAGACCGCCGGTCTCCAAGTGGCCTGAGACAAACCTCCAGACCTCTGGGATACCAAACAGCAACAGCCCGACAGACAAGCCGCTAGGATAAACTGCCAGACCGCCAGGCCTCAGAATAGCAATAGACCGTCCGGCCTCCATACTGAAACAAGAACAAACATAATTCTACTAATATTATGTGCTATTGCTGTAGTAAGCCAGGTCACGTGATTGTCGACTGCCCTCATAAGAAGTAAGGTGGAAGAAGAGAAGAGTATTAGTCCTCCCACGACAAAAAGAAGGAGAAGAGCTTCATGGCAAAGAAGCAAAAAAGCTTCAGTGACACTGACTCGTCTGAGTCAAGTGAGAATTAAGAAGCCTACTTTGGGCTCATGGCTCACTACGACGGAGAAGAAGCTGACCCCTAATTTCATGGGGAGGTAAACTCTCACACCATTCTTTCTGAGTCTGATGCTCCAGACAATGATCATGAGGATTGTTCCTCTGATGATGAATCAGAACTCATGGCTCGGTATAAAGAGATGATCAAGTCCTATGACCGGTGTAGAAAAGTTGTTAGAACTCAGGCAAACAAGATCAAATCCCTTAAGGCTGAGGAGATCACTCTGAGGGAGGAAGTCATAAGAATGAACTCACTCAGAGAGGAACTCTATGTCCTGGCTGATGATAATAAAAGTTCACACGAGCTCCTTAACCTAAAAGAGAAAATCATCGAAAAGCTGGAAGGACAGCTTGCTGCTGAAAAGAAACTTGTTGAAAGTTTCTCCAAGCCCAAGACTATCCTTCCACTTATTGTTGAATTCTCTGCTCATACTATAAGAGCTGGCTTAGTTCAAGTGGCTGCTCCTAGTAAGTCTTCTGAGCGAGCTAAGGCCAGAAGGTTGAATAAGGCTGCTATGAAAGCAAGCGCCGAAGCTAAAGGTAAAGCACCTGAAAGTCAAATAAAGTTCAAGAAGGTGATATTCCATTCTAACTCGTTCGACTTCGAGACTTCCTATGGACATCTAACCCGACCAACTTACGTTGACCCGGTTGATAGATACCAAGGGTGGACTCGTCCCCGAAACTTATGTGTTAGTGTCTTCAAAGCACCTTATGAAGAGATTATTCTACATAGCTATGGTCCATATATTTATGGTCCAAATGATAAGAAAGCTCCAATGGTGAAACTCGTTGTTCAAAAGGCACTTGCGAAGAAGAAGCTATGTGAGTGTTATCACCATGAGGCTTCTACCTCCAAGTCAGTTGCTCCTACTAGACCACACGTTCAAAACGTCAAGCGGGAGACTTGGAAAAGATACAACTGGTTTGACTGTTGGTGTCGCGGCAAAGTTGGTCACTTAGCTGTGGATTGCTGGTTTAATCCCAGAAACATTGAAACTCCTCAAGTTAGTCATACGAGATAGACCACTCATAGTGTTAACACTCGTAGGGGGAGTATGCTAACAAGGAACCAAAGACCCAAATCTTATTGGGTTCCTAAGGTAAAATGATCTATGATTGCAGGTATGTCTAAAGGCCAACAAAACACATATCTGGTATTTAGACATTGGATGCTCTCGACATATGACCAGGACAAGAAGCCTACTTCAAAACTATACTCCAGTCAAAGATGGTCCAAAGGTCATCTTTGATGACTCTGACCAGGGAATTACAAAAGGCTGCTGTATGATTTCTAATGGTGTTGTCTCATTCATTGATATGGCTTATGTGAAAGGATTAGAACATAATTTGATTAGCATAAGTTAGGTATGTGATAAATGCTTCATTGTTATTTTCTCCAAGGATCAGTGTCTGATAAAATCAGCCTCTACTATGGAGATGGTGTTAATAAGCACTCAGTGTAAAAATATTTTTTGACTTAATTTTTTATGCCTAGACACGTCTACCCCAGTGTATTTTGTTGAAAAAGATAGTGCATCTCTTTGTGACCAATGACACAAGAGACTTGCACATATAAATTTCAAAACTATTAATATATTATTTTCTCAAGACCTAGTACGTGACACACCTACCATTAAGTGCATTAAAGATAGTCCATGTCACGCATGTCAAATGGGCAAGCAGATAAGGGCTACCTTTAAGAGTATTGCTGATAAAGATTCCTCAAGGTGCTTGTATTTACTACACATAGACTTATTCAGTCTAATGTAAGTTCGTAGCTTAGGAGGTAAGTCATATACGATGGTAATTGTTGATGATCACTCACATTTTACTTGGGTGTTCTTTCTTAAACTAAAGTCAGATACTTTTGATGTGTTCACGAATTTCGTCAGGCAAATTCAGAACAAATTAAACAGTTTAGTGGTCAGAATTAGAAGTGACCATGGAACAGAATTTGAATCTGGTGCCATGGCAGAATTCTATAGAAGTCTAGGTATCTTTCATGAGTTTTCCTCCCTGCGTACTCCACAACAAAATGGAGTTACAGATAGAAGGAATAGAACACTCATTGAAGCATGTACTACAATGCTGACTGATTCCTCTCTACCAGAGTACTTCTGGGCTGAGGCCGTTAATACAGCTTGTCACGTGCAAAATAGAGCATTGATCAACAAGAGTCATCGTAAGACTCCCTATGAGCTACTAAAAGGCAGGAGACTAACTGTGTCCTACTTCAGGATCATTGGCAACAAATGCTATGTACTTAATAATGAGAAATATCATTGTACAAAGTTTGGATAAAAATGTTTTGAAGGTATTTTTGTAGGTTACAGTAGCCAAGGTAAGGCTTATAGAATTTTTAATAAGAAAACTTCGGTATTAGAAGAATCGATTAGCGTTGTATTTGATGAGATGAGCTTGCTACAAAGCAGCTCTTCCAGTGTTTTTGTTGAAGATGCAGGTTCAAGGTTGAAGGAGTTAAGCTTGGATGAGACAGTTGAAGATAATGCTCAAAAGTTCATCAAGATCACTGCTCCAACCTCAACTGGAGAGGGAGATCACCAAGATTAAGAAGTTATCCAAGTTGAGGAAGACACTCCAGAAATAGAAGAAGCTCCCGATGCAAGGACCCTAGAGCTTAGACACTTGAGGGATCACCCGGTTGATCAAATCATAGGAGATCCTCGTGATGGTGTAAGAACTCGAAGAGGTACTACTAATAAAAATATGCATTTGAGTTTTCTCTCGTAGGTTGAACCAAAGAAATCTGAAGAAGCAAATGAAGGCGTATCTTGGATAGTTGCAATAGAAGAAGAACTCAATCAGTTTAAGCGTTGTCAAGTCTAGAAGAATGTACCAAGACCCAAATATAAAAATATAATTGGAACAAAGTGGGTCTATAGGAACAAGTTTGATGAAGATGGATCCATCATCAAAAACAAAGCCAGACTTGTAGCTAAAGGATATAGATAAGAAGAAGACAACGATTTTGATCAGACGTATGCTCTAGTGGCAAGACTCGAAGCATCAAGTTGTTCCTTGCATATGCAGCTCTCATGGGCTTCATTATCTATCAAATGGACGTGAAGTCAGCTTTCCTCAATGATAAAATAAATGAGGAAGTGTATGTGGACCAACCCCCCAGGTTTTATTGATCCTAACCATCATGACTATGTTTATTTGTTATTTAAAGCTCTATATGGTTTAAATCAAGCTCCACGAGCTTGGTATGAAATGATGTCTAACTTTTTTCTTGAGAACAAGTTCACAAGGGGACAGGTAGATAAGACATTATTTCTTAGGGAAGTAAAAGACAAGATTTTGCTAGTGCAAATCTATGTCGACGACATTATCTTTGGCTCTACTGACGACAACCTTTGCAAAAAGTTTTCCAAACTTATGCAAGGAAAGTTTGAAATGAGCAGTATGGGTGAGCTGAAATATTTCTTTGGACTTCAGGTGAAAAAATATGAAGATGGAATTTTCATCTCTCAGACGAAGTTTACCAAGGATTTGCTAAAGAAATTAGGAATGGAGAATGCAACCTCGATGAGGACTCCAATGGGTTCAGTTATGTCTCTAGACAAGGATGAGAAAGGGAAACCTTTTGATGAAACCAAGTACAGAAGCATAACTGGATCATTGTTTTATCTTACTGCTAGCAGTCCTGACATAATGTTTTCAACATGTGTGTATGCTAGATATCAGGTGAACTCTAAGGAATCTCACTACACAGCTGCAAAGCGGTTTTTAAGATATCTTAAGGGAACACCAAATCTTGGATTATGATACCAAAGAAGTAATGATAACGAACTAATTGGATTTTTAGATGCAAACTTTGCAGGTAGAAAAGACTATAGAAAGAGCACTTAAGGGACTTGCCAATTCCTAGGAAGAAGGCTCATATCTTGGAGCAACAAGAAACAGAATTTTGCCGCAATTTCAACCGCCGAGTCAGAATATATTTCTACAGGTTATTGTTGTGCACTAATTCTCTGGATAAAGAATCAATTTGAAGATTACAACTTGAAGTTCAGGGACATCCCCATGTTCTGTGACTCCTCCAGTGTTATAGCAATTGTCAATAATCCAGTTTCTCACAGCCGAACAAAACACATCGAATTGAGATATCATTTCATCCGAGAGCATGTGGAGAATGGGGACATCAACCTCCAGTATGTTCCAACAGATAGGCAAGTTAAAGATATCTTCACAAATCCACTGGATGAGGCCAAGCTCTCCTTCTTCAAGAAGAACTTGGTACGCTTAACATGGAGTTCTGAAAAGTTCCCATTTGAGGACAAGAGAAGATTATGAAATCAGCCACTCAGAAAATTCCAAGAGAATTCTTACTCAGCAAGCCTTCAGATAAATTCAAACTCAGAAATGGACTTCTCGAAAACTTGATGGATTTCTCGAGAAATATACTTAATTTCTCGAAAACTATAATTAATTACTCGAGAACTAACTGGATGTCTCGGGAAACTTACTGGATTTCTCGAAAAACTTACTGAATTTCTCGAAAAACTACTGGATTTATCGGAAAATTTACTTATAATTCTCGAGAAATTAGCCAACATATATTTTCTAGAAGCATTCGAACCGCCATTCCTCAGGTACGCTTTTCTTAATTTTTCTTAATTTTCAATTTCATATAAATAGAAAATTCCATAGAAAGTCCAAATCCACACTTTCAAAAAAGCCCTTTCCCGAGAAAAATCATTGAGTTCCGCTGAAGGCCTCCGCCGTTCTTCTCGCGAACTCCATCTTTTCTTCCCGAAAAAGCCAAAAATTTCTCATCTTCTTCAATCGATGGCTTCAAATGTAAATATTGGCTTCAGCAGTGAGTTATGCTCTTTGATGAGGATGAAGTTACCCCAGAACCTGCAGAACCTCCTCTCAAAAATTTAGAATTCTCTCTACCTATCATTCTTGGTGAGGAAGGAGATGTGATGACATCTGCCCAAAGAGGCAAAAGTTTAGTTATAATTGAAGAAATACCAGTCTGGACAGCTCCAACAATACCTCCTCCACCTCCTCCAGCTAAGGTCACTCCCGATGATACCCTTTTAGGTAAGATTGAGTCTATGTTGACAAAGTAGAGAAAGTACTTTGACAAGTCTTTCAATGATGTAACTGAAAGAGTAACTGCTCTTGAGAAAGAAATGAGCAGAGGATTTGCTGAGATTCAGAGTAACACAGATGAATTCAAAAAACTGCTTAATATTGGTGGCAAGGCTTTGGACCACACTATCACTAGTGTTGGTGAAGTCATGGATCAAGTAGTTAATATGGCTAACAATTAGATACAATTGCTGAAGAAAACTGAACAACAGAACTTCAAAACTTGTGAAGAGGTTGGGAAATTCAAGAAAGATGGCATAGAGACTCTAACCGTAGAAGTCAGAAAGGGGGAGGATAAGGTGAAAGAAAAAATATAAAAGAAAGTTCAAGAAATGCAGACTCAATGGGCTAATCAACTAAAAGAGATCAGTATAAATGTAGAAACACAGATCAAGGGTGTAAACATTAATACTTATGATACTGCTGTCTGGATGCACAATCAAATCTTTCCAGAATTTCAAGTTGACACAAATGAGGCTCCACCTCCTCATCTTGATCCAAATGTCTGTAAGCTTACATTTTCTCCGAGACCTGAATAGCATGGAGTTCCTCCGGAAAGTTATTTTCAAGTCTGGACTTCTAATCAGCCAGAGATAACTCAGGACCTACCTCTTGAGGTGCAAGTGCCTAAGAAAAGAAAATATGGTGATGGTGCTTCAGCCAACCGATCTATCCCAAGTCAAGAAGCTGACAAAAGGAAAGAAATGGAATTTGCTGAAATTTGCAGTCCAACCTCCAAATCTTTAATTGTAGACACTCTGAAGCTAGTTGTGGATCTTCGTGATAATAAGGATGATCATTATAGTCATAAGAAGTGGGAGCTATATGAAAAATCTATGACAAAAAGAAGGATTTATGATCGTGAATATGGCCACAATAATCCTAATGCTCCTCCTCGTCCTCCAAAATACTATCCCAAGCCCTTCAGCTACCAGAAAAGACAACAAGAGAAGAAGGAAAGACAACACCAGCAACAGTATAAATGATTTATGATTGTCAATGTTATGGAATTTTGTAGACCTGGACATTTCTATGGACAAATTCTCTCTATATATGAAATTTTGAATTTTGATGATCAAATTATCTCTTAACTATCATTGCATATATTGTTTTACTTGTCAGTCAATTCTTTGATTATCTTGATATAATTCATCTTAGTATAGAGGGTTCTTACTTCTATAAATAGGGGGAGATTGTTGGGTATTGTATCCACAATAACCTAGATTTATGTGAAGTCACCCTTGAACTAAGTTGAATTAATTATGTATTTAATGTTATTCTTTAGTTGAGTGCTTGCATGTCATTATTGCTAAGTGTAGACCAATGTCAGTTTACAATGAGTCACTAAACACAGGACCATGCAATGTAATCCCTCATTGTGTGACTCATGGTGTTGACTCATATGTAACCACTTTATTGGGATGCACTTCATTTTCAAGTACCAAAGAAATGAAAGAAATGAAGGGTTGTTGATTTTCAGCAAAGAAAGATTTAATTTTTCAGAAAAAAAATTTAAGTTCTTTTCTCGAGAAAGGAAGTGTATTTCTCGAGAAGTCTAAGTATATTTCTCGAGAAAACAAAGCTGTTCTCGAGAAATCTTAAGGCTTCTCAGAAAATTCTCAGAAACTATCTTTAAGTCCTTTTCTCAAGAAAGCCCTGAAGAATTCTTGAGAAGCTAAGTACATTTCTCGAGAAAGCAAAGTAGTTCTCGAGAAGTTAGAAGTGTTTTTTGAGAAGCTAAGTGTTTTTCTCGAGACATTAAGTTCTTTCTCGAGAAACAAGTCCTCCAGTTCAAAGATTTTGCGCTAAGTATTTTCTCGAGAAGTCTAAGTATATTTCTCGAGAAAGCAAATCATTTCTCGAGAAATTAAATTCTTCTCGATAAATGAGGTTGCAGAAAATTTCTTTTTAAACAGTCTGACGGGATTTTGATATAACCCTCAATATCAATTTGGTGAGTTTATGCGAGCTATTCTCTTAGTAGACAAAATCCGTATTTTACCAACACGATGAGTCAACTTTTTCTTTCCTCTCACAATGTAGCTATTTAGGTAGGCAACGCTTGCTGATTGCATCATTATTCAACTCTTGTATGGTTGGTGAATAGCTCTTTATTCGCATCCCTCATATGGTGCATGCTAACCCTATGCCTCTGGGCACTCAACCTTTGAGGTCTCCCAGTTAAGTTTGACCTAATGTCGACAGTTGGATATCACAATTATCCGCTCGCATCCTTACCAAGATAGATTAATGCACCTTGCTTTGGCAAGCCCACACTTCATCGATTGAGGCAGGAAAATTATCATCCATCGGAAGGCATTCGAGTACTTAATATTGCAGAAGGGACTTTTAAAATAATAGATTAACACTTAATCATGGTTAACAATTAAGCAATGTGCACATTCATAAGAAAAAATTACAGCATTCATAATCCAAATGCATCTCAGATGTGCATAAGAAAAATCATCAACACTTGGCGAATTGGCTGGGCTAAATCTGAACATTTAGAACCCTTCTAGATCTTCAAATTTACATATATTATACATGAACAACACTATCTCCACTTACACAGTAGACAAGCTCATCTCTCTATGTAAGATTCAAAATCTAACACACTTGGTTTCACAAACTAACAAGAGGGACAGTTACAGTTAAGGAGAAACAAGGATATTGTAAAGAAATCACATACGTTGTTGGCGGGGTTCCAAGACTAGATCTGGGCATTTAGAACACTTCTAAATTTCCAGATCTATACGCAATAGGTTTAGCAACTTATGAAACAATGATCATTGCTCAACCTCCTCTGATACCACTATTGGTTTTTTCTATACATCACAACAATTGTGCGCATCAGAATAAGGAACAAGAAAACCCCAAAATAAATAGATCCACATGAACGAGAGAACCCTTAGAGTTTTGTCACACATGATCTAGGTTGGAGGAAAGCACTTTGCATCTTCATAGACTGCTAGATCTGCTCTAGAAGAGGCGGCGGCGACGGGCGTCGGAAACGGGCTGAGCGACAGCGACGAGATCGAGACTTTCGGAAATGATTTCCATCGGCTTTTTTCCTCTCGGGCTTAGCACAGTGCAGTATCGTAAAAACCCTAAGACATCTTTTATTTATACCAAAAGGAATAAACAGCAGAAAGTCATCGCCGTCGGCAGACCCGTAACTTATGGAAGTTATTTCGACGAATCAAAGTTTGTCTCGATAAAGCACCGAGTGGTCACAACACACTCAACGCCTGGCAGTGGCCTCAACACTTGACTCGACGAATCAACATCTGTCTCGACAAATCGTCGAGTGGACCCAACACACTCAACACCTATCTTAACGATTCAACATTTTACTCGATGAAGCATTGAGTGGACTCAACGCACTCAACACCTAACTCGATGAATCAACATTTGACTCGACAAAGCATCGAGTGGACTCAATGCACTCAATGCCTAACACAACGAATCAATATTTGACTCAACGAAGTGTCAAGTGGTCTCGACGCACTCAATGCCAAGCTGTGCTTGGTCTCAATACACTCAACGCCTGCCAGGGCTTGGTCCTTCACTCATCACATATGAGTAAGACCAACATAATCCATTCCTCCAATTTCTCAAAACACTCTTATGTGCGACCTTGTAGGCACATATTGCGTTAACAGTGAGACTTCATGCTTGATCACTTTCAGATCACAATGGTAACACCAACAGCTCTCGGCATATGACCAGGACAAGATGCCTACTTTTAGAGTATTCCCCAGCTGAGGACAGCACAAAAGTTATTTTGGCAGTTTATATAGGGGAGTAACTAAAGGCTACGGTATGATTTCTAACGGCATAGTCTCCTTCACAGACATGAATTATGTTTAACGATTACAACATAATCTCATAAATATAAGTCAATTATGTGATAAAAGCTATATCGTTGAATTCTACAAGGACAAGTGTCTGATAAAATCGTCTGCCAATTTGGAGACAATCTTAACAGGCACTTGGAGTAGAAATATTTTTTGTTTTAATTTTTTTTGTTTATACAATTCTACACCAGCGTGTCTTTTAGCAAAAGATAGTGCATCATTCTATGACCAATGACACAAGAGACTAGAACATATTACTTTTAAATTATAAGTATGCTATTTTCTCAAAACTTAGTACGTGATTCTCACAGCATTACGTACCGTAAAGACAGTCCATGTCACGTGTAACTCCCCAAGTTTCTCGAAGCAGGAAATGATTTCAGTAAGAAACCGCCCGGTGGTAGGATTATTGCTGGCGCTTGGCGGTCGCATGGCCAATTTATTTGGTAGAGCTCTCAGGTAGGTACCACGTGGCGGTAGCGATACCGCATGGCAGTAGCGTCAGGCGTTGAGAGCGTCGAGTACCACACGGCGGTAGCTTTACCATCGGCGGTAGCTCCTAATGAGCATATGTTTTTGTGAGGCCTGTCTCTTGGAGACCTAGTGGCCAATGTTTTGCGAGGCCTATCTTGCGGTGACCTGGGGGCTATTTAATGAGGCCTGTCTCTTGAAGACCCTGAGTCCAATTTGTGAGCTGAGTGCCTTTGTGGCCCAGCTTAGGCAGCTATAAGTGCTAGCCTAGGATCATAACGGGGTTATGAATAGTACAGACAGGAAAGGGGATGCTGACCCGTGTCATGGCTTGGTGCGCCCGTCGATTTGAGCACCGGGAAAGAGCTGAACTGTACCCAACCCTATGCCGATCAACTTGGAGTGAGTCAAAGTGTGTATCTATCAGATCATCATGACATTGTCGTAGCCATAAGGGCATTCTCTTTGGCTTCAGCCCTGAAAGACTAGAATGCTCAAACGTTGTTGACCGTTGTAGAGAACAGAGGTGTGACCCTTTGAGGTCTTGTGCACCAAGAATATGCCCTAAGATCACGGGGCATTGGATGGTCGTGCCAACGTCTGTGGCAAATAGTGCTTAAGTTGCACGTCCTGATTGCCAATATTTGTATATGTTAATGTCTGCAGGGAAGGAGCACCGCCACCCTAAGTCATGGGTGAGGTCGTTATAATTTGGATAGCTAATGTTGATCGTTGCCTTGTTTGCCATCCTTTGGTTGGAATGTTTTCGTGCAGGTGCAGCTGAGCCGAGCGGGAAATAATGGGCTAAAGACCATGGTTGCTAAGCCGACCCTTAATAGCCAAAGAGAAGTTTCCTGTCTTTATTATTCGTTTCATGTGTTTCCAGCCCGTGTGCCGAAGTATGTATGACATTAATATTTGAGAAAACTTTGTAAGGCCTTAAGGCCATAACTATTTGTGTATTTGGTTTATCATTCCTTTTTTGCGATAGTGGACATTCATATAGTTGAGTTCTTATTACAAACTTAATTTACTACTACTAGAATGCATTCTGAGTTAGGATGCGTGAAATTAGATTATGGTCTCAATATGTAACTCTACTAACTAGTTGTAGAATATAGCATGGAGCCCCGATCGGACCTTCTGTTATATCTTATGTGACGGATGAGGGTGTTACATCATGCATGCTAAATGGGTAAGTAGACAAGGGTTACCTTTAAGGGTATTGTTGAAAAGATTCTTTTAGATGTTTATATCTACTTCATATGGACTTATTCGATCCTATGCCAATTCACAGTTTAGGAGGTAGACTCTATATGTTAGTTATTGTTGATGACTACTCTCGTTTTTATTTGGAGTTCTTTCTGAAACACAAGTCAGACATCTTCAAAGCTTTCATAAATTTTGTCAAACAAGTTCAGAACGAATTGAACTGCTCAGTGGTCAAAATCAAAAGTGACCATAGAATAAAATTTGAGTCTGGGGTCCTGAAAAAATTTTGTGCAAGTCAGGGAATATTTCATGAGTTTTCGTCCCGACATACTCCACAACAAAATGAAGTTGCCGAGAGGAGGAACAAAACTCTTATTGAAGCATGTACAACTATGTTGAATGACTCTTCACTACCAGAGCACTTCTGGGCTGAAGCAGACAACACAGCTTGCCATGTACAAAATAGAGTGTTAATCAACAAAAAGAATCGTAAGACACCTTATGAACTATTGAAAGGCAAAAAATCGGTTGTGTTATACTTTAGGTTCTTTGGCAGCAAATGTTTCATGCTTAACAATGGAAAGTCTAGTGTTGTTGGTGAAGTTGTAGGTGTCAGGATTAAAGAATTGAACTTGGAAGAAGTAGTCAAGGAAGATGCTCCAAATTCTATCAAAGTTGTTAATCCCTGCGTGGTTGAAGAGGAAAGTCAAGATGAAGATCTCCATCCACCTACTGAAGGTGCACTGGGTGTGGTAGAACCTCCTGGTGGGATGGGAAGGAATCTAGTGTCCAGACACTCAAGAGATCACCATATTGATTTGATCATTGGAGATCCAAGTGACGGTATAAGAACTAGAAGATGTACAAGTAACAAAGTTTTACATCTTAGCTTTCTGAAAGTGCAAGTTAGATCTGATATACTCTAGAGGGGGGGGGGGGGGGGTGAATAGAGTATGGTGCTTGCTAAAAACGTTTTACAACAGTTGTTGTATTCCTAAGTGAACAGGGAAGCAAATGAATTACAACAACTATTTAATCAAAAATCAATCACAAACCACAGCCAGAAAACAAAAGAAAGTAAGCAATCAGATGACACAAGGAGCTACAGTGGTTCCCCAATCAATCTGGGTACATCCACTGTTCTCCACCCTAGGTAGGAATCCACTGCAGGATGAGTTGATCAGGTGTCCTGGGCACCAATGAGCTTTTGATAAGGTGCTCAAAAACCAAACCAGATTTTTTGATCAGGTGTCTTGCCACCACTGAGTTTTGATAAGGTCTTAGAAACTAGCACAAACTTTTGAAGGGAGTTTGATAAATTCTTTACAGCAGAAAGAAAGAGAGAGATGATCTTCTCTGTAAACAATCAGAGAGAAGATAGTGGATGTTGTCAAAGCTCCCCCTGAGATCTTGAGTTGTTCAGGAAGTGAAGCTTTGTAGTAGGGTGATAGGTCTTCAAAAAATTTGATATCCAGGAAAAGATGATTGTAACAGCAACTGAAATGTGTGGTGTCTGGAGTCTTGAATGATGCTGGCCTTTGAACTCTGGAATCAAAAGGGATCTGAAAGTTTCAGTATATTGATCTACTTTTGTGATGGTGTTCTTGTATGAATTCTAAGACTGAGAATGTTTGCAACTATTTCTCTTCTGTTGTGTAATTGTTGTTGTTGCAGAATATGTGTGTTAGAGAAGAATGAAAAACTGATCTTTTATTCCTTAGATCTGAATAGAATACTTCTCTATCCAAGATAGCCGTTAGCCTGTCATAAATGACTTCCTTAACTGCATTTTGTCTTCTGGAGGAAAGTCCAATAAAAACATTCCTTTGAAAATCCCTTGAAACTTGCTCTAGATTAATTGAAAATGGCTACAAGATCCTTGACATAAATGCTGAGAATAATTCCATAACTGTCTGAATTTGAATCTTGAAAAACGCCGATCTCTCCAGAAAAACGTCGAACTGAGCCCCACTATCGTTGAACTGAGCTCAGAGACTGGTCTTAGACTGAAACAGAGATCGTCGATCTGAGCTTAACTATCATCGAACTGAGCTCAGAGATAGAGAAACAAAGTGGAGACAAGAACGTCGATCTGAGCTCGAAGATCGTCGAATGAAGTTCGACGACTTGTTGAAGTTGAGCTCAGAGATCGTCGAATGGAGTTCGACGATTCGTCGAAGTGAGCTCAGCGATCGTCGAATGGAGTTCGACGATTCGTCGTACTGAGCTCGATGAAGTGACTTAGTCTCTTGAACTGAAATCTCAGGTCTTGAGGGCAGCTTTCAAACCTAAATACTAACCCTTAGACTCAATTCTAATTGACCTTTAGATCTATACAAGGAGGTCAAAACATATTTCCTAAAAGACATAGTGATCCTTGCCCAAATCAGTAATAGGGTGTTCCAAAAATCTCCCCCTATTTGGGTTAGGATTACTATTTACAGATATTGGAAAAATAAAAACATACAAAGCAGAGATATAACAAACAAGACATATCAGAAATACAGACATTATCTCAGATAGTTCAGAAAACAAAATATACTGTCATCTTACAGAATCATTCTTTTTCCTTGCTCTTTATAAGAACTATTTCTCTGTTGGAATTGAGAGCTTCCTTCTTAGATCTTCTATCATCAGCTGCACCTAGAGAGGTTTGTTGCTTTGGCATGGGCACTATAGCTTCTGGATGCAGCTTCATGTAGCTTTCTGAATCAAAGAATTTGTTGGATGAGTATCTTTCAAGTTCCTTCTTCCTTTGATCTGATAAAGTAGTGATACTGGATGTATCTTTTCCTTGTTCTCTAGCTTTCTTGATTGGATCTAAACCAACCAATTCTTTCATCCTACCTGTCCATGAGGTGGGATTATTTTCTGTATCTTCAAATGGAACAGGAGGCTCATATCTATTTGAAGAATTATCAGGAGGAGCTCTGCAAGAGACTAAATCTTTCAGCTTATAAGGAAAGGGACCAGAAGTTGTGTCAGATGGACCTTGTCCTTCCCTTTGCTAAGGATGTTGCCTGGAATATCCTTTTGAGTACACTTGAAATTCTCTTTGATTTTCTCTGTAATGTCCTCTTCTGGACTGGTAAACTCTAGATTGATTTCCTCTATACTGGGATCTACCTTGAGGTTGATATGAAGTTTGGCTTCTGGCAGAGGATTGGAAAGCAGAACTACCACCTGCACCTGCATCAGGTGAGGGAGGAGGAGGAGGATTGAAATAGGAAGATCCTTTGTCATACTTTCTCTTCTTCTTCATAACTTTCAGTTGATTTCTGGAGTACTGCATCCGGGGTTCTGTGATAGGGCAACTATGCAGTATATAATATGGAATGTCATTTGTATCTTTCACTTTTTCTGGAGAAACTCTCTTCATAGCTTTGCTTCTGGCTTTCCTTTTCCTTGCAATTATAGCAGAGGAATCATATGAGTCAGTCCTGAACTGATCACTATCTGAGCTTGGAGGATTATCATACACTGCATCAATCCTTTTGAGATAATCTTTTTGTTGTTGAGACTGAACAGAAGAAGCAGCAGAGACAACAATAGTAGCAATACCAGGAAGTGGAGCAGAAGCAATACTGGCAGAAGGAGTTGTGATAGCATATTCAGATACAATACTTTCAGAAACAGGAACAACATCAGTAGTAACAGCAGGCTCAAAATCAAATGCCTTTGTCATATGCATATCTTCAGATACTAAAACAACAGTAGGGCTGTCAAAAGTGTTGAAGGAATTTATATAAGAGCTTATTAAGCTGAGGTCACATCTGGAAATAGGCACAATGACCTTAGTTAGATCTTCAGATTGCTGGACTGGCAGGCAGTTGAAGTATACAGAATCAAAAATTGATAACAGTGACCTAAGGTCCACTGTGAGGAATGCAACAGATGCAGCTGGAGCTTCGACTGAAGATACAACAGCAGGCAATCTTTCAACTTCATGAGACATCTCCCCCTGCCTAGATGCAGTGAGAACTGGATCAAGGCACCCATGAGAATGGATTGCCTGAGAAGGAAGAATGGAAGAAAGCCTGGCAGACAGTTCCTGAATTGTTTTGAGAAGAGGAGCCAAAGAGGTCTCCAACAAGAGGGATAGCCTTGGAGCTATCAGCTCATATAGCCTGTCTGCAAGGGCTGGAAGATCTACTTGCTCAAGATGGACTTGAGCAGAGGTAGGGATGTATGAGGTAGAAATGAAGGGTGGAGCAGCAGGAGATGTTGTAGGAGAACCTGTGGATTGAGGGAATGATGGTTGGGAAATTGGAATTGTGGAGATGGAAGAGAGTGGGATGGAAATGGATGGTGTGAAGGATGGCTGAGCAATGATGTCTTGAAGTAGTTGTTGATAAGAGGTGGATGAGGATGGTGGCTCAGGAGGGTATGAGGGAGAATCATCCATATAGGAATCATCTATGAGAGTGAAAGATGGAATATGAGAGGATAAGTCAATATCTAGGTGTGGGTATTGATGTAGAGGATGGAAGATTTCTTCAGTGAGTGGTGGAGTTGGAGAAGGAATTGAAGTTGGAGATGGGGTGGAGATTATGATGGTGGATGTGACTGTGGTAGATGAAACAAGAGGTGGAGGAGGAGGATAAGAAGCAGGCAAGTCTTCTGCAGGGGCAGAAACCTGAGGGGAAGTGACTGGAGCAGTCCTTGTGCCTGAAGATGAGATTGTAGAGGGCCTGCTGGGCTTGATAATCTGCCTGTCCCATTTTCCAAATAGGCCACAAGTGAGCCTCTTGGATGCATTGATGTGCATCCCACTGAAAACAAGCAGTGCAGGGCATCTATGGTGAAGGAACAACCCTAAAATTCTTCCAAAATTAACAAAGTTCTTGTTAATCTTTTTCTTAATCAAATCAAAGAAAATTTCTCCCCAGTTGAGTTGCTTCTTGTCCACTAGGGCACCCATCAAGCAGAGTTGATACCTAGATATGGTATCATGATCTGAGTGTTTGGACAACAATACCTTGCCAACAACATCAGCTAGAAATCTGTACTCAACAGATAGATTTTTCTTCAGCAATTTACTAGGGTTTGCTTTCGAGTGTCCTATCCTTTCAAGCATATTAGAAAACTCATCTCTAGAAAGTTCAACAGAATCTTCTCTAGATTTTAATTTAAAAACCTCTGTCAAGGCAGCAGGTGTTAGAGATACCTGGATTCCTGAGATGCTTCTAACCACTGTATTCTGATCCAGGTTATGGGCAGTATACATCCATTCCTTTATCTCATCTGCAGCTAATTTGATCCTTGTGGTCATGATGGTAACTAGTTGTTGTTCTTTGAAAAGTTCCAGAATCTCCTTGAAGATTTGATCACTGTTGTTGAAAGAATCCATGTTGATATCAAATCCAGCGTCAAATTTCATTGCGGCCAGGATGGCGACTGAGACTGCCATTGATTCCTGCAAAAATGAACAAACAAACGACCAAGTGTAAAGAAGTTTGGAGGGAAAGAGAAAATTTGCAGAAAGTATGAAAGCACAAAGGGAGAACGACGGTCGAAAAAATGAGTTTTATATTAGGGTTCGACGCAGAAAAGGAAAGATCGTTGAACTCTGTTCGATGATCTGGGCTTCTAAAGGAAACTGAAAGGTCATCAATAGCGTTGATCTCCATTCGATGATATTGGAGAGCGTCGAGCTCCGTTCGACGATAGTTCAGAAAATAAAATCGTCGAGCTCCGCACGACGATCGCTGACCTGAAGAAAGATAGTTTAACACTATCTGAGAAGCGCTGAACTCTGGTCGACGATTTCGGAAGTCGTCGATCTCCGTTCGACGATCTGGGGGAAAATCGTCGAGCGCAGTTCAGAGACCAGAAACACTCTATACACTAGAAAAAGCACTTTGATTTGCCTAGTCTTGGTCATTTTTAGATTTTTGAAAATCATGGGTATTATTTTAGGCTTTCTCCATCTAACATTCCTAACTGATTCAGGAAGAATGTATGTTTCTTTTCATCCAAGGGTTTGGTGAAAATATCTCCCCTTTGCAAATTAGTTGGCTTATATTGAAGTTCAATTTTATTTTTTTCAACATTATCCCTTAGAAAGTGATGCCTAATTTGTATGTGTTTTGTCCTACTATGGAGAACTAGATTTTGTGCTATAGAAATAACACTGGTATTATCAAAAAAATATTTTAGACTTTTCTAAGTTGTAGTCATAGTCTAGAAGTTGGTTTTGAATCCACAAGATTTGTGAACAACAACTACCTGCAGCCATATATTCAGCTTCAGTAGTTGAAGTTGACACAAATGTTTGTTTCTTGCAAAACCAGGAGACAAGTCTATCACCAAGAAACTGACAAGTTCCACTGGTACTTTTCCTGTCTATTCTGCATCCAGCATAATCAACATCTGAAAATCCAGTTAGGTCAAATGCTGAATCTTTTGGATACTAGAGACCTAGATTTGGACAACTTTTTACATACATAAGAATCCTTTTTACTAAGGTTAGGTGTGACTCTCTAGGGCTTACTTGGAATCTAGCACATATGCATGTAGCAAACATTATGTCAGGTCTACTAGCTGTAAGGTACAATAAAGAGCCAATCATTGCTCTATATGTTGTCTAATCAACAAGTTTCCCATGTTCATCAGCATCTAATACAACATTGGTAGGCATAGGTGTTTTCATACATGATGCTTCAGACATACCAAATTTCTTAACCAGTTCTTTTGCATACTTGGTTTGAGAAATAAATATGTCTTCAGCATGTTGTTTGATTTGCAATCCTAGAAAGAAGGATAGCTCACCCATGCTACTCATTTCAAATTTGGAATGCATTAGGTTGGAGAACCTTCTGCACAAATTTGAATCAGTAGAGCCAAATATAATATCATCTACATAGATTTATACTAGTAGGGTATGAGACTTATGAGTTCTAATAAAAAGACTTTGGTCTACTCTACCCCTTATAAACTCATTTTTTATAAGAAAGAATGCTAGGGTCTCATACCATGCTCTAGGAGCTTGCTTTAGACCATATAATGCTTTATGCAATTTGAAAACATAATCAGGATGAGTTGAAGAGATAAAACCTGGGGGTTGTCTGACATAGACTTCTTCTTTGATATCTCCATTGAGAAAAGCACTCTTTATATCCATCTGGTATACTTTGAATCCTTTATGTGCTGCATATACTAAGAAGATTCTTATGGCCTCTAACCTTGCAACTGGTGCAAAGGTCTGGTCATAATCTATCCCTTCTTCTTGAGAGTACCCTTGAGTAACTAGCCTTGCCTTGTTCCTTACAATGACTCCTTGATCATCCAATTTATTTCTGAACACCCACTTTGTTACAACAATGGAGTGATCCTTTGGCCTTGGTACTAGTTCCCAAACTTTGTTCCTTTCAAATTGATGCAACTTTTCTTATATTGCAACGATCTAGTGTGGATCTTGCTCTGCATCTTGAATGGATTGAGGTTCAATTTGAGAAAGGAAGCAAGTGTGCATCAGATTTTGATTGACCTGATTTCTAGTTTGCACACCAGCTGAGATGTCTCCAATCACTTGGGAGATTGGATGGTCTCTTGATGTTACTAAATCAATAGGAGATGTTAATTGTTCACCAACCTGTATTGTTGTTCCCTCTGGTGGTACAACAACTGGCTCTTCAAGAAGTTTCTCTTCAAGATGTTGAATGTATTCTTCATCTTCACTGCTTTCCTCTTTTTGAATGATTTGTAACTTGTCCAAGTCTTCAGCAAGAGAGTGTACCTGCAAAGGTTCTATGGTAGAAGTATTCTTCTCCTTGAAAGACATGTTAGATTCATCAAAAGATATATGAACAGATTCTTCAATTTTAAGAGTTGATTTATTATATACCCTATAAGCTTTACTGATCATGGAGTATCCCAGAAACACTCCTTCATCAGCTTTAGCTTGAAATTTTGCTAAGTATCTTTTGTCATTATTATGAATGTAACAAATACAACCAAAAATTTTAAAGTAATCTACTTTAGGTTTCTTCCCTTTGAGTAATTCATAGGGAGTTTTGCCCTTCAGTTTATGTATTAAACTTCTATTCAACACATAGTTGGAGGTGTTCACTGCATCTGCCCAAAAGGATAGAGGAAGATGAGAATCTGACAACAATGTAGTGACAGATTCAATAAGGGTTCTATTTTTCCTTTCAGTTACCCCATTTTGTTGAGGAGTTCTAGGAGCTGAGAAAGTGTGTCTGATCCCTTCACTCTGATAGAACTCTTGCATAAGAAGAGAATCAAACTCTGTCCCATGATCACTTCTGATCAAGGCAATGTGAGTATTGAACTCAGTCTGTATGCATTTGAGAAACTCTGTCAAACACTTAAAGTTATCAGACTTCTTCCTCAGAAAGAACACCCATGTGAATCTAGAGAAGTCATCTACAACCACTAAAGTATAAGATTTCCCTCCTAAGCTTTGTACTGTAATGGGTCCAAAAAGATCCATGTGTAACAGATACAAAATCCTAGGTGAATCACTCTTATTAAGTGACTTGAAACTATTTTTGGTTTGCTTGCCTAATTGACAAGCCCTGCAGAGTCCTTCCTTCTTGTAGGGGCCAGAAGGTAGTCCTCTAACAAGGTTATCCTTGGATAGCCTAGCAATGGTTCTAAGGTTTATATGCCCTAGTCTCTTATGCCACAATTCATTAGGTCTACTAATAGAGTTAAACAGACAAATATCTACTTTAGTTGAATGAAAGTCTACTAAATAGATGTTACCTTTCCTTTTACCTGTCAACACAGTTGTGTTGTCCTCTGATTTGATCTTGCATAAGGATTTGCTGAAAGTCACTTGGTAGCCTTCATCACATAGTTGACTGATGCTGATCAAGTTGTGCTTCAGTCCTTCCACATAGGCTACTTTCTTGAATGTGACTGTGCCAATCTGAACTGCACCATATCCTTTTGTTAGTCCAAAGTTTGAGTCACCAAATATTACTTTGGGTCCAAGCTTGGCTTTAAAGGATGTGAAATTGTCCTTGTTTCCTGAAATGTGCTTTGAGCACCCACTATCCAAATACCATTGATGGTTTGATGTTGGATAGATCTTCACCTGCAAATAAAATAATTTACTTGTTTTTGACCCAGTTTACCTTGGGCCTAGGTTGATAACCTTTGAATTCAGAAATAAAAGACATCCCTGGTTGACTCTTATAGTCTTCAGGATGATATCTCCTTGGAGGTATTATTCATTCAGTATAAGGGTTAAATCTTTGGGATGAAGGACCCGTAGGTTTGGAATTTGATTTACCTTTGAAAAGTTTTCAAAGCTCTGATCTCTGCACGATGATCGTTGAGTTGAGTTTGACGATCTTGGGTCAGATCGTCGATCTCCGTTCGAAGATTGACTGTGTCAGAGTTCAGGGTTTAGAGATCGTCGACCTGAGTTCGACGATTTAGCTTGAGATCGTTGATCTGCATTCGACGATCGTCTAGCTCCGTTCGACGATTTCTGTTGAACTCTTGTTTTCTTGGGTAAGTCAGAATTCTTCCTAGCTACCTCTACAACTCCCTTACCTTTATCATAGATAAACTTAATTGGGGTTGTTAGTACTATAGGTTGGCTGGATGAAGCACCCAAGCCCAGTGTACTATTCAATCTTGAGTTCACTGTGCTTGTGATGTCCATTAGCTTGATACTTCTTCCATTAAGGGATTCTTCAAGCTTTTTGGCCTATGATAGCTCACTTTTCAGTGAGGCTATCTGCTCCCTACAGCATTCCAACTCCTCAGAGAGTTTGAGGTTTTTGATTTTAAGGTACTGTGTTCAGATAATTGATTTCTGAGAGAAATGATTTCCTTCTCAGATCTTAATAAGTCTAAACATAGTGCTTTAAACTCATACTTAAAGTTCTCAGAATTAAAATCAAAAAAACTTATTACCTGGTCCTCTTCAAATTGAGTCTCTGATTCTGACTCTGTCTCTTCTGCATCAGAACTTTGTTGTGAGACATTGATAACCATCATGCAGAATTCCTTTTCATCAGCATCTTCTTCATCATCACTAGAGCTGGATGAACCTTCTGATTCTTCTTCTGTCTCACTCCAAGTTTCAGTAGCAAATCCCTTCCTTGTATGTTTGTTCTTGCTGGAGGAGGGTTTGACATTGCTATTCTTCTTGAAGTCCTTGTCTTTTCTTCTTTCTTTCTTGTCCTTTTTGTCCTTGTTTTTATTTTCTGGACAGTCAGGCACAATGTGGCCTGCTTTCCTGCAACCAAAACAGATAATCTCTTTGTTATTTGATTTATCATACCTTGGCTTGTCATGCTCTCTATGTGATCTTTTCCTGAAGTCCTTTCTGGCCATTTTGTAAAATCTTTTGGCCAGTAGGCTTAGCAACTCTTCATTGCCTGTGACCTTGTCTTCAGGATGATTTTTAATGGCTTTAAAAGCTATTGATTTTTCTTTTCTTGCAGCTGGTGAGGCAGCCTTCTGCTCTTCTTCTTTATTCTTGATGAGCAGCTCATAAGACTTGAGCTTGCCCAAGAGAGCTTCAGTTGTGATCTCATTCAGGCTTCTGGCATCCTTATTGGCCAGATCCTTGAGTCCCAAGTACTTGGGAAGCACATTAGGATTTTGTCATTTAGCTCAGTCAATAAGATCTCCTTGTCCAAAGTTTTCAGCTCATTGACTATGAGACTGAGTCTATTATACATGTCTGCTACTGACTCAGCTTCTCCTTTCTTGAAATTCTCATATTGGGTTATGAGGTGAGATCTTCTGTCTTTTCTCTCATCAGCAGATCCTGAGACTATCTCAGATAGCTTGTCCCAGATATCCTTTGCTGAGTTGCATTCAGCTACCTTTTGGAATATCTCATCAGACATAGTCTGGGCTAGAATGTTCATAGCTTTTGCATCAGCCAATTTCCATTTCTTTATTTCTGCATCTGTTCCTGAAGGAGGTGGAACAACACTTGTACTTGTATTCTCTGGAGGTCTTGGACACACTGTCAAAACAGTGTTAAAAATGTCCTCATCAATAGAGTTCATGTACAGTCTAATCCTTGCCTTCCAAAGTGCAAACTTAGATAGATTGTACACTGGAGGTCTGGTGCTAGCATAATCTTTGTTTTGGGCCATGTTTTGTGAAGAAATGATCCTAATAACAAACTTACAACAAGCAGATCTAACTGGAGGGATCTTTGGGTTCAGGTGTTAGCCTGTGCAACCACTGAGATGTGATATTTTTAACCAACCTTGCTTTGATACCAATTGAAAGTGCAAGTTAGATCTAATATACTCTAGGGGGGTGAATAGAGAATGGTGCTTGCTAAAAATTTTTTACAACAGTTGTTGTATTCCTAAGTGAACAGGGAAGCAAATGAACTACAACAACTATTTAATCAAAAAGCAATCACAAACCACAGTCAGAAAACAAAAGAAAGTAAGCAACCAGATGACACAAGGAGCTATAGTGGTTCCCCAATCAATCTGGGTACATCCACTCTTCTACCACCCTAGGTAGGAATCCATTACAAGATAAGTTGATCAGGTGTCTTGGGCACCAATGAGCTTTTGATAAGGTGCTCAAAAACCAAACTAGATTTTTTGATCAGGTGTCTTGCCACCACTGAGTTTTGATAAGGTCTCAGAAACTAGCACAAACTTTTGAAGGGAGTTTGATAAATCCTTTACAACAGAGAGAGAGAGATGATCTTCTCTGTCAACAACCAGAGAGAAGATAGTGGATGTTGTTAAAGCTCCCCCTGAGATCTTGAGTTGTTCAGGAAGTGAAGCTTTATAGTAGGGTGATAGGCCTTCAGAAAATTTGATCTCCAGCAAAAGATGATTTCAGCAACAACTGAAATGTGTGGTGTCTGGAGTCTTGAATGATGATGGACTTTGAACTCTGGAATCAAAAGGGATCTGAAAGTTTCAGTATGTTGATCTCCTTTTGTGATGGTGTTCTTGTATGAATTCTAAGACTGAGAATGTCTGCAACTCTTTCTCTTCTGTTGTGTAATTGTTGTTGTTGCAGAATATGTGTGTCAGAGAAGAATGAAAAAACTGATCTTTTATTCCTTAGATCTGAATAGAATACTTCTCTGTCCAAGATAGTCGTTAGCCTGTCATAAATGACTTCCTTAACTGCATTTTGTCTTCTGGAGGAAAGTCCAATAAAAACATTCCTTTGAAAATCCCTTAAAACTTGCTCCAGATTAATTGAAAACGGCTACAAGATCCTTGACATAAATGCTGAGAATAATTCCATAACTATTTGAATTTGAATCTTGAAAAACGTCGATCTCTCCAGAAAAACGTCGAACTGAGCTCCACTATCGTTGAACTGAACTCAGAGACTGGTCTTAGACTGAAACAGAGATCGTCGATCTGAGCTCAACTATCATCGAACTTAGCTCAGAGATAGAGAAACAAACTGGAGACAAGAACGTCGATCTGAGCTCGAAGATCGTCGAATGGATTTCGACGACTTGTTGAAGTTGAGCTTAGAGATCGTCAAATGGAGTTCGACGATTCGTCGAAGTGAGCTCAGTGATCGTCGAATGGAGTTCGACGATTCGTCGTATTGAGCTCAACGAAATTACTTAGTCTCCTGAACTGAAATCTCTTGTCTTGAGGGTAGCTTTCAAACCTAAATACTAACCCTTAGACTCAATTCTAATTGACCTTTAGATCTATACAAGGAGGTCAAAACATATTTCCTAAAAGACATAGTAATCCTTGCCCAAATCAGTAATAGGGTGTTTCAACACTTTCTCTCTCAGGTTGAGCCAAAGAAATTTGAAGAAGCAAATAAGGATGCTTCTTGGATAATGGCTATGTAAGAGGAGCTCAACCAGTTTGAAAGGTGCAAAGTTTGGGAGCTGGTGCCAAGGACCAATGAACAGAACGTGAATGGAATGAAGTGGATTTTTAGAAATAAGCTGGACGAAAATGGTGTAATTATAAAGAATAAAGTAAGGCTTGTAGCATAATGATACAAACAAGAAGAAGCGATCGACTTCGATCAAATGTTTGCTCCAGTGGCAAGACTCGAAGCGATTAGGTTGTTTCTTGCGTATGCTGCTCATAAAGGTTTCAAGGTCTATCACATGGATGTGAAATCAACATTCTTCAATGGTAATCTAAAAGAGGAAGTATACGTAGCTCAACCTTCAGGTTTTGTCAACTCAACTCTCCCTGAACATGTTTATTTTTTGAATAAAGCTTTATATGGTATAAAAGAAGCTCCACGAGCTTTGTATGAGACGCTATCTAACTTTCTTCTTGAGAACAAGTTCACAAGGAGAAAGATAGATAAGACATTATTTCTTAGGGAAGTGAACGACAAGATTTTGCTAGTGCAGATCTATATCGATGATATTATTTTTGATTCTACGAATGACCTACTTTGCAAGAAGTTTTCTAAACTTATGCATGGGAAGTTTGAAATGAGCACTATGAGTGATCTAAAGTATTTCTTAGAACTTCAGGTGAAACAATCTGATGATGAAATTTTCATCTCTCAGACGAAGTTCACCAATGAGTTAATTAAAAAATTTAGAATGGAGAATGCAACCTCTATGAGGAATCCAACGAGTTCAGCTATGTCTCTGGACAAGGATAAGAAAGGGAAACCTTTTTGATGAAACCAAGTACAAAAGCATAATTGGATCCTTGCTCTACCTTACTGCTAGTATGATGGTCATAATATTTTCAACATGCGTATGTGCTAAATTTTAGGTGAACACTAAAGAATCTCATTACGACGCTGCAAAGAGAATTTTGAGATACCTTAAGGGTACACCGAATCTTGGCTTATGGTACCCGAGAAGTAATGACTACGAGTTAATAGACTTTTCAGATGCTGATTTTGCAGGTAGCAGTGATGATAGGAAAAGCACTTCCGGAACTTATCAATTCTTAGGAAGAAGGTTGATTTCTTGGAGAAGCAAAAAACATAATTGTGTGGCAATCTCAATGGTTGAGTCTAAGTACATCTCTACAGGCAGTTGTTGCGCACAACTTATCTAGATAAGGAATCAACACAAAGATTACAACTTGAAGTTAAAGGAGATTCTAATGTTTTGTGACTCCTCCAATGCAATTATGATTGCTAATAATCCAGTCTCTCACAACCGGACAAAGCACATCGAGATAAAGTATCACTTCATCCGGGAGCATGCGAAGAATGGGGACATCAACCTCAGTTATGTCCCTACGAATAAACAAGTTGTAGATATTCTCACAAAGCCATTGGATGAGGCCAAGTTCTCCTTCAAAATGGAACTTTGTATGCTCAACAAGGACTCATGAAGATGGTCAAGGTTTCAAACTAAAGTCAAATTTGTGTAATAATTCTCTCAGAAGGCAGGAATTCCTCATTTTGGAAAGTTCAGAAATCTCATGGCAAATTCGTAGTATATTCTTGGGGAATCACGACAAATTCGTCGAGATAGGCTAAGTAATCTCTCCGACTTTTGACGAATGGGACTCTTCACGGATGTTATTTCGACGAATTGCCGGGTTTACTCAAGAAATTTCGACAAATTTGACTCTAGGCCATTTTTATTCAGTCTTTATTGGATCCAAAGAGTCACTTCAGGCAAAGGTATGTGTGTTCTCTCTCTTCAAAATTTTAAATCATGTATAAATAGGACTTTATCAGGCAAACAAACTTCATGATCGTCGATAACTGTTCTGATTTCCATCGAGAAGACTTCAGCACACTTTTCATCTTCCGCAAACTGTCCGTTTCGTCGATTCATCTTCCTCTTTTCTTGTTCGTTCTCCATGGCTCCAAGAGGTACAGAAAATCTTCAAGTAGCGGGGGAAATTGTTTGGACATGGCTTGCCACCTCCACTTGTTGGGTATTGTATCCACAATAACCTAGATTTATGTGAATTCACCATTGAACTAAGTTGAATTAGTTATGTATTTGATGTTATTCTTTAGTTGAGTGCTTGTAGGTCATTATTGCTAAGTGTAGGCAATGTCAGTTTACAATGAGTCACTAAACACAGGACCATGCAATGTAATTCCTCATTGTGTGATCCATAGTGTTGACTCATGTGTAACCTCTCTATTGGAATGCACTTTATTTTCAAGTACTAAAGCAATTGAAGAAAGGAAAGGTTGTTGAAAGAAATTGTACCTAATCACCTAGGGGGGTGAATAGGTGAGTTTTATCTTTTTCAACTTTTAGGCAGAATCACAGAATTATAAATAATTCTTCACAACAATACAACACAGCAATCACAGAATAAAGCACACACAGAGAACATACAGATTTTATAGTGGTTCCCCATGGTCTGGGTACATCCACTTTCCCCCTTCGCATATCTAGTAGTGTGCTAGATTCGGCCCAACTTATCCACTATTCCTCAGATCCTCAGATCTTACACTCAGAACCCCAAATAGGTTCCTACAGCTCAGAGTGATTCCACTCCTACAACTTAGGCACAAAGGCCCTACCACTCAGTCTTCACCAAGACATACACTCAGCCTTCAACAAGGCCTACACTCAGAGAAAAGATTCTCCTACACTCAGGCACACAGGCCCTACCACTCAGCCTTTATAATTTCAGGCTTACAACTCAGATCCCTTAGGATCCTACAATAAATTAAAATTACAATGTATATACCCACAACTCAGAATAAGAGATAAGAGTTGGCAGGTTTCTTGATGAGTTCTTGGAAGAACTTTGCTGAGATCAACCTACCTTGGCTTCCTTCAAAGCTTCTTGAATTTAGAACACAGTAGTGTTGAGTCTCTATGCAGCTGATCTTCAATCACTGCTAACTTAAGAATCAGATCTCAATCTGAAACTTTCTTCACAGCCTGGTTCAACAGCTGTCTTCTTAGAAGGAGCTCACTCTCTCCAACTTCTTAGATCTTCACTTGAAGGTCTTCTTCTAGTTGTATTGTTCTTCACTTTGTTGATTTCCAACTCTTGATTGATTTCAACAACTGTCATCTATTGAAGGTATAAGCCTTTATATAGACTTTCTTCAAGGTAACCGACTGTTCCAGTTTCTAACAGCTTTCTGACAGCTCTGACAATTGCAGTAGACCGGCTGGAATGACAGCTGTCAAGTCATCCAGTCACTTCTTGAATTTTCTGTAACTGTCTGAAAGTGTCGAGACAATCAGTCTTTAAGTGTCGACACTGATAGACTAAGTGTCGACACAAGTAGACTAAGTGTCGACACTAGCCTTCATGGTGTCGACACAACTCCTTGTGTTGTAGAATCTGCTTCTCGACACTTCTTCTTCAACATGTGTCGACACTGATCCTATGTGTCGACACAAGTCCTTCTTCTTTGAAACTTAGTTGATTTCTTGTAAGTGTCGACACAACTCCTTTGTGTCGACACATCTTCTTGTGTTGATACTTGCTAAGTGTCGACACATCTCCTTGGTGTCGACACATGCCTTCTGTGTTGATACTTTTGCTGAGTGTCGACACAGCTCCTTGTGTCGACACATTCTTCTTGTGTTGAGACTTTGGCTGAGTGTCGACACATCTCCTTTGTGTCGACACATTCTTCATGTGTTGAGACTTTGGCTGAGTGTCGACACATTTCCTTGGTGTCGACACATGCCTTCTGTGTTGATACTTTTGCCGAGTGTCGACACTTCTCCTTGTGTCGACACATTCTTCTTGTGTTGAGACTTTGGCTGAGTGTCGACACATCTCCTTTGTGTCGACACATTCTTCATGTGTTGAGACTTTGGCTGAGTGTCGACACATCTCCTTTGTGTCGACACTTGTACTTAGAATTTGTTGAAATTTGCTGAGTGTCGACACAGCCTCCTAGTGTCGACACTTTCTTCATGTGTTGAGACTTTTGATGTGTGTCGACACATTCTTCATTATGTCAACACTTGTACTTAAACTCTGTTGAAGTTTGTTGAGTGTCGACACAGCTTCCTAATATCGACACTTGTACTTGAACTTTGTTGAAGTTTTCCTGAGTGTCGACACAGCCTCCAAGTGTCGAAACTTTTGATGTCGACAAAGTTTCTCTGGGTGTCGACACTGCTTCTAAGTGTCGACACAGCTTCTCTAGACATTTCTTCATTGTGTGTCGACACAGCCTGTATGTGTCAACACTTTGCTTCTGGTGTCGACTCTGCATTCCTGGTGTCGACACAATTACTCCAAGTGTCGACACAGCTTCTCTGGGTGTCGACACAAGCCTTCTTAAGTGTCGACACTTTTCTTCTGGGTGTCGACACATGAACTTAGAAACTTTTCAGCTTTCCCTGCAAATACTTAACCTGCACAACTAAACTCAAAACACATCAAATACATTTTGATGTATATCATTGAGTAGGGTGAGGCTTCTTCAAATCAGGTACATTTATTCCAATGTACCCAACAATCTCCCCCTATTTGGAGAAGTCATAACCCTTAGTCAATGATATACACCATACATAACAAATTCATAGTATGATGTAAAACAATATTAAATGATAGGGTAAGTACATAAACATGTATAAGCAAAACATGTATACACAAATATCTCATAACAGTAATGTAATAGATTGAACACATATCACATTGTTCTAACAACTTCAACATTTTCATTATTCAAAAGTTTACAGAGAGTTTAAAATCAAATGATTACAATTGTAAACTAAATAAAAATTTCTATCCTAAGGCAGCTCAGGCTCCTTGATAACTATGCCCTTTCTTGATTGTATCTTTGCTTGGACAGGAGCTTCAGTGTCTTCAGCAGCAGCAAGCTTCTTTTCTTTAAGATCCTTCTTTTTCAATTCTTCAGCTTTGATCTTCTGCCTTTCAAAATAATGATAAGGCTTAGGAAAGTACTTGCTAGGCTCCTGTGTAGTAGGAGGTAGCTTTCCCATCTTAGCCTTTCTTCTATATTGAACAATAGCCTTTTGCCTGTTCTCATGCTTCCTCCACTCCAGTTCAGAATACCACTTGCCTCTATCCTGAATATTGTCCTTAGCAGCCTTCCATGCATTCAAAATAATATTCCTGGAAGTGGGGCTCCACTGTTCAAAATCAGGCCTCAATTCAGCTTGCTCTCTGAATCTCTTCTTAGACAATTGAGTCTCTTGTTTTTTTAGCAAAGCTTCTTGTTCTTTCAGTATTGCCTCTGGCACAGGCTGAACTACTTTCTCTATGATGACATTTTGCTTTCCTTCAGGAGGACTATACATTGACTGTATCTCTTGATGTATCATATCAAAGTCTGGTGGAGGGTATATTACTTGAGCCACTTCAGCTTGCTCTCCTCCAAGATATGCAGGATTAATTCCAGACTCTGCAACATTGTCATCATCACATAATGGAGGATATCCAAGGGTGGCTTTGATGGAATTTAAAATCTACTTTGCATAATCAGAGCCTGCTTTGACTAACACCCTCTCCCCCTTTATGACTTCTCTTTCAATGTGATCCCTAAGATCATCTTTCTGAAACCTTATTTGTGCATTCAGATAGTTTACTCCATCCTTGTAGAAAGGTTTCAACCTTTGGAGCTTTTCAGTTATTAGCTTATAGGAATCTTGAAGAGCAGAAGTAATAGCAGTGATACCTTCTTGTAATGCTTTATCAAATTCTGCCTTAGCTGTAGCACTTGATGTAGTCTAACCAGTAGCTATATTCTTCATTTCTGTGACTATGGCATTATGAGAAGCTGTTAAATTATCATTCATTCTCAGCTGGTTCTCCAGGACATAGCCTTGCTTCACTACCATATCATCCACTTGTGTTTTGATCTTCTCCTGATGAGTGGTCAGATAGACTACTGCATTTCCTCCCTTATGGAAGCAGTCAGTCATTTATTTCTTGTTCAGATTCATTTCAAATCTGATTGACTTGATGTCTTGGGCCAGATCAAATTGCAATGACTTATGCCCCTCATCTATATACTTTTCTATAGCTTGTCTGTGCTCATCCAGCTTTATCTGCAATGCCACCATCAGTGAACTGTAGTCAGTAGATGGGGCAGGTTGTGGAGCAATTGTTTGCAGTGTCTTTTTATATGTCTGGCTCCTCCTCTTAAAGACTTGAAATTTCCTCTTCTTGGCTCTTGCAGCCTCTTCATCTTCTGAAGCAGATGTGCTAGCAATATCCACTCTGTCCTTAGGACTAGGATGTGAATCCTTCTCAGTCCTTGGTGGTTGCTCAGCATCCTTGGGCTTCTCAGTCTCTTTGCCTGTAGTTTCTTCTTCAATCTCCACATGCTCCCCCTCAATAATTACTTTCTCCCCCTCAGCAACAGCTTTTTCTCTCTCAAAGTCAGTTTGTAGAAGGTCAGGGAACAGTTCTTCTAAAGTAAATTCCTATTGAGGATGGGGTGGAGAATCTCTTATATCATCAATCACTTGATCAGCAACAGATGTGTCTTCCATGACAACATCTAGAGGTTGACTAAGAATCTGAGGTTCCTGATTAACATCAGATAATGTGTCAGTCATAACTTCATTCTCAATAGGGAAATCTAATTGGTTGATTTCAGTTATTACCTCAAGTATGGTTTGTGTAGCTCTTTCACTTTCTAAGGGAGTAAGCTCATCCACCAGTAGAGGCTCCCCCTGGAGTGGATCCAGGTGTACTGGGCTAGCTGATGGTAGCTCCCCCTATCTTGGTGCATCTTCTTGTCCTGCTGGAGATTGTCCAGCATTTCCAGTTTCTTCCTCATCAGGAGTAAAAACAACTTGCTCTTCAGAGCTGCTTGAGGATTCTTGAGCCACAGGGGCTGTCTTCTTCTTCTTTTTCTGGGGTGTGTCCTTTACTGGAGATGGCAGTTCTTTGGTCAGTACTCTATCCCACCTAGAGAAGATTCTCATATCCATCTTCCTCATGTGGTTAATCTTTGAACCTGCAGCTTAGTTCATTACCTCTGGTATACTGCCAGCTAGGTAAAGACTTAATATTCTACCCAGATTTATCTTCTTCATACTTTCTTTAATCTTATCAAACATAACTGTAGCCCAATCAGTATTTAGTTTGAATATTATCCTTGTCATGAGTCTAAACATGTGAGCTGAGATTCTGTCATGGCCTCCAGGCTTGCTCAGGATGACTTTGCCCACAATCTCAGATAGAAACTTGCCTTGCATATTCATTCCCTTTCTGTTGAAAACAGATCCAATTTTCATTTTGGAGTCCAGTCCACACCATGTTAATGCTTCTCTAGTCTTAGAAGCAGAAACATCTTCTTCTTCTTTAGTCCTTGGTAGTTGAAGTACCTTTCTCAGGCTCTTAGGAGAGACCTTCACCTTTTCCCCATGAACTCTTGACTTAATCTTGAGTCCTGATTCATCTATTGTTGCTGCATTCAGAAACTCCAGGACCTCCTTCTTCCAGATCTTGATCGGTTCTGAAACAAGAAATTCTAACCCAGTCTCAGCTATTAGGGTTATCACGCCTTTGATCTCGGGTTCCGCATCATCAAATGCGTGTCACACGAGTTCATATCCTTCATTCATATCCTTTTCTAGCTTGGGCGCCATTAGGGTTTGAAGAAATTTGAATTTAGAGAAGTGAGATGTCGACACACAAGTTTGGTCTCGAAACTTTGGTGAGCGTGTCGACAGACAATGGCGAAAACCTATTTATACCTTTCTAGAATCGAAGATGAAAGGGCGCGTCAAAATGCTTAAATTGTGTCGACACTATTGAAAAGTGTCGACACTTACTTATAATGTCTCGACAACTATGTGTCGACACAAGTATAGTCGACAGAATATATATGTCGACACTTGTTTATGTGTCGACACCACTTAGCTCGACACATAGTCGAGACTTTACTAGACTAATTATGTATAAATCTTAAGTGTCGACACCACCTTGGATGTGTCGACACCTACCCTGCATGTGTCGACACTAATTCTCTAAAGTGTCGACACAGACTTCCTAGATGTGTCGACACATTTTCTCTGAAGTGTCGACACCACTTCAATGTCTTGACACAGACAACTCTGTGTGTCGACACTATTTTACTTAGCCAATTTTTTTTTTAAAACTATTCTAAGTTTATCATCCCTAATTCAATTTTGAATTTATTGAATTTGGTTTCATCTAAGGGCTTACTATACATGTCAGCTAATTGATTATCTGTATTAATATACTCTAGTGAAATATCTCCTTTTCCCACATGTTCTCTTAGAAAATAGTATTTTATTTTTATGTGCTTAGTCCTACTATGTGAGACATGATTATTTGCAATAGAAATGGCACTAGTAGAATCACAAAATAGAGGTGTTCTACTTACTTGAATACCATAATCTTCAAGCTGATGTTGTATCCATAGAAGTTGAACACAACAACTTCCTGCAGCCACATACTCTGATTCTGCTGTGGAGATAGCCACATTTGTTTGTTTCTTGCTACTCCATGATATCAGTCTTCCACCTAGGAATTGACAGGTACCTGTTGTACTTTTCCTATCTTCCTTGCAGCCTGCAAAATCTGCATCTGAATAACCTGTCAGTACAAAGTCTGCATTCCTAGGGTACCAAAAGCCCAGATAAGGTGTGCCCTTAAGATATCTCATAATTCTTTTGACTGCTGTCAAATGAGATTCTTTAGGGTAAGCTTGGTACCTAGCACAGACACATGTAGCATACATGATATCTGGTCTACTTGTAGTCAAATATAATAGGGAGCCAACTATCCCTCTATACAAAGTCTCATCTACAGGTTTCCCTGCATCATCTTTGCTAAGAGACATACTTGACCCCATAGGAGTTTTCATGGTACTGGATGACTCCATACCATACTTCCTTATCAATTATAGGGTGAACTTAGACTGGCATATGGATAAACCATTCTCAGTCTATCTAACTTGGAGACCCAAGAAGAACTTAAGTTCCCTCATACTGCTCATTTCAAATTATCCTTGCATTAGTTTTACAAACTTTTTGCAAAGACTACTTTCAGTAGACCCAAATATGATGTCATCTACATATATTTGGACTAGAATGATCTTGCCTCTGGATTTCCTAAGAAATAGAGTCTTGTCTATTTTCCCCCTTGTGAATTTATTCTCAATCAGGAAACTAGACAGGGTTTCATACCAAGCCCTAGGGGCTTGTTTTAACCCATACAAAGCCTTCCTAAGTCTATAAACATAATTAGGTTTAGTAGAATCAGCAAAACCTGATGGCTGTTCCACATAGACTTCTTCCTTCAGAATTCCATTCAGAAAAGCTGACTTAACATCCATTTGGTATACTTTAAACCCTTGATAGGTTGCATAAGCCAGGAACATCCTTATAGCTTCCAGTCTGACTACTAGAGCAAAGGTTTGATCAAAGTCAATACCTTCTTTCTGCCTATAACCTTTTGCAACCAGTCTTGCTTTGTTCTTTATAATAACTCCATGTTCATCCATCTTGTTCCTAAAGATCCACTTAGTTCCAATTATGTTGTGGTCTTTTGGTTTAGGAACAAGCTCCCAGACTTTGCATCTTTTGAACTGATTTAGCTCCTCTTGCATTGCCTCAATCCAATGAGGGTCTAGGATGGCTTCTTCAAATTTCTTTGACTTTACTTGGGATTGGAAACTGGAGTAGAGTACTGAACTTAGATTTCTGCACCTTGTTTGTACCCCTTGTCTGAGATCACCAATAATTTGATTGGCTGGATGATCTTTTAGATGCCTATTTGCTGGAGGCAGCCTGTCTTCAGGTTGTACTCCTTCAGCTTCTTCAACTTGCTGCACCCCTTGGTCTTCTTCTGCATCAGGTGCATCTAGTACCCCCCCTGGACAACAGCCACTATCATCCACATGCTGACTTGCAGTAGATCCTTCTTCAATAGTAAGCTTGTCCATCTTCTTAGTCATACCTGCGGAGCTACAAATACTTCTAAACAATTCATTGTTAATGAGTCTAGCTTCATCAAAGACTACATGAACAGACTCTTCTACAACTTGAGTAGTCAAGTTGTAGACCCTATAAGCCTTACTGTTGTTGTTGTACCCAACAAAGATCCCCTCTTGGGATTTGACAGCAAACTTGGTTAAGTAAGACTTACCATTGTTAAGTATATAACATTTACAACCAAAGATCCTGAAATAGGATAGATTTGGTTTTCTGCCTTTCACAATCTCATAGGGGGTCTTATTGTGGCTCTTGGTGATAGTAGCCCTATTAATTACATGGCATGCAGTATTAACTGCCTCAGCCCAGAAATATTTTGGGAGAGATGTGTCACTTAATAGGGTTCTACCAGCCTCAATCAAGGTTCTATTTTTCCTTTCAGCAATGCCATTTTGCTGAGGTGTTCTTGGTGAATAAAATTCCTGAAATATCCCAAACTCTTCACATAGCTTTGTCATACTGTCAGACTGAAATTCAGTGCCATGGTCACTTCTGATTTTGACCACTGTACTGTCTAACTCATTCTGAATTTGTTTGACAAAACTATAAAAAATACTAGGTGTTTTAGATTTCTGTCTAAGGAAGAACACCCAGGAAAACCTTGAGTAGTCATCTACAACCACAAATGTGTAGACTTTCCTACCTAGGCTGTGAACTGGCATAGGACCAAAATGATCCATATGCAAGAGGTATAAGCACCTCACAGCATCTTTGATCTCAATGCTATTAAAGTTGGATCTGGTCTGCTTGCCCTTTTGACAAGATGAGCATATCCCATCCTTAATACACTTAACCTGAGGAACATTCCTCACTAACTCTTTACTATAAAGTTGGCCAATTGTCTTATAGTTAAGATGGGCTAGCCTCTTGTGCCATTTGACACAATGAGAGACTTTCTCATTAGCTACAAGACACATAGGAGAAACATTGTTCTCACACATAATGTCTAGACAATAGACATTTCTCTTCCTATAACCAGTCAGAATGATCTCTTGATCATTTGACCTCATGATATGACAACCATCTTTAACAAATGAGATGTCATATCCTAGATCACTCAGCTAACTTATACTAATGAGGTTGTGTTTCAAACCTTTAACATAAGCCACTTGAGTAATTGTAATAAGGTTGCTAAAAATGTTACCAAAGCCTTTGATGATTCCTTTTTCAGAACCACCAAAGGTGACTTTAGGACCATCCTTGATTGGTGTATAGTCCTTCAGCAATCCCCTAGTTCCAGTCATGTGCCTGGAACATCCACTGTCCAAGTACCATATTGAGGCATGGCCACTTGGACTCACCTGCAAAATAGATTAGTTAACCTTAGAACCCAAAGAATTCTTGGATCATTGGTGCTGGTTAGTTTGCCTCTTAACAAAACTACCTGTAGATTTTCTAGCAGGCAGATTGCTACTCACCTTGGCACTTGAATTGTGCCAACAATCCATGGCAAAGTGGTCTACGTTGCCATAACACCAGCACTCAAATCTGTTGTACCTTTGCTTAGGTACAACCCTGACTGTTTTATTTACAGCAGGCTCCTTGTTGAGTACTGCGGCTTTGCCCTTAGACTTGGATTGTACAGTCCTGGCAGGTTTAGTAAACCCCAATCCAGTTTTACCCTTTTGAGAAATGAACTCATCTATCAAAGGTAGAACAGACTTTGGTTTAGAAAACCTTGCTATTATATCTCTCTCTTTCTGAAGACTAATCTCTAGATTTCTGATTTGATCATTTTTAAATGTTATAGTCCCCATCTGAATAACATTAATGTTCTTCAGCCTGGCTATTTTATTTAGTTTCTGATCAAGCAACTTATCAAAATCTGTTGCAGCCACTTTGAGATTAGCAATCTCCTTAGCCTGAGTTTTGGTCAAGAGTTTGCTTTTCTTCAAAGCCTGCAACAAGACTCTATATTCATCAATTAATTGATGAATATCTCTTTCAGATTCAGATCCACTCTCATCACTTGATGCTGATGAATCTGATTCTGATCCAGTACTAGAAATTGAACTAACAGAAAAATTTTGTACCTGACTTGGTCCAGGCTGATCCTGGATTTTGTATCCTTCTGATAAAGCCATCAGTCCCTGGCACTGATTGTCCTCATGCTCATATATAGAGTTCATTAACTGGATGAACTCCTCTTCCTCTTCTTCAGCAAACAGTCCAATGTAAGCTTCAGCTTCTGAATCTGATTCTGAAGATGACATATCAGACAGACTTTTGTCCTTCTTAGCAACAAAGGACCTTTCCTTTTTGCCCTTGATTTGAGTCTTCTTCTTATAAGTTGACTCTTTCCTCTTCTCTGGACAGTCAGCAACAACATGTCCCTGTCTGTTACAACAATAGTAAACTATCTTTGAGGATGTAGTTTTACTTTGCCTGGACTTTCTTCTTTCATTCTTTGATGACTTTTGTGAAGTGGATGGCTCAGACCTCCACTATTTCTTCTTAAGAAACTTCTGAAAATGTCTAGTGAAAGCTGCAAAATCTTCATCACTCTCACTGCTTTCAGAATTCTTGCTTTCTGACTCATCTGTCTCAGTCTCGGCAACTTTTGGAGGTGAAGATGGAGACTTACTTTTATATTTCCTAGTGGCTTCTGTCTTGAAAGCCACAACTCTTTCTTTGTGCTCAACTCTTATAGTCTTCTTCTCCTCCTTCCTTACCATTAACTGCATCTCATATGATAACAGTTTTCCAAACAATGTTGGAGGAGGAATGCCTGCTAATTTGGCCATTTCCCTTATGACACAAATCTTGGTATCCCAGTCTTTAGTTAGGGATCTCAAGAACTTATCATTCAGCTCATAATTGCTGAATTCTCTTCCATAGGACATTAACTCATTAACTATCCTATAAAATTTCTTGTAGCACTCAGTTATGCTATCAAACCTTCCTTGTCTGAAGCTCTCATACTCCTGATTTAATAAAGACTTTTTGTCCTGTCTAACTTCTTCAGAGCCCTCCATGTACACTATCAGTGTGTCCCACATTTCCTTTGATGTTTTATAATTAATTAAATTCTGGAATGTGGCATCATCTATTGCACTTACTATAAGATTCTGGGCCCTCTTGTCCATAGTGGCCAGAATAATCTCATCCTTGGTCATTTCAGAATAGTCTTTTGGAGTTCTCTGATTTGCATCTAACACAGATACCTTCATTGGCACATATGGCCCTTCTTTAACAGTAATATAAATTCTGGGGTCAGAGGCTTCCATAAATAGTCTAACCCTTTCTTTCCAAATGCCAAAAATCTCCTTTTTGCAGATTGGCAATTTCATGGATCCTAGTTCTTTGTGATTCTCTGTTGAACCTATTTTCTTGATTTTCTTGATTATGCTGAGTCTGCCTACAGGATCTTTTACTCAGACTGTTATGTCCTTTTTGAGTAACCTGGCTCTGATACCACTTGAAAGAAATTGTACCTAAGCACCTAGAGGGGGGGGGGGAGGTGAATAGGTGACTTTTATCTTTTTCAACTTTTAGGCAGAATCACAGAATTATAAACAATTCTTCACAGCAATACAACACATCAATCACAGAATAAAGCGCACACATAGAACACACATATTTTATAGTGGTTCCCCAAGGTCTGGGTACATCCACTTTCCCCCTTCGCCTATCTAGTAGTGTGTTAGATTTGGCCCAACTTCTCCACTATTCCTCAGATCCTCAGATCTTACACTCAGAACCATAAATAGGTTCCTACAGCTTAGAGTGATTCCACTCCTACAACTTAGACACAAAGGCCCTACCACTCAGTCCTCACCAAGACCTACACTCAACCTTCAACAAGGCCTACACTCAGAGAAAAGTTTCTCCTATACTCAGGCGCACAGGCCCTACCACTCAGCCTTTATAATTTCAGGCTTACAACTCAGATCCCTTAGGATCCTACAATAAATTAAAATTACAATGTATATACCCATAACTCAGAATAAGAGATAAGAGTTGGCAGGTTTCTTGATGAGTTCTTGGAAGAACTTTGCTGGGATCAACCTACCTTGGCTTCCTTTAAAGCTTCTTAAATTTAGAACACAGTAGTGTTGAGTCTCTATGCAGCTGATCTTCAATCACTGCTAACTTAAGAATCAGATCTCAATCTGAAACTTTCTTCACAGCCTGGTTCAACAGCTGTCTTCTTAGAAGGAGCTCACTCTCTCCAACTTCTTAGATCTTCACTTGAAGGTCTTCTTCTAGTTGTATTGTTCTTCACTTTGTTGATTTCCAACTCTTGATTGATTTCAACAACTGTCATCTATTGAAGGTATAAGCCTTTATATAGACTTTCTTCAAGGTAACCGACTGTTCCAGTTTCTAACAGCTTTCTGACAGCTCTGACAATTGCAGTAGACCGGATGGAATGGCAGCTGTCAAGTCATCCAGTCACTTCTTGAATTTTCTGTAACTGTCTGAAAGTGTCGAGACAATCAGTCTTTAAGTGTCGACACTGATAGACTAAGTGTCGACACAAGTAGACTAAGTGTCGACACTAGCCTTCATGGTGTCGACACAACTCCTTGTGTTGTAGAATCTGCTTCTCGACACTTCTTCTTCAACATGTGTCGACACTGATCCTGTGTGTCGACACAAGTCCTTCTTCTTTGAAACTTAGTTGATTTCTTGTAAGTGTCGACACAACTCCTTTGTGTCGACACATCTTCTTGTGTTGATACTTGCTAAGTGTCGACACATCTCCTTGGTGTCGACACATGCCTTTTGTGTTGATACTTTTGCTGAGTGTCGACACAGCTCCTTGTGTCGACACATTCTTCTTGTGTTGAGACTTTGGCTGAGTGTCGACACATCTCATTTGTGTCGACACATTCTTCATGTGTTGAGACTTTGGCTGAGTGTCGACACATTTCCTTGGTGTCGACACATGCCTTCTGTGTTGATACTTTTGCCGAGTGTCGACACTTCTCCTTGTGTCGACACATTCTTCTTGTGTTGAGACTTTGGCTGAGTGTCGACACATCTCCTTTGTGTCGACACATTCTTCATGTGTTGAGACTTTGGCTGAGTGTCGACACATCTCCTTTGTGTCGACACTTGTACTTAGAATTTGTTGAAATTTGCTGAGTGTCGACACAGCCTCCTAGTGTCGACATTTTCTTCATGTGTTGAGACTTTTGATGTGTGTCGACACATTCTTCATTATGTCAACACTTGTACTTAAACTCTGTTGAAGTTTGTTGAGTGTCGACACAGCTTCCTAATATCGACACTTGTACTTGAACTTTGTTGAAGTTTTCCTGAGTGTCGACACAGCCTCCAAGTGTCGAAACTTTTGATATCGACAAAGTTTCTCTGGGTGTCGACACTGCTTCTAAGTGTCGACACAGCTTCTCTAGACATTTCTTCATTGTGTGTCGACACAGCCTGTATGTGTCAACACTTTGCTTCTGGTGTCGACTCTGCATTCCTGGTGTCGACACAATTACTCCAAGTGTCGACACAGCTTCTCTGGGTGTCGACACAAGCCTTCTTAAGTGTCGACACTTTTCTTCTGGGTGTCGACACATGAACTTAGAAACTTTTCAGCTTTCCCTGCAAATACTTAACCTGCACAACTAAACTCAAAACACATCAAATACATTTTGATGTATATCATTGAGTAGGGTGAGGCTTCTTCAAATCAGGTACATTTATTCCAATGTACCCAACAATCTCCCCCTATTTGGAGAAGTCATAACCCTTAGTCAATGATATACACCATACATAACAAATTCATAGTATGATGTAAAACAATATTAAATGATAGGGTAAGTACATAAACATGTATAAACAAAACATGTATACACAAATATCTCATAACAGTAATGTAATAGATTGAACACATATCACATTATTCTAACAACTTCAACATTTTCATTATTCAAAAGTTTACAGAGAGTTTAAAATCAAATGATTACAATTGTAAACTAAATAAAAATTTTTATCCTAAGGCAGCTCAGGCTCCTTGATAACTATGCCCTTTCTTGATTGTATCTTTGCTTGGACAGGAGCTTCAGTGTCTTCAGCAGCAGCAAGCTTCTTTCCTTTAAGATCCTTCTTTTTTAATTCTTCAGCTTTGATCTTCTGCCTTTCAAAATAATGATAAGGCTTAGGAAAGTACTTGCTAGGCTCCTGTGCAGTAGGAGGTAGCTTTCCCATCTTAGCCTTTCTTCTATATTGAACAATAGCCTTTTGCCTGTTCTCATGCTTCCTCCACTCCAGTTCAGAATACCACTTGCCTCTATCCTGAATATTGTCCTTAGCAGCCTTCCATGCATTCAAAATAATATTCCTGGAAGTGGGGCTCCACTGTTCAAAATCAGGCCTCAATTCAGCTTGCTCTCTGAATCTCTACTTAGACAATTGAGTCTCTTGTTTTTTTAGCAAAGCTTCTTGTTCTTTCAGTATTGCCTCTGGCACAGGCTGAACTACTTTCTCTATGATGACATTTTGCTTTCCTTCAGGAGGACTATGTATTGACTGTATCTCTTGATGTATCATATCAAAGTCTGGTGGAGGGTATATTACTTGAGCCACTTCAGCTTGCTCTCCTCCAAGATATGCAGGATTAATTCCAGACTCTGCAACATTGTCATCATCACATAATGGAGGATATCCAAGGGTGGCTTTGATGGAATTTGAAATCCACTTTGCATAATCAGAGCCTGCTTTGACTAACACCCTCTCCCCCTTTATGACTTCTCTTTCAATGTGATCCCTAAGATCATCTTTCTGAAACCTTATTTGTGCATTCAGATAGTTTACTCCATCCTTGTAGAAAGGTTTCAACCTTTGGAGCTTTTCAGTTATTAGCTTATAGGAATCTTGAAGAGCAGAAGTAATAGCAGTGATACCTTCTTGTAATGCTTTATCAAATTCTGCCTTAGCTGTAGCACTTGATGTAGTCTAACCAGTAGCTATATTCTTCATTTCTGTGACTATGACATTATGAGAAGCTGTTAAATTATCATTCATTCTCAGCTGGTTCTCCAGGACATAGCCTTGCTTCACTACCATATCATCCACTTGTGTTTTGATCTTCTCCTGATGAGTGGCCAGATAGACTACTGCATTTCCTCCCTTATGGAAGCAGTCAGTCATTTATTTCTTCCTCAACATCTTCACCGAGATTTTCAGTTTTCAAGAAGGAAAAACCTTGAAGATTTCAAATCTGGAAGTATAACGTTTTTATTATTATTGTAACATTTACTTTAACTCTTGTAGGAGCTTTGTCTCCAAGATCATAGGAAGTTTGTTCTTTCGAGTGCATATCCCGTTTTGTGGATCGAGTTTGTAGGATTTTGTTATCTCAGAGTTGTAGGAGTGTTGCTCCGAGTTGTAGGATTGTTGCAATCTGAGATATAGTGAAGTAGCCGAGGCTAGACGTGGTGCTAGATTGGCGAGGTGGAGAGTGGACGTACCCAAGATTGGGGAACCACTATAAACTCCTTGTGTCGTATGGATTGTGTTTGGTTATTTTCTATGTTGATCTCTCTCAAGTTTTTATTCCGCAAAAGATGCAGATCTCACCTATTCACCCCCCTCGTGGTGATTTTGGTAGGCAACTAGATACTTTCAATTGGTATCAGAACGAGGTTGTTCACAAAAAGGTTCACACCTTGAACATATCTACTTCTAGTTGTCGTAGAGATTATCAAGCATGGATAGATCTAAGGGCTTTTCAAAGCTTCCGGTGTGCACCAATGCTAACTTCCCATGTGGAAAGAGAGAATAATATTCTTCATGGAAGTTGTTGATTCCCGCATCTTCATGATAGTGGAAGGTCCCTATGTTCCCATGATTGCTTCCACTATTGATCCAATCAAGAAAGTGCCAAAGAAATTGATGGATCTTGACAAAGATGAGATTGCCCTTGTCTCTCTAGACAATAAAGCCAAGAACATTATCACAAGTGCAGTCGATGATTCAATGCTGCAGGACCTGGTACACTGCCAATATGCCAAGAAAATGTGGCAGTCTCTAATTGTTTTGATGGAAAGCACCGAAGAAGTATGAGACGATAGAAGATCCCTTCTGAACCAGAAGTATGAGGCCTTCAAGCAAGTCCCCAAGGATATAATAGCGGATACATTTGAGAACTTCTTCAAAATCATCAACGGCCTGAAGAGCTACGACCGAGTTTTCACAAATGGAGAACTAAATGACAAGTTCTTAAGGTCCTTAACTAAGGAATGGGACAATAAGATTTGTGCTATCTGGGAGTTTGGGAGACTAACTGACACTGACCCCCAGAACCTCTTCGGGAAGCTTATGTCCTATGAGCTTCAAATAAACGTCAGAAAAGTTGAAGAAGAGGGTATCAGATCTTCATCAAAGGAGAAGTTTGTTGCATTGAAGGTAGATAGCTCAAGAAAGGCTAAAATAACATCTCTTGCTCCCACTTTAGAAGAAAGTGAAGAAGAATACTTAGAGCCAAGCACCTTGGACTCAGAGTTATCTGATGGAGAGTTCTCTCTTCTCTCTAGACAGTTCAAGAAGTTTCTTAGTAAGAAGAAATAAATGAGAGGAAAAGACTCCTCATTCAGAAGATCACGTCACGATGGCAATCATCAAAAGAAATGTTACATAAATGACATGTATAAATCTAAACAGAACAAACATAATTCTACTGACATTGTGTGTTATTGCTATAATAAGCCAGGACACGTGATCGCCGACTGCCCTCATAAGAAGAATGAGGGTTGAAGAAGAGAAGAGCATAACACACATCTGAGTCAAAATAAGGAGAAGAGCTTCATGGAAAAGAAGCAGAAGACCTTCAGTGATACTGACTCATCTGAGTCAATTGAGGATGAAGAAGCCTACTTTAGGCTCATGACTCACTCGGATGAAGAAGAAGCTGACCTCCAATTTCATGGGGAGGTAAATTCTCACACCATTCTTTCAGAGTCTGATGCTCCAGATGATGATCATGAGGACTGTTCTTATGATGATGAATCAAAGCTCATGGATCAATACAAAGAGTTGATCAAGGCCTATGACCGGTATAGAAAAGTTATTAGAACTCAGACCAAGGAGATCAAATCCCTCAAGGCTGAGGAGATCACTCTGTGGGAGGAATTTGCAAGAATGAACTCTCTCAGAAAAGTTGTTAACACTCGTATGTCTGTCTGAGTAAAACTTATTCTTCCTCTGATTGTTCACTTTAAGTATTTTCATTTTTGTTATAATCACTACAGTATGAATCATGAAACTCAAAATATCATAAGCAAACATTGAAATGTGTTGGGGTCACTTGGGTTGCAGCCTTCACGGTGCCAAGTTTGGACCCATTAAGCCTCCTTGAGCCGGGCCTGGGCTGTGACAAGGGTCACTACAAGCAAGAAGCTTTTCTAGTAAGACTTGTATCCAGACTGAGTGCGAACCATGCGCACCACTCAAAACATATACACACTTCATTGATTACAGCTTATGATATTCCTTGTTCTATTATGTGTTATGCTCTGAAGTAATCTTAATTCAGTTATTTCTGTTTTACTATTCTACATGTCTGAGTTAGTAGTTCTGATTTATGAAAACTGGTACACTCATACATTTTTGCTTTTATTACTGTTTTGTACTTTACTTTGTTCTCTATGCTTATTTTAATGTTCTGAGGCTTTTTCTTTCTGTTTTGGAATTGCCTTAACATTTGTGTAACATCGCTAGGTTGAAAGAAATTGTACCTAATCACCTAGAGGGAGGGGGGGGGGGGGTGAATAGGTGACTAACTCTTTTTCTTCTTTTAGGCAGATTGCAGATAATATCACAGAGTTATAATTACTTTTTTACAGCAATCAATCAGCAATCATAGAATAAAACATGCACACAGTGAACACACAGGTTTATAGTGGTTCCCCAAGGTTTGGGTACATCCACTTTACCCATTCGCCTATCTAGTAGTGTACTAGATTCGACCAAACTCCTCCACTATCTCAGATCCTCAGATCTTACACTCAGAACCCCAAACAGGTTCCTACAGCTCAGGCCCAAGGCCCTACAACTTAGTCTTCTCCAAAGACCTACACTCAGCCACAAGGCCTACACTCAGCCACAACAGGCCTACACTCAGAGAAATAGATCTCCTACACTCAAGCACACAGGCCCTACCACTCAGCCTTTATAATTACAGGCTTACAACTCAGATCCCTAAGGATCCTACACGAAAATAAGAATACAAAGAATATACCTACAACTCAGAGAAAAGAGAGAAGAGTTGATAGGTTCTTGATGAGTTCTTGGAAGAACTCTGCTGAGATCAACCTCACTTGGCTTTCTTCAAATCTTCTTGAATGTAGAGCACAATAGGATTGATTCTCTGCAGGTGATCTTCAATCACTGCAACTTAAGATTCAGAACTAGGTCTGAACCCTTCTTCACAGCCTGGTTCCAACGGCTGTCTTCTTGGAAGGAGCTCTCTCTCTCCAACTTCTTAGATCTTCACTTGATTATTCAATGGATAGCTAGATCTTCTTCTTTGATTGTTGATCTCTTATTGTTAATCTCTATATGTTGACAGTATAAGCCTATATATAGGCCTTCTTCATGGTGACCGGCTGATCCGGTTCCTAACAGCTTTCTGACAACCATGACAGGTACAGTAGACCAGCTGGAATGGCAGCTGTCAAGTCATCCAGTCAGTTCTTAAAATATTTGTAACTGTCTGAAAGTGTCGAGACAGTCTGTCTTTAAGTGTCGACACTTATAGACCAAGTGTCGACATAAGTAGATTAAGTGTCGACACTAGCCTTCAAGGTGTCGACACAACTCCTTGTGTTGTAGAATTCATTTCTCGACACAACTTCTTCATCATGTGTCGACACAGATATTGTGTGTCGACACAACTCCTTGTTCTTCAGTACTTTGTTGAATTCTTGTAAGTGTCGACACAACTCCTTTGTGTCGACACATCTTCTTGTGTTGATACTTGTTCAGTGTCGACACATCTTCTTGGTGTCGACACTTGTCTTCTGTGTTGATACTTGCTGAGTGTCGACACATATTCTTAGTGTCGACACATCTTATTATGTTGAGACTTTTGCTGAGTGCCGACACATCTCCGTTGTGTCGACACTCATACTTAGAATTTTGTTGAACTTTGCTAAGTGTCGACACAGCCTCCTAGTGTCGACACTTTCTTCATGTATTGAGTCTTCTGCTGAGTGTCGACACATTCTTTCTTGTGTCGACACTTTCTTCAAGTGCTGAGTCTTCTGCTGTGTGTCGACACATTCCTCATTATGTCGACACTTATACTTAGACTCTGCTGAAATTTGCTGAGTGTCGACACAGCCTCCAAGTGTCGACACTTTCTGATGTAGACACAGTTCCTCTGGGTGTCGACACTACTGCTAAGTGTCGACACAGCTTCACTGGACTTCTCTTCATTGAGTGTCGACACAAACTGTATATGTCGACACTTTTTGTCTGGTGTCGACTCTGCATCCCCGGTGTCGACACAATTACTCCAAGTGTCGACACTGCTTCTCTGGGTGTCGACACAAGTCTTCTTAAGTGTCGACACTTTCCTTCTGTGTGTCGACACATGTACTTAGAAACTTTTCAGCTTTCCCTGTAAATACTTGACCTGCACAAATAAACTCAAAACACATCAAATACATTTTGATGTATATCATTGAGTAGGGTGAGGCTTCTTCAAATCAGGTACATTTAATCCAATGTACCCAACAATCTCCCCCTATTTGGAGAAGTCATAACCCTTAGTTAATGATATACACCATACATAACAAAATCACAGTATGATGTAAAACAGGATTATTTAATCAGGGAAAACATAAACATGTATCAAACAAAACATGTATACACAGATATCATCTCAGAATAATTATGAAATAGATTTATAACACATCACATTGTTCTAACAACTTTGTCATATTCATTATACAAAAGTTTACAGAATGTTTAAAATCAAAAGATTACAACTGTAAACTAAAGATAAATTCTATTCTATTTCTGCTTAGCCTCCTTAATAACTATGCCCATTCCAGACTGTATCTTTGCTTGCACAGGGGCTTCAGCATCTCCAGCAGCAGCAGGCTTCTTGCCTTTAAGATCCTTCTTCTTTAGCTCTTCAGCTTTAATCTTCTGCCTCTGAAAGTAATGATAAGGCTTGGGAAAGTACTTGCTATGCTCCTGGGCATTAGGAGGTTGCTTTCCCATCTTAGCCTTTCTTCTGTATTGCACAATGGCTTCTTACCTGGACTCATGCTTCCTCCACTCAAGTTCAGAATACCACTTGTTTCTATCTTGAATATTGTCTTTGGCAGCCTTCCATGCAGTTAAGATAATATTCCTTGAAGTGGGGCTCCACTGTTCAAAATCAGGTCTTTGTTCAGCTTGCTCTCTGAACCTCTTCTTAGACAACTGAGTCTCTTGTTCCTTTAGCAACAAGGCTTCTTGTTCTTTCAGTATGGCCTCTGACACTGGCTGAACCTCCTTTTCTATGATGACCTTATCAATTCCCTCAGGAGGGCTATACATTGATTGTATATCTGCATATATCATATCAAAATCTGGTGGAGGATAGATCACCTGAGCTACTTCAGCTTGCTCACCTCCAAGATAGGCAGGATTAATCCCAGACTCAGCAACATTATCATCATCACATAAAGGAGGATAACCAAGAGTGGCTCTGATGGAATTGGAAATCCATTTTGCATGATCAGAGCCTGCTTTGACTAACACCCTCTCCCCCTTTATGACTTCTCTTTCTATGTGATCTCTTAGATCATCCTTCTGAAATCTGATTTGGGCATTTAGATAATTAACTCCATCCTTGTAAAAAGGTTTCAACCTTTGGAGCTTTTCAGTTATCAACTTCTGAGAGTTTTCAATAGCAGAAGTAACAACAGTTATGCCCTTTTGTAAAGCTTTATCAAACTCTGCCTTAGCAGTAGCATTAGATGTAGTCTGTCCAGCAGCTATATTCTTCATCTCTGTGACAATTGTATTGTGGGAAGCTGTCAAATTATCATTCATCCTTATTTGATTCTCCAGAATATATCCTTGCTTCAGTGCAATGTCGTCCACTTGAGCTTTGATTTTCTCTTGATGTGTAGCCAAGTAAACCACTGCATTCCCTCCCTTGTGGAAGCAGTCAGTCATCTCCTTCTTATTTAGATTCATCTCAAATCTAATAGACTTAATGTCCTGGGCCAGATCAAACTGTAGAGACTTATGCCCCTCATCCATATATGTTTCTATTGCTTTCCTTTACTCATCAAGCTTTATTTGCATTGCAACCATCAGAGAACTATAATCCATAGATGGTGATGGTTGTTGTGTAGGATGTGGGGCAATGGTTTGCAGAGCTTTCTTATAGGTCTGGCTCCTCTTGAAGACTTGAAACTTTCTCTTTTTAGCTCTTGCATCCTCCTCATCTTCAGAAGCTGATGTGCTTGCTATTTCTACCCTCTCCCTAGGTAGCTCCTCAACATCCTTTGGCTTCTCAGGCTCTTTCCTTGTAGTTTCTTCTAAAATTTCCACTTGCTCCCCCTTAACTTGAGCATTCTCCCCCTCAGCAGCAGCACTTGCTTTCTCAAAGTCTGTTTGATCCAGATTAAGGAAGAGATCTTCCATTGTACACTCTTGTTGAGGTTGTGATGGAGATTCTCTTATCTCATCAATTACTTGATTTGGTTCCACTTGATCTGTAACAGATGTGTCCTCCATGACAACATCTTGGGGTTGGATATGAATCTGAGGTTGCTGATTAACATTAGATAAGTTGTCAATTATAACTTCACTCTCAATAAGGAAATCTAACTGATTGATTTCTGTGATTTCCTCAAGGATGGTTTGAGGGGCTTGTTCACTTTCTAGTGGAGTTGGCTCTTCCACTACTAGAGTCTCCCCCTGGATAGAATCCTGGTGAAGAGGGCTAGCCTGTGGTAGCTCCCCCTGCCTCTCAACATCATCTTGTATAGCTGGAGGCTTTCCAGCAATTCTAGTGTCTTCTTCATCAGGAGTGAAGACAACTTGCTCCTCAGAGCTGCTAGATGAATCTTGAGCCACATGGGCTATCTTCTTCTGCTTTTGGGGTGTTATCTTCTCAGGTGTTGCCAATTCCTTTGTCAAGACCCTATCCCATCTAGAGAAGAGTCTCATGTCCATGTTCCTCATGTGGTTGATTTTAGATCCAGCAGCTTGGCTCATTACTTCTGGTATACTACCAGCCAAGTAAAGACTTAGTATCCTACCCAAATTGGGTTTCTTCATACTCTCTTTAATCTTCTCAAATACTACTACAGACCAATCAGTTTGCAATGTGAAGATAATCCTTGTCATGAGACTGAACATATGGGCTGATACCCTGTCATGCCCTCCAGGCTTACTCAAGATCACCTTGCCAATAATTTCTGAGAGAAATTTGCCTTGGCTGTTCATCCCCTTTCTATTGAACACTGATCCAATTTTCATCTTGGAATCCAGTCCACACTATGTTAAAGCTTCTCTGGTCTTAGAAGCAGAAACTTCATCTTCTTCCTTAGTCCTTGGTAGGTTTAGTACCTTTCTCAAACTTTTAGGTGAGACCTTCACCTTTTCTCCATGAACCCTTGACTTTATCTTGAATCCAGATTCATCTAGGGTTGCTCCATTCAGAAATTCTAGAACTTCTTTTTTCCATATCTTGGTCGGCTCTGAAACAAGAAAATCTAACCCTGAGTTTGCAACTAGGGTTACAATATCCTTGATCTCTAGTTCTGCGTCATCAAACGCATGCCGCACCAGTTCATATCCTTCATTCACGTTCTCTTCGAGCTTTGGCGCCATTAGGGTTTGAGGAATTTGAATTGAGAGAAGAGAGGTGTCGACACATAAGTTTGGTCTCAAAACTTTGGTGAGCGTGTCGACAGTCAATGGCGAAATCCTATTTATACCTTTCTAGAGTTGAAGATGAAAGGGCGCGTTAACTAACTTAAATTGTGTCGACACTGTTGAAAAGTGTCGACACAGACTTATAATGTCTCGACAACTATGTGTCGACACAAGTATAGTTGACAGAATATATGTGTCGACACTTGTTTATGTGTCGACACAAGTATAGTTGACAGAATATATGTGTCGACACTTGTTTATGTGTCGACACCACTTAACTCGACACTTAGTCAAGACTTTACTTGTCGAATTCTGCATAAATTCTAAGTGTCGACACCACCTTGGTTGTGTCGACACTGACCCTGTATATGTCGATACTAATTGTCTGAAGTGTCGACACCAACTTCCTAGATGTGTCGACACCTTTTCTCTGAAGTGTCGACACCAATTCTCTGTCTCGACACAGATAACTCTGTGTGTCGACACTATTTTACTTAGCCATTTCTATAAACTTATTCTAAGTTTATCATACCTAATTCAATTTTAAACCTATTGAACTTGGTTTCTTCTAGGGGCTTAGTATACATGTCAGCTAGTTGATTATCTATATTAACATACTCCAGTGAAATATCTTTTTTTTCTACATGTTCCCTTAGAAAATGATATTTTATTTCAATGTGTTTAGTTCTACTATGGGAAACAGGATTGTTTGCAATAGATATAGCACTAGTAGAATCACAAAATAGTGGTGTTTTACTTACTTGAATACCATAATCCTCAAGCTGATGTTGTATCCATAGAAGTTGAGCACAGCAACTTCCTGCAGCCACATACTCTGATTCTGCTGTGGAGATAGCCACACTTGTTTGCTTATTGCTACTCCATGATATCAGTCTTCCACCTAGGAATTGACAGGTTCCAGTTGTACTTTTTCTGTCTTCTTTGCAGCCTGCAAAATTTGCATCTGAATAACCTGTTAGTTCAAAGTTTCCATTCCTATGGTACCAAAGGCCTAGATAAGGAGTGCCCTTTAGATATCTCAGAATCCTTTTGACTGTTGTCAAATGAGACTCTTTAGGGCATGCTTGGTACCTAGCACAGACACATGTAGCATATATGATATCTGGTCTACTTGCAGTCAAATTCAATAGGGATCCAACTATCCCTCTATACAAAGTCTCATCTACAGGTTTCCCTGCATCATCTTTGCTAAGAGACATACTTGACCCCATAGGAGTTTTCATGATACTGGAAGATTCCATACCATACTTCCTTATTAATTCTAGGGTGAACTTAGACTGGCATATGGATAAACCATTCTCAGTCTGTCTAACTTGGAGACCCAAGAAGAACATAAGTTCCCCCATACTGCTCATCTCAAATTGTCCTTGCATTAGTTTTGCAAACTTTCTGCAAAGACTATTTTTAGTAGACCCAAATATTATGTCATCTACATATATTTGGACTAGTATGATCTTGCCTCTGGATTCCCTAAGGAATAGAGTCTTGTCTATTTTCCCCCTTGTGAATTTATTCTCAATGAGGAAACTAGACAGGGTTTCATACCAAGCCCTAGGGGCATGTTTTAACCCATACAATGCCTTCCTAAGTCTATAGACATAATTAGGTTGAGTTGAATCAATAAAACCTGATGGCTGTTCTACATAGACTTCCTCTTTCAGATTGTCATTCAAAAAGGCTGACTTAACATCCATTTGGTATACTTTAAAACCTTGATAGGTTGCATATGCCAGGAACATTCTTATGGCTTCCAATCTGGCTACTGGAGCAAAGGTTTGATCAAAGTCAATACATTCTTCCTGCCTATATCCCTTGGCAACCAGTCTTGCTTTGTTCTTAATAATGACTCCATGTTCATCCATCTTGTTCCTAAAGATCCACTTGGTTCCAATTATGTTGTGATCTTTTGGTTTTGGAATAAGCTCCTAGACTTTGCATCTCTTGAACTGATTTAGCTCTTCTTGCATTGCCTCAATCTAATGAGGGTCTAGGATGGCTTCTTCAAATTTCTTTGGCTCTACTTGGGATAGAAAACTGGAGTAGAGCACTGCACTCAGATTTCTGCTCCTTGTTTGTACCCCTTGTCTTAGATCACCAATGATTTGATCTACTGGATGATCTCTTAGATGTCTATTAGCTGGAGGCATCCTGGCTTCAGGTTGAACTCCTTCAGCTTCTTCAACTTGCTGCACTCCTTGGTCTTCTTCTGCATTAGGTACATGTAGTACTCCCCCTGGACAACAACCACTATCATCTACATGCTGACTTGCAGTAGGTCCTTCTTCAATAGTGAGCTTGTCCATCTTCTTAGTTACACTTGTGGAGCTGTAAATACTACTAGATAATTCATTGTTAATAAGTCTAGTTTCATCAAATACTACATGTACTGACTCTTCTACAACTTGAGTAGACAAGTTGTACACTTTATAAGCCTTACGATTGTTGTTGTACCCAACAAGGATCCCCTCTTGGGATTTGACAGCAAACTTGGTTAAGTAAGACTTACCATTGTTAAGTATAAAGCATTTACAACCAAAGATCCTGAAATAGGATAGGTTTGGTTTTCTGCCTTTCACAATCTCATAGGGGGTCTTGTTTTGGCTTTTAGTAATGGTAGCCCTATTAATTACATGGCATGCAGTATTCACTGCCTCAGCCTAGAAATATTCTGGGAGAGATGTATCACTTAATAGAGTTCTACCAGCCTCAATCAAGGTTCTATTTTTCCTTTCAGCAATGCCATTTTGCTGAGGTGTTCTTGGTGAAGAAAATTCCTGAAATATCCCAAATTCTTCACATAGTTTTGTCATGCTATCAGACTGGAATTCAGTACCATGGTCACTTCTTATCTTGACCACTGTACTGTCTAACTCGTTCTGAATTTGTTTGACAAAGCTATAGAAGATACTAGGTGTTTCAGATTTCTGTCTAAGGAAGAACACCCAGGAAAACCTTGAGTAGTCATCTACAACCACAAATGTGTAGACCTTTCTACCTAGGCTGTGAACTGGCATAGGACCAAAGAGATCTATATGCAAGAGGTATAAGCACCTCACAACATCTTTGTTCTCATTGCTATTAAAGGTGGATCTAGTCTGCTTGCTGTTTTGACAAGCTGAACATATTCCATCTTTAATACACTTAACTTGAGAACCATTCCTCACTAACTCTTTGCTAAAGAGTTGGCCAATTGTCTTGTAGTTAAGATGGGCTAGCCTCTTGTGCCATTTGACACAATGAGAGACTTTCTCATCAGCTACAAGACACACTAGAGAACCATTGGTCTCACACAAAATGTCTAGGCAATAGACATTTCTCTTTCTGTAACCTGTCAAAATGATCTCTTGATCATTTGGCCTCCTGATATGACAACCATCTTTGACAAATGAGATGTCATATCCTAAATCACTCAGTTGACTTATACTAATAAGGTTATGTTTCAAACCTTTAACATAAGCCACTTGAGTAATTGTAATATGGGTGCTAGAAATGTTACCAAAACCCTTGATGATTCCTTTTTCAGAACCACCAAAGGTGACTTTAGGACCATCCTTGATTGGTGTGAAGTCCTTTAGCAATCCCTTAGTTCCAGTCATGTGTCTGGAATATCCACTGTCCAAGTACCATATTGGGGCATGACCACTTGGACTCTCCTGCAAAATAGATTAGTTCACCTTAGAACCCAAAGAATTCTTGGGTCCTTGGTGCTGGTTAGTTTGCCTCTTAACAAAGCTACCTGCAGATCTTCCAACAGGCAGTTTGCTACTCACTTTGGCATTAGTATTATGCCAACAGTCTATGACAAAGTGGCCTACTTTGCCACAGCACCAGCACTCAAACCTATTGTACATTTGCTTAGGTACATTCCTAGCTGTTTTATCTACAGCTGGCTTATTGAGAGCTGGGGCTTTGCCCTTAGACTTGGACTGAACAGTCCTAGCAGGTTTAGTAAATCCTAATCCAGTTTTACCTTTTTGATGAACAAATTCATCTATCAAAGGTAGAACAGACTTTGGTTTAGAAAACCTTGCTACAATGTCTCTCTCCTTCTGAAGACTAATCTCCAGACTTTTGATTTGATCATTCTTAAATGTTATAGTCCCCATCTGAATAACAGTTATGTTCTTCAGTCTGGCTATTTCATTTAACTTTTGATCAATCAGCTTCTCAAAATCAGTTGCAGCCACTTTGAGACTTGCAATCTCCTTAGCCTGACTCTTCGCTAAGGATTTGCTTTTCTTAAATGCTTGCAACAGAACTCTATATTCATCAATCAACTGATGAACATCCCCTTCAGATTCAGATCCACTGGCATCACTTGATGCTGATGTAACTGAATCTGAACTAGTACTAGAAATTGAACTTAAGCAACAATTTTGTACCTTACTAGGTCCAGGCTGCTCCTGGATTTTGTCACCTTCTATTAAGGCCATCAGTCCTTTGCACTGAATGTCCTCTTGCTCATATATAGAGTTCATTATCTGGATGAACTCCTCTTCCTCTTCTTCAGCAAACAGTCCTATGTATGCTTCAACTTCAGACTCAGTTTCTGAAGAAGATATGTCTGACAGGCTTTTGTCCTTCTTGGCAACAAAGGACCTTTCCTTCTTGCCCTTGAATTGAGTCTTTTTCTTATCTGTTGACTCTTTCCTTTTCTCTGGACAGTCTGCAACCACATGTCCTTGTTTGTTACAACAATAACAAAGTATCCTTGAAGATGAAGTTCTATTTGACTTGGACTTTCTTCTATCGTTCTTTGATGACTTCTTGTTCTGATAATAGTCATCTTTTTCCTGTGAAGTGGATGGATTTGACCTCCACTGTTTCTTCTTTAGAAACTTCTGAAAGTGTCTTGTGAAAGCTGCAAAGTCCTCATCACTCTCACTGCTTTCAGACTTTCTGCTTTCTGCTTTCTGAATCATCTAACTCAGTCTCAACCACTTTTGGAGGTGGACATGGAGACTTACTTTTGTATTTCTTGGTGGCTTCTGTCTTGAATGCCACTGCTCTTTCTTTGCGCTCACTTCTGATAGTCTTCTCCTCTTCTTTCCTTACCATCAACTGCATTTTATAGGATAGCAGTTTTCCAAACAAAGTTGGAGGAGGAATATCTGCTAACTTGGCCATTTTCTTTATGACACAGATCTTGGTGTCCCAATCTTTTGTTAGGGACCTCAAGAACTTATCATTTAGCTCATAATTACTGAAATCTCTTCCATAGGACATTAACTCATTAACTATCCTATAGAATTTCTTATAGCATTCTGTTATGCTATCAGATCTACCTTGCCTGAAACTTTCATATTCCTGGTTTAACAAAGACTTTCTGTCCTGCCTAACTTCTTCTGAACCCTCCATATACACTATAAGAGTATCCCACATCTCTTTTGATGTCTTACAGTATATCAAGTTCTGAAATGTAGCATCATCTATGACACTCAAAATGATATTCTGAGCCCTCTTGTCCATGGTGGCTAGAATTATCTCATCTTTTGTCATTTCAGAAAAGTCCTTAGGTGTTTTTTGATTTGCATCCAGGACTGAAACCTTCATAGGCACATATGACCCTTCTTTAACTGTGATATAAATTCTAGGGTCTGAGGCTTCCATAAATAGTCTCACCCTTTCTTTCCAGATGCCAAAAATCTCTTTTCTGCAAATGGGCAACTTCATGGATCCAAGTTCCTTATGATTCTCTGTTGAACCCATGTTTCTTGATTTTCTTGATTCTGCACTTTACTTATACTGAATCTGCCAACAGGATCTACTCAGACAGTTATGTCCTTTTTGAGGAACCTCCCTCTGATACCAATTGAAAAAAATTGTACAAAATCACCTAGAGGGGGGGGGGGGGGTGAATAGGTGACTAACTCTTTTTCTTCTTTTAGGCAGATTGCAGATAATATCACAGAGTTATAATTACTTTTTTACAGCAATCAATCAGCAATCACAGAATAAAACATGCACACAGTGAACACACAGGTTTATAGTGGTTCCCCAAGGTTTGGGTACATCCACTTTCCCCCTTCGCCTATCTAGTAGTGTACTAGATTCGGCCAAACTCCTCCACTATCTCATATCCTCAGATCTTACACTCAGAACCCCAAACAGGTTCCTACAGCTCAGGCCCAAGGCCCTACAACTCAGTCTTCTCCAAAGACCTACACTCAGCCACAAGGCCTACACTCAGCCACAACAAGCCTACACTCAGAGAAATAAATCTCCTACACTCAGGCACACAGGCCCTACCACTCAGCCTTTATAATTATAGGCTTACAACTCAGATCCCTAAGGATCCTACAAGAAATTAAGAATACAAAGAATATACCTACAACTCAGAGAAAAGAGAGAAGAGTTGATAGGTTCTTGATGAGTTCTTGGAAGAACTCTGCTGAGATCAACCTCACTTGGCTTTCTTCAAAGCTTCTTGAATGTAGAACACAATAGGATTGATTCTCTGCAGCTGATCTTCAATCACTGCAACTTAAGATTCAGAACTAGATCTGAACCCTTCTTCACAGTCTGGTTCCAACGACTGTCTTCTTGGAAGGAGCTCTCTCTCTCCAACTTCTTAAATCTTTACTTGATTCTTCAATGAATAGCTAGATCTTCTTCTTTGATTGTTGATCTCTTGTTGTTAATCTCTATATGTTGACAGTATAAGCCTATATATAGGCCTTCTTCATGGTGACCGGCTGATCCGGTTCCTAACAGCTTTCTGACAACTCTGATAGGTGCAGTAGACCGGCTGGAATGGCTGCTGTCAAGTCATCCAGTCAGTTCTTGAAATATCTGTAACTGTCTGAAAGTGTCGAGACAGTCTGTCTTTAAGTGTCGACACTTATAGACCAAGTGTCGACACAAGTAGACTAAGTGTCGACACTAGCCTTCAAGGTGTCGACACAACTCCTTGTGTTGTAGAATTCACTTCTCGACACAGCTTCTTCATCATGTGTCGACACAGATATTGTGTGTCGACACAACTCCTTATTCTTCATTACTTTGTTGAATTCTTGTAAGTGTCGACACAACTCCTTTGTGTCGACACATCTTCTTGTGTTGATACTTGTTCAGTGTCGACACATCTTCTTGGTGTCGACACTTGTCTTATGTGTTGATACTTGCTGAGTGTCGACACATATTCTTAGTGTCGACACATCTTCTTATGTTGAGACTTTTGCTGAGTGTCGACACATCTCCGTTGTGTCGACACTTGTACTTAGAATTTTGTTGAACTTTGCTAAGTGTCGACACAGCCTCCTAGTGTCGACACTTTCTTCATGTATTGAGTCTTATGCTGAGTGTCGACACATTCTTTCTTGTGTCGACACTTTCTTCAAGTGCTGAGTCTTCTGCTATGTGTCGACACATTCCTCATTATGTCGACACTTGTACTTAGACTCTGCTGAAATTTGCTGAGTGTCGACACAGCCTCCAAGTGTCGACACTTTCTGATGTAGACACAGTTCCTCTGGGTGTCGACACTACTGCTAAATGTCGACACAGCTTCACTGGACTTCTCTTCATTGAGTGTCGACACAAACTGTATGTGTCGACACTTTCTATCTGGTGTCGACTCTGCATCCCTGGTGTCGACACAATTACTCCAAGTGTCGACACTGCTTCTCTGGGTGTCGACACAAGTCTTCTTAAGTGTCAACACTTTCCTTCTGTGTGCCGACACATGGACTTATAATCTTTTCAGCTTTCCCTGTAAATACTTGACCTGCACAACTAAACTCAAAACACATCAAATACATTTTGATGTATATCATTGAGTTGGGTGAGGCTTCTTCAAATCAGGTACATTTAATCCAATGTACCCAACATAGGTCCTCGAGCCCGATCTGCTTAAAGCTCTAGGTTTTATGTTTACATTTCATTTACTCTCAAATATTTCTTTTATGCAATAATTGCAATCAGTCGTTTTCTCTGGTATCGTAGACAACTGCTAATGACTATTGTTGGTGTTGCGACAAAGATACTTTAAAGTTGGTGTTGTATAAAAGTTGGTCACTTTGCTGTGGATTACCGGTTTAATTGCAAAAATATTATAACTCCTCAAGTTAATCATACGAGACAGACCACTCATAGTGGGTGTATGCTAACAAGGAACCATGGACCCAAATCTTATTGGGTTCCTAAGGTAAAATGATCTATGATTACAGCTATGTCCAAAGACCAACAAAATGCCTATCTGGTATTTGGACAGTAGATGCTCTCGGCATATGATCGGGATAAGAAACCTACTTAAAAAACTATACTCCAGTTAAAGATGATCCAAAAGTTATCTTTGGTGGCTCTGACCGTGGAATTACAAAAGGATACAGTATGATTTCAAATGGTATAGTCTCATTCACTGATGTGGCTTATGTGAAAGGATTAGAACACAATCTGATTAGCATAAGTCAATTATGTGATAAATGCTTCATTATTACTTTCTCTAAGGATCAGTGCCTAATAAAATCGGCCTCAACTATGGAGACGCTATTAACAGGCACTTGGAGTAGAAATATTTTTTGTCTTAATTTTTTATGCTTAGACACTTCTACCCCGGTTTGTTTTGTTGTAAAATATAGTGCATCTATTTGTGACCAATGACATAAGAGACTTGCAGTTATAAATTTCAAAACTATTAAATGTTATTTTCTCAAGACCTAGTACGTGACGCACCTACTATTAAGTGAATTAAAGAAAGTCCATGTCAAGCATGCCAAATGGGCAAGCAGACAAGGATTACCTTTAAGGGCATTGCTGATAAAGATTCCTCAAGGTGCTTGTATTTACTGCACATGGACTTATTCGGTCTAATTCAAGTTCGTAGCTTAGGAGGTAAGTCATATGCGCTGATAATTGTTAATGATCACTCACATTTTACTTGGGTGTTCTTTCTGAAATGAAAGTCAGATACCTTTGATGTGTTCACGAATTTTGTCTGGCAAATTCAGAATGAATTAAACTGTTCAGTGGTCAGAATCAGAAGTGACCATTGATCAGAATTTGAATCTGGTTCCATGACAGAATTCTGTGGAAGTCTAGGTATCTTTCATGAGTTTTCCTCCCCGCATACTATACAACAAAATGGAGTTGTATAGAGAAGGAATAGAACACTCATTGAAGCATATACTACAATACTGACTGACTCCTCTCTACCAGAGTACTTCTGGGCTAAGGCAGTCAATAGAGCTTGTCACGTGCAAAACAGAGCGTTGATCAACAAGACTCATCATAAGACTCTCTATGAGCTACTGAAAGGCAGGAGACCGACCGTGTCCTACTTCAGGATCTTGGCAGCAAATGCTATGTACTTAATAATGAGAAATATCATCGTACAATATTTGGAGAAAAATATTTTGAAGGTATTTTCGTAGGCTATAGTGGCCATAGTAAGGCTTATAGAATTTTTAATAAGAAAACTCTGGTGGTAGAAGAATATATTAACGTTGTATTTGATGAGATGAGCATGCTATAAAGCAGCTCTTCCAGTATTTTCATTGAAGATGCAGGTTCAAGGCTGAAGGAGTTAAGCTTGGATGAGACAGCTAAAGAAAATGCTCAAAAGTTTATCAAGATCACTCCTCCAATCTCAATTGGAGAGGGAGATCACCAAGATGAAGAAGTTATTTAAGTTGAGGAAGACACTCTAGAAATAGAAGAAGCTCCTGATGCAAGTACTCTAGAGCTCAGACACTTGAGGGATCACCCGATTGATCAAATCATAGGAGATCCCCGTGATGGTGTAAGAACTCGAAGAGGTACTACTAATGAAAATATGCATTTGAGTTTTCTCTTGCAGGTTGAACCAAAGAAATTTGAAGAAGCAAATCAAGACACATCTTGGATAGTTGCAATGGAAGAAGAACTCAATCAGTTCAAGGGATGCCAAGTCTGGAAGCTTGTACCAGGACATAAAGGCAAAAATATAATTAGAACAAAGTGGGTCTACAAGAACAAGTTGGATGAAGATGGAACCATCATAAAAAATAAAGCTAGACTTATAGCTAAGGGTTATAGACATGAAGAAAGCATCAATTTTGATCAGACCTATGCTCCAGTGGCAAGACTCGAATCCATCAAATTGTTCCTTGCATATGATGCTTTAATGGCTTCATTGTCTATAAAATGGACGTGAAGTCAGCCTTCCTCAATGGTAAAATAAAGGAAGAAATTTATGTGGAACAACCCCCACGTTTTGTTGATCATAATCATCATGATTATGCTTCTTTATTATTTAAAGCTTATATGGTTTAAAACAAGCTCCAAGAGCTTGGTATGAAACACTGTCTATCTTTCTTCTTGAGAATAAGTTCACAGCGGGAAAGATAGATAAAACATTATTTCTTAGAGAAGTAAAATGCAAGATTTTGCTAGTGCAAATCTATGTCGATGATATTATCTTTGACTCTACTGAGGACAACCTTTGCAAGAAGTTTTCCAAACTTATGTAAGGGAAGTTTGAAATAAGTAGTATGGGTGTGCTGAAGTATTTCTTAGGACTTCAGGTGAAGCAATCTGAAGATGGAATTTTCATCTCTCAGACGAAGTTCACCAAGGAGTTGCTAAAGAAATTCGAAATGGAGAATGCAACCTCTATGAGGACTCTAATGAGTTCAGCTATGTCTCTGGACAAGGATGAGAAAGGGAAACCTTTTGATGAAACCAAGTGCAGAATCATAATTGGATCCTTGCTCTATCTTACATGTGTGTATGCTAGATATCAGGTGAACTGTAAGTAATCTTACTACACAGCTACAAAGCGGATTTTGAGATACCTTAAGGGAACACCAAATCTTGGTTTATGGTACCAAAGAAGTAATGATAACGAACTAATTGGATTTTCAGATGCAGACTTTGCAGGTAGCAAAGACAACAGAAAGAGCACTTTCGGGACCTGCCAATTCCTTGGAAAAAGGCTTATATCTTGGAGTAGCAAGAAATAGAATTGTGTTGCAATCTCAACCGCCGAGTCAGAATACATTTCTGTAGGCAGTTGTTGTGCACAACTTCTCTGGATAAAGAATCAACTTGAAGACTACAACTTGAAGTTTAGGGACATTCCCATAATTTGTGACTTCTGTAGTGTTATAGCAATTGCCACTGTTGGGTATTGTATTCACAATAACCTAAATTTGTGTGAAGTCACCCTTGAACTAAGATGAATTAAGTTTGTATTTGATGTTATTATCTAGTTGAGTACTTGCAGGTCATTATTGCTAAGTGTAGACCAATGTCAGTTTACAACGAGTCACTTAACACATGACCATGCAATATAATCCCCCATTATGTGATCCATGGTATTGACTTATGTGTAACCTTTCTATTGGGATGCACTTCATTTTAAAGTACTAAACCATGGAAGAAAGGAAGGGTTGTCGGTCATTGAACAAAGAAGAAAAGAAATGTACTATGAAATTTCCTAAGTCTATTTTTCAAAAATAATGTTTTTTGAAAGGTCTATATAAATTTTTCGAGAAATTAGAACTGTTCACGAGAAACATAAAGACTTTTAGAAAAACTCTCAAAAACTTCTAAGATCTCTTTTTCGAGAAATGCCCTGTAGATTTTGCGAAAAAACCAAATTCATTTTTCGAAAAAGGAACGTTGTTTTCAAAAAAGCAGACTCATGTTTCGAGAAAGAAAAGTTGTTTTCGAAAAGTCAAATTCATTTTTCGAAAAATCAGTTCCACAGTTCAGAGAATTCTGCGTGAAACATTTTCTCGAGAAGGGTATGTCATTTTTCGAAAAATCAAATTCTTTTTGAAAAATCATGATTCCTTTCAAAGAATGCAGTTGCAGAAAATTTAAATTTCAAATTCGTCTGATAGGAATTCAATTCAATCTTAATTCTTCATGATTGATCCACGTGGATCATTCCTTAATGTTTTTGGACCGTTAGTGAATGTCTTATATAATGTCTTCTCAAGGATTCGCTAACCCTAATAAAAATACAGAAATCTGAATCGACGCAAGTTCTAGATCAGGAAAAGCCGGGCGCCGCCATCGCCGTTCTTCTCTGTCGCTTCTTCCTCGATCCAGCAATTCAACAGAAGAAAAGATTCGACAGATCACAGATTCAAGTTTCTTCAATCATTCTTTTGATCGTGTCAGATCCTAAGAGTTTCAGATCGTGTTCTCTCAAGTTTTCTTCCTCAACATCTTCTTCAGGAATTTCAGTTCTCAAAACGGAAGAACTTTGAAGATTACTGATCTGGAAGTACAATTTTTATTGTAGTTGTAAAATTATTTCAACTCTTATAGGAGCTTTGTCTCTGAGTTTGTAAGAATATTATTCTTCCGAGTGTAGATCCCGTTTTTGGGGGGTCGAGTTTGGAGGGGGTGTGTTAACTCCGAGTTGTAGGAAAGTTGCTCTGAGGTGTAGGATTGTTTCAATCCAAGATTTAGTGAAGTAGCCAAGGCTAGCCGTGGTGCTAGATTGGTGAGATGGAAAGTGGACTTACCCAAGATTGGGGAACCACTATAATTCCTTGTGTTGTCTGGCTTGTGCTTGATTACTTTCTATATTAAACTCTCTCAAATTTTAATTCCACAAAAGACGCAGATCTCACCTATTCACCCCCTCTAGGTGATTTAGGTAGACAACTATATACTTTCAATTGGTATCAGAGGGAGGTCATTCTCAAAAAGGTTCACACCTTGAACAGATCTACTTCTAGTTATTATAAAGATTATCAAGCATGGACAGATCCAAGGACTATGAAAAGCTTCCGGTGTGCACAAAGTCTAACTTTCTCATGTGGAAAGAAAGAGTCAAATTCTTCATGGAAGTTATTGATCCCCGCATCTTCATAATAGTGGAAGAAGGCCCTCATGTTCCCAGGACAGCGTCCACTATTGATCCAACCAGAAAGGTACCAAAGAAACTGATGGATCTCGACAAAGATGAGATTGCCCTTGTCTCTCTAGCCAAGAAAGCTAAAAAAATCATCGCAAGTGCAGTCGGTGACTCAATGTTGCAGAACCTTATTCACTGCCAATCTACCAAAAATGTGGCAGTCTCAGATCGTCCTGATGGAAGGGACAGAAGAAGTAAGGGATGACAAAAGATCCCTTCTGAACAAAAAAATATGAGGCCTTCAGGCAAGGCCCCAAGGACACAATTGCTGACATATATGAGAACTTCTTCAAAATCATCAACGACCTGAAGAACTACGATCGGGTGTTCACAAATGGAGAACTAAACGACAAGTTCCTAAGATCCTTAACTAAGGAATGAGACAATAAAATTTGTGCCATCAGTGAGTTTGGGAGACTGGCTGAAACTGACCCCCAGAACCTCTTCAAAAATCTTATGTCCTATGAGCTTCAAATCAACATAAGAAAAGATGAAGAAGAGGGCAGCAAATCTTCGTCAAAAGAGAAGTCTATCGCACTGAAGGCAGACAGCTCAAGGAAGGCTAAAGCAACATCTCCTGCTCCCACTCATAAAGGAAGTGAAGAAGAAGATTCAGAGCCAAGCACCTCGGGCTCAGAACTATCTGATGGAGAGTTCTCTCTTCTCTCCAGGCAATTCAAGAAGTTTCTCAGTAAGAAGAAATATATGAGAGGTCACGTGATCGCCGTCTGCACTCACAAGAAAAAGGAGGGTGGAAAAAGAGAAGAGCACAAATGCTCCCACAGCAAAACGAAGGAGAAGAGCTTCATGGCAAAGAAGCAGAAGACCTTCAATGACACTGGCTCATCCAAGTCAAGTGAGGATGAAGAAGCGTACTTCGGGCTCATGGCTCACACCGACAAAGAAGAAGTTGTCCCCTAATTTCATAGGGAGGTAAATTCTCACACTATTCTTTCAGAGTCTGATGCTCCTGACATTGATCATGAGGACTATTCCTTTTATGATGAATCAGAACTCATGGGTTAGTATAAAGAGGTGATCAAGGTCTATGATTGGTGTAGAAAAGTTGTTAGAACTCAAGCCAAGGAAATCAAATCCCTTAAGGCTGAGGAGATCACTCTGAGGTAGGAAGTCACAAGAATGGACTCATTCAGAAAGGAATTCGATGCCGCTGTCTAAGAATACAACAATGAACTCGAGCACCTTAACCTAAAAGAGAAAATCATTGAGAAGTTGGAAGAACAGCTTGCTGCTGAAAAGAAACTTGTTGAAAGTTTCTCCAAGCCCAAGATAGTCCTTCCATTTATCATTGAATTCTTTGCTCGGGCTAAAGGAGCTGGCTTAGGTTATGAGGCTGCCCATATTAGGAGGAACAAGACTCAAATGAAAAATAAGGCTGCTAAGAAAGCTTTAGCCAAAGATAAAGGGAAGGTCCTTCTAGATCAAACTATGTTTAAGAAGGTAATCTTCCCATCGAACGAGTTTGATTTTGAGTCATCCTATGGTCATTTTACCAGGCCTACTTATGTAAAGTCTAAGTCGCGGTACTAAGAATGGACCTATCCCCTAAACTATGGTGAAACTGTGTTTAAGGCACCTTACGAAGAAATTCAAATGAGGATTTATGGTCTATATGTTCATGGCCATAACAAAAAGAAGGCACCTAAAGACAAGCCCGTTGTACATAAGGAAAAGGAGGTGCAGAAGCCTTATGAGCGCCATCATCATAAGGCTTCTACCTCTAATTCAGCCGCTCCTGCTAGATCACATGTTCAAAAGGTTGAGCAGAAGACCTGAAAAAGATACAACAGGTTTTACTGCTGGTGCTGCGACAAAGTTGGTCACTTTGTTGTGGATTGATGGTTTAATGCCAGAAACTTTGAAACTCCTCAAGTTAACAATACGAGGCAGACCACTCGTAGTGTTAACACACCAAGTGGGAGTATGCTAATAAGGAACCTAGGACCCAAATCTTATTGGGTTCCTAGGGCAAAGTGATCTACTATCGTAGGTATGTCCAAAGGCTAACAAAATGCCTATTTGGTATTTGGACAATGGATGTTCTCGGCATATGACCGGGACAAGAAGCCTACTTCAAAATTATGCTCCAGTCAAAGACGGTACAAATGTTATATTCGATGGCTCTGATAGGGTAAGTACAAAAGGCTACGGTATAATTTCTAACGGTATAGTTTCATTCACTAATGTGGCTTTTGTGAAAGGATTAGAACATAATTTGATCAGCATAAGTCAATTATGTGATAAAAGCTTTATTATTACCTTTTCTAAGGATCATTGCCTGATAAAGTCGGCCTCTACTATGGATATGATATTAATAGGCACAAGGAGTAGAAATATATTTTGTCTTAATTTTCTATGCTTAGACACTTCTACCCCAGTATGTTTTGTTCAAAAGATAATGTATCTCTTTGTAATCAATGGCACAAGAGACTGACACATATAAATTTCAAAACCATTAATATGTTATTTTCTCAAGACCTAGTACATAATGTACTGACTATTAGGTGCATTAAAGAGAGTCCATGTCATGCATGCTAGATGGGCAAGAAGACAAGGGCTACCTTTAAGGGCATTCTTGATAAAGATTCCTTCAGGTGTTTGTATTTACTGCATATGGACTTATTCGGTCCAATGCAAGTTCGTAGATTAGGAGGTAAGTCATATTCACTGGTAATTGTTGATGATCCCACGTTTTACTTGGGTGTTCTTTCTAAAATAAAAGTCAGATACATTTACTCTGTTCACGAATTTTGTCAGGTAAATCAAAAATGAATTAAACTGCTCAGTGGTCAGAATCAGGAGTGACCCCAAAACAGAATTTGAATCTTGTACCATGATAGAATTCTGTGGAAGTCTAGGTATCTTTCATGAGTTTTCCTCCCCGCATACTGCACAACAAAATGGAGTTACAGAGAGAAGGAACAGAACACTCATTGAAGCATGCTCTATAATGTTAACTGACTCCTCTCTACCGGAGTACTTCTGGGCTGAGGCCGTCAATATAGCTTGTCACGTTCAAAACAGAGCATTGATCAATAAGAATCATCGTAAGACTCCCTATGAGCTACTAAAAGGCAGGAGACCGACTGTGTCCTACTTTAGGATCTTTGGCTGCAAATGCTATGTACTTAATAATGGGAAATATCATCGCACAAAGTTTGGAGAAATGTTTTGAAGGTATTTTTGTAGGTTATAGTAGTCATAATAAGGCTTATAGAATTTTTAATAAGAAAACTCTGGTGGTAGAAGAGTCGATTAATGTTGTATTTGATGAGATGAGCTTGCTACATAGCAACTCTTCCAGTGTTTTGTTGAAGATGCAGGTTCAAGGCTGAAAGGGTTAAGCTTGGATGAGACAGTTGTGGAAAGTGTTCAAAAGTTCATCAAGATCACTCCTCCAACCTCAATTGGAGAAGAAGATCACCAAGATGAATAAGTTATCCAAGTGGAAGAAGTAACTCCAGAAATAGTGGAAGCTCCCGATACAAGGACTCTAGATATCAGACACTTGAGGGATCACCCGGTTTATCAAATCATAGGAGATCCTCATGATGGTGTAAGAAATCGAAGAGGTACTACTAATGAAAATTTGCATTTAAGTTTCCTATCGTAGGTTGAACCAAAGAAATTCGAAGAAGCAAACCAAGAAGCATCTCGGATATTTGCAATGGAAGAACTAAATCAGTTTAAACGCTGCCAAGTCTGGAAGCTTGTACCAAGACCCAAAGACAAGAATGTTATTGGAACAAAATGGGTGTATAGGAACAAGATGGATGAAGATGGAACCATCATCAAAAACAAAGCCAGACTCGTATCTAAAGGATATACACAAGAAGAAGGGATCGACTTTGATCATTTTTATGCTCTAGTGGCAAGACTTGAAGCCATCAGGTTGTTCCACGCATATTCTGCACTTATGGGCTTCATTGAAGTCAGCTTTCCTCAATGATAATATAAAGGAAGAAGTATATGTAGAACAACCCCCATATTTTGTTGATCCCAACCATCCTGACTATGTTTATTTGTTATTTAAAGCTCTATATGATTTAAAACAAGCTCAACAAGCTTGGTATGAAACACTGTCTAACTTTCTTCTTGAGAACAAGTTCACAAGGGGAAAGATAGATAAGACAGTATTTCTTAGAGAAGTAAAAAGCAAGATTTTGTTAGTGCAAATCTATATCGACGACATTATCTTTGGCTCTACTGAAGACAACCTTTGCAAGCAGTTTTCCAAACTTATGTAAGGGAAGTTTGAAATGAGTAGTATGAGTGAGCTGAAGTATTTCTGAGGACTTCAGGTGTAACAATCTGAAAATAGAATTTTCATCTCTGAGAAGAAGTTCACCAAAGAGTTGGTTAAGAAATTCAGAATGGAGAATGCAACCTATATGAGGACTCCAATGGGTTCAGCTATGTCTCTGGACAAGGACAAGAAATGGAAACCTTTCGATGAAACCAAGTACATAAGCATAATTAGATCTTTTCTCTATCTTACTGCTAGCAGGCCTGACATAATATTTTCAACATGTGCGTGTGCTAGATATCAGGTGTACTCTAAGGAATCTCACTACTCAGCTGCAAAGCGGATTTTGAGATACCTTAAGGGAACACCCAATCTTGGCTTATGGTACCTAAGAAATAATGATAGAGAACTAATTGGATTTTCAGATACGGACTTTGCAGGTAGCAAAGACGATAGAAAGAGCACTTCCTGGACTTGCCAATTCCTTGGAAGAAGGCTCATATCTTGGAGTAGCAAGAAATAGAGTTGTATTGCAATTTCAATAGCCGAGTCAGAATATATTTTTGCATGCAGTTGTTGTGCACAACTTCTCTGGATAAAGAATCAATTTGAAGACTACAACTTGAAGTTCAGGGACATTCCTATGTTTTGTAACTCCTCCAACGCTATAGCAATCACCAACAATCCAATTTCTCACAGCCGGATGAAATATATCGAATTGAGATATTATTTCATTCGAGAGCATGTGGATAATGAGGATATCAACCTCTAGTATGTTCACACAGATAGGCAAGTTGTAGATATTTTCATGAAGCCGCTGGACGAGAGCAAGTTCTCGCTCTTCAAGATAGAACTTGGTATGCTCAACATGGAGTCCTGAAAAGTTCATAGTTTAAGTCAAGGAAGGATTCAACATCAGCCTCTCAAAAAATGCTAAGGAAATCTCTTACTCAGCAAACTTTCAGAAAAATTCAGGCTCAGAAGTGGATTTCTCGAAACAAAACTTGGCTTTCTCAAAAATACTTATGGTTTCTGGAAAAAACTACTGTACTTCTCGAAAACTTTCTTGGACTTCTCGATAAATCACTTATATTTCTCGAAAAAATTATGGGACTACCGGGAAAATTTTTTTATATACTTTTCGAGAAATTCCATACTTTTCAAAACATAATGTTGATTTTTCGAAAAACGCCCCAATCTGTTTACCGTAATTTTTTGAGAATTCGAACCGCCATTCCAGGTACGCCTGTCCTTATTTTTCAAAATTTCTAATTGTATATATAAATAGGGTAGTCCATAGAATATCCAAAATCCGAAATTTCAAAAATAGGGCTTTCAAAGAACGACGATTCAGTTCCACAACAAGTTCTGTCGTTCTTCCTGAAAAATCCAACATTCCTCTTCGACAATTCAGAAATCTCTCATTCCCTATAATCCATGGTTCCTAATATGAAGAAAGGGTTCGACAGTGAGTGAGTTCGCTACGGAATCACCGAACTTTCTGATGATTCCCGAAACGTTATTCTACTCCTTGAATCTGCAGGCCTCATTTTCATTCTTGAGTAACCTTGCAAAGTATTTATTCCAGATATCGAATAGTTCTTCAGAAATGCCAAGATTAAGAGAAGTGGGAATTTATTGAAAGCTCAGTCAGGGATATGAAGATCAAGATCAAGCCAGCCTCCTTAACAGAGTTTCTGAAATTGCCCTCAATTGATGAGGAAGACTACTTGGAGGAACCCGACTACTCTAGGGCTATGTCCTTCTGTGGTCTCTCTCAATCCACAACCTCCATTCGATGACCAAATATGAATGCTGAAAGCAAGCTCCTGACTGATATTCTAGGCAAGTCCTACTCTGCAAAACTCACTCCATTGGATATATATCCTCAGATTTCTTCGACATGATGGCAGCAGTGATTTGTCGCAAAAATTCCAATGGGGACAAATGCTCTTTAACAAGATTAAGGAAATTATAAAGGCACCCAGGTATGCCAAGATCACCACTTTGTATCTCAATCAAGTACACCCAGAAATCTTTGACTTGTCCAAAGGTGTGTTTGTTTATCACCTGAAGAAAATCACACTCGCCTCCATAAATAGATGGGAGATACGAATTCAAAGGCCAGGGCAAGCTCCAAAAGTTCCAAGCCCTGTTGTTGATGAGGACAGTACTCCATCTCCCCTTCACACTAATACAATTGGAACATCTGGTGCAGCTGTTGAGGGGGAGCCTTCTCCTTTAGTTCTTGTAGAAGTTCAGCTAGGTGAGATCCAAGAACTAGTGGTACTGTCTGATGTTTTAGAGAACACTCATGCTGATGATGTAATAGTTGACAAGAGCACCTCTATGCATGATGGTGGCTCAGGTATGAATGTAGATTCTTCATCTGATAAGGAAAATCTCACAGATGCTCAAGTGAATGCCAGAGTCTCCTCTACTGAAGCTGACATTGCCAAAATGATAGAAGAACTCAATTCAAATGATCCCCTGTTCCAGTCTAATGAAAAGTCTCCTGAAGAGATTCTTAAAGACATTCCTAAAGAAACTACAGACAATTCTAGGCCCCAGGAACATATTGAGGGGGAGAGTGAAGTTATACTTTCTGATAATGAAGAGATTATACCAGCACTAGCAGAACCCCCTCTCAGGAACTTAGGCTTCTCCCTCCCTATCATTCTTGGACATGAAGGAGATGAGATGACTTCTTTCTAGAGAGGCAAAAGTTCAGTTATCATTGAAGAAATTCTTATTTGGTCAGCCCCGGCTCTACCTCCTCCACCTCCTCCAACTGAAATTATTCCAGATGATACTCTTTTAGGTAAAATTGAATCTATGCTTACAAAGCAACGAGAGTAATTTGACAAGTCTCTCCAAGAGGTAACTGAGAAAGTCACTGCTCTTGAAAAAGAGATGAGCAGAGGCTTTACTGAAATCTAAAGTAATACAGATGAACTGAAACAACTATTCAAAATTGGTGGCAAAGCTTTGGACCACACTATCACTAGTGTTGGTGAAGTAATGAATCAAGCAATCACTATTGCAAACAATTAGATCCAATTTGAAAAGAAAGCTCAAGAACACAACTTCAAGACTTGTGAAGAAGTTGGAAAATTCAAGGAAGATGTCATGACCACATTAACAATAGAAGTCAGAAAGGGGGAGGAAAAAGTAAAAGAATTTCTAACAAAATCTGGTGAAGACAAGAAGGCACAATAGGATGCTAAACTGAAAGAGATCAATACAGATGTACAGACACAGATTCATGGTGTAAAGTTTCACACTTATGATACTGATGTATGGATGCATAATCAGATCTTCCCAGACTTTCAAGTCAATCCAAATGAGGCCCCAGCTCTTCATCTTAGTCCAATTGTTTGCAAGCCTACATTCTCTCCTAGACCAGAACTTTATAAAGCTCCTCCTAAAGACTACTCTTATGTCTGGACTTCTGATCGACAAGAGTATCCTCAAGATCTTCCTCCTGAAGTGCAAGTGCCAAAAAGAAGGAAGTATGGTGATGGTGCCTATGCCAGCCGATCCATTCCAAGTCAAAAAGCTGAGAAAAGAAAAGAACAAAAATTTACTGAGGTGTGGATCCCAACCTCTAAGTCTCTCATTCTAGACACTCTAAGGTTGGTTGTGGATTTCAATGAAAATAGAAATGATCATTACAGTCACCAAGAGTGGGAGCTTTATGAAAAATCCTTGACAAAAAGAAGACTTTATGATTGTGAATGTGGATGAAATAATCTCAGTGCCGCTCCTAAACCTACAAAGTACTATCCTAAGTCATACCGTTATCAGAAGCGACAACAAGAAAAGAAGGAAAGACAGCATCAGCAGTAATTCAAATGATTGGAGATTATCGATAGTATAAAATCTTGTGGATCTGGACTCTTCTATGAATATACTATTTATATATATAATTTTGAATTTTGATGATATATTATTTCTCAATTGTCATTGTAATTACTATTGTGTTTGTTAGTAAATTCTTTTAATTATAATGATATAGTTCACCCTAATGTAGAGGGTTCTGATTTTTACAAATATGAGAAGATTGTTGGGTATTGTATCCATAATAACCTAGATTTGTGTGAAGTCACCCTTGAACTAAGATGAATTAAGTGTATATTTGATGTTATTCTCTAGTTGAGTGCTTGCAGGTCATTATTGCTAAGTGTAGACCAATGTCAGTTTACAATGAGTCACTTAACATAGGACCATGCAATGTAATCCCTCATTGTGTGATCCATGGTGTTGACTCATGTGTAACCTCTCTATTGGGATGTACTTCATTTTTAAGTACTAAAGCATGAAAGAAAGGAAGGGTTGCTGCTATTTGAACAAAGAAGAAAAGTAATTTACTCTGAAATTTCCTAAGTCTATTTTTCAAAAGGTCTATATAAATTTTTCGAGAAAATAGAATTATTCTCAAGAAACATAAAGACTTTTCGAAAAACCCTCAAAAACTTCCAAGATCTCTTTTTCGAGAAATGCACTGTAGATTTTGCGAAACAGCCAAATTCATTTTTTTAAAAAGGAATGTTGTTTTCAAAAAATCAAACTCATGTTTCGAGAAAGAAAAGTTATTTTTGAAAAGTCAAATTCATTTTTCAAAAAAACAGTTCCACAGTTCAGAGAATTCTGCGTGAAGCATTTTCTCGAGAAGGGTATGCCATTTTTCGAAAAATCAAATTCTTTTCGAAAAATCATGATTCCTTTTGAAGAATGTAGTTGCAGAAAATTTAAATTTCAAATTCGTCTGACGGGATTTCAATTCAATCTTAATTCACAATGATTGGTCCACGTGGATCATTCCTTAATGATTTCAGACCGTTAGTGAATGTCCTATATAATGTCTTCTAAAGGATTCACTAACCCTAATAGAATTAAATACAAAAATTTGAATCACCACAAGTTCTAGATCGGGAAAAGCCGCACGCCGCCATCGTCTTTCTTCTTTGACACTCCTTCCTCGATCCAGCGATTCAATAGAAGAAAAGATTTGACAAATCACATATTCAAGCTTCTTCAATCATTCTTTTGATCATGTCAGATCCTACGAGTTTTAGATCGTGTTCTCTCAAGTTTTCTTCCTCGACTTCTTTTTCAGGAATTTCAGTTCTCAAGAGGGAAGAACTTTGAAGATTTCAGATCTGGAAGAATAATTCTTATTGTAGTTGTAAAATTATTTCAACTCTTGTAGGAGATTTGTCTCCGAGTTTGTAGGAAGATTATTCTTCCAAGTTTAGATCCCGTTTTTGGGGGGTCAAGTTTATAGGGGTGTGTTAACTCCGAGTTGTAGGAGCGTTGCTCCGAGGTGTAGGATTTTTTCAATCCGAGATTTAGTGAAGTAGCCAAGGCTAGTCGTGGTGTTAGATTTGTGAGGTGGAAAGTGGACGTACCCAATATTGGGGAACCACTATAATTTCTTGTGTCGTCTGGCTTGTGCTTGTTAACTTCATGTGTTAAACTCTCTCAATTTTTTATTCCGCAAAAAGACGCAGATCTCACATATTCACCCCCTCTAGGTGATTTAGGTAGTCAACTAGATACTTTCACCAACAATCCAGTTTCTCATAGTCGGACAAAGCACATCGAATTGAGATATTATTTCATACAAGAGCATGTGGGGAATGGGGACACCAACCTCCAGTATATTCTAATAGATATGCAAATTACAGATAACTTCACGAAGCTGCTGGACGAGGGCAAATTCTCCTTATTCAAGACAGAACTTGGTATGCTTAACATGGAGTCCTGAAAAGTTCACATTTGAAGTCAAGAGAAGATCCAACAATCAACCACTCAGAAAATTTCAAGAGAATTCTACTTAGTAAACCTTCAGATAAATTCAAGCTTAGATATGGATTTCTCAGAAACTTATTGTATTTCTCGGAAGATCAACTTATATTTCTTGGAAAATCAGTTTATATTTCTCGGAAACTTACTGGATTTCTCGAAAGCATATGAAAATCTCGAAAAATTACTTGATTTCGCAGAAAACAACTTATAGTTCTCGAGAAAATTAAAATATTTCTCGAGAAAATTATTCTTCTCGAGAAATCTGCTGACTTAATCTTTTGAGAAGAATTCCAACCTTCGCTCCTCAGGTATGCTTTTCATAATTCTTCAAAATTTTCAATTTTATATAAATAGAGAAGTCCATAGAATATCCAAATCCACATTTTCGAAAAAACTTTCCCAAGAAAAACCCTTCAGTTCCGTCAAAGGCCTCCGCCGCTCTTCTCACAAACTCCATCTTTCTTCTTGGAAAAGTCAGAAATTTCTCATCTTCTTCAATAAATGGCTCCTACTACAAAGATTGGCATCGACACTGAGTTCGTTCGCTCAGGTATTGAAGAAATTTCCGATGATTTCCGCAATGTCGCAGCACCGAGCTAAAGCTCGTTGGGCCAACCCGCCCATCACAAACAACAACCGAGCCAAAGCTCGTCAGGCAAAGCTGCCCGCCACCAAATCCACCGAGCCTACTGCCCGAGTGACCCAACCTAACCCCCCCCCCCCCACAACACCGGGGAGTGTGAGTGCAACCCTATATTATTTCTACTTACTCTTGCATTTCAGTTTTACCTACTATTTAGGTTAGCCCGGGACTGCCCAAGGTATACCCCGTGAAGGGCTCTCGAAGGCACAAGGAACTACGATGAGAATACGCCCAAAGCTCCCTTTCGCAAGACACTTACTATTATTGGTTGTTACCCGATTTCCTAACCCTTAATTAATTTTCCTGAATCTAGCCCTAGTGCATTAAACACTTCCTCCCTACGGGAAGGACGATCTTTCGCCGATCCCGAGCACCACCGAACACTAGCCATTCCTACCCCTCACTAATTCCAACTTCCAACGACGAAATCTTTATCATTCATCCAAATCAGCAAACTTATAACCCCAACTCATGTGCCCCAATTCTTACTCCAAGACAACTTCTGCGATTTTACTAAATGCAGACCAACCTAATCTATATGAAGTGTATAAAGTGAGGTACACCAAATAATCATCCAGTACTCCTATACTAATTATTGGAGGGCTATTATGACCTTTGTGGCCTAAATCCAGAATTTCATAATTTTTTCCTGTTTATCTGATAATTATTTAATTATTCAAGTGGCCAAAAATCCCAAGTTTGAACACGAGGTACCAATTTCAAACAAGATAATCTTCCACTAAATTTATGTCAAATACAAAATGAATAATTAACTTAAAATGCAAAGTCTCCCAATTTTTCAGCATGGTATAAGCCCTTAATTCTAATTTCAAATATATCCCATAATAAATCATTTTAAGAGAATGCATAGCAATAATACCTCCAAAAATTCAGAGAAACTTTAAGGATGATTGTGAGGGCATATAAATACTCTAAATCAAGTTTCACAATTTATTATTTAATAATAAAGTCAATACTTGATTTTCTCATAAAATTTCAAGTTAATGGGTTAATGAACGAGGTATAACAAATATTCATCTAAAAATTCCAAATAAATTTCCATATGAGCATAATGAACTAGGAACACAACTTATCAAATTTCAAAATTTTTCAATAAGTATTGAGCTCTAAACAAATTATTGAATAATATTCTAAATCAATGAGCTTGTGAAGTAAGTGATGCATATAAGTATTCAAAATTTCTAATAAAATTCATACTTAAGAGATAAAGTCTAAAACACCCTCTGCCTAAGTTTCATTTCCTTTCAATGGGCAATGGGATCATAATAACCAAAACATTAATTAGGGCAACCCTTTGGGTTACAAAGAGAGTGCTAGGATTATTGATCCAAAATTCACAATTAAATTACCAGAGGGTCATACTACCCCTATAACCACACCAACCAAATTTCACTATAGTTCAATGAGTTTTACTAGTCTATTCTAATATTATAAAGTTTGTGCCCTAAACTAGGGTTAGGGTTATGAGGGGTCTACCCCTTTCCAAATCCCTTAATATTTTCACCAGAGGGCTCTAAAAACCTTAACACTCTCCCTACAAATTTTAAAGCTCATATAAGGTCCTTTGACCTCATGCCCTTCACAAGGCACAAATGCCCTTCCTTAGGGTTTGGTCTTAGATTTTAGGCTAAATCTATTCCACTCTAACCCATCTTCCATGGGGAGATGTTAAAAATCATGCCAAGTCAGTGGCCCAAATTTCAATCTCTATTGAGGTGATTTGACCACTCAAAGCCCTAAATGCACTTTTTGACCAAAATACCCTTTTATGGCAAGGCTAGGGTTTTCATTTTTCCTATTCAAACCATATTCAAATGAGATGAAATTGTAACTAGTGCTTTATAATGACCCCAAGCACCACCCACCAAAATTTGGGTGAGTATGGAAGTCATTTGATCCCTAAATTAATTTACCCTAGAGAAATTAAATTATTTCTAAAACTATAGAAACGTTGTTCCCAAAAATTCTCATTTTTGGGCAGGACCTAGATTTAGTTTAGGAGGACTCCCTGTCAAATTTGAAGTCATTTGACCCAGGGATGAAGGGTGGGCACCCTTTTTAATCTCAGGATAGCCTTAGGTATATGTCCCACCAAAATGGGTGCCCTGGTCAAACCAAGCACCCAAATTGGTTCAAACCAATTTTTAAATAAAGTAGACCCATAGGACTACAAATCATGTGGTGACCATTTTCTCCTACATAGCCTCTAACTATTTTAAAAAAAAAAATATAAAATGCAAATTATGTGACAGAATTTAAATAAACAGAAATTCATATCCTATGGTTTAAAATCATCATCTGCACGAATCTTGGCATAATAGTGGACGACATCCCATCATCTTCAAGCTCCAGTCGACGGTCCCGATCTCACCATCTGGGAGCTTCTTCCAGACACTGTCGCCGGCGATCCGGCCACCTCCCCGGTCGGCCACCGCCACCACCACCTCCGTTGAGGTGGTGGCTGTCGCCAGGCGGCGGCACAGCCGCCGGAGAGCCCCATTCCGGCGGTTCTACCAAGATAATTTCCGGCCCAAAACCATGAAATTTTGAATTGGATCGGGCTCAATTGTGCCCGAACCTTGTCCCTAGTGATTTCTAAGAACTATCCATGGAAGAATGAGTGGAGGAGGACCTGAATCGCGGCCTGGGAGCGGGTGGTGTGCCTCCTTGCCATTGTCAGCCACCAAGCTTGAGCACCTCTGCAACTTCTACACCAACCTCTCTAGAACTGGGATCTGATCGGGGGAAACGCTTCCCCTTGCCCTGGTGAAGGTGTCTAATGAAGGAATTGGGGAGAGGAGGTTTGTAACTCCACAATTCTTCAAGACACCATTAAGGCCATAAATGGGGTATTTTCGGTTTCACTGAATTTGAATGGCTGAGCTCCTCCACTGGCCGGCCACCACTTGAAAACTCCTCCCTTGCCTCCAAGGAGTTAAAGCCCCATCAAAGGAGGGGGTTATGGAGCCTCCATGGTCATGATGGCCATTAAGCTCCTTCATCTCTCTCCTCCAAATGTAGGTAACTCCCTCTTTCTCTCTCCTAGTCACCCATTTCTTAATTTGGTGGGCCAAAATATGTCTCACCGCCTTCTAGACCTATGGGCCACACTTGCCTAGGCCTAGCCCACTTGGATTGGGCTTGAGTTAGCCATTTAGGCTAGTTTGACCATCTTGACCCAAGAGTTGACTTTGGTCAAATTAGCCACTGAGGCTGACCTCAATGGATCCTTGGTGACCCATGGGACTCCCCTAAAGTCTACAAGCACTTGGGTAGGGTCCACTTGCACACTGTAGGTCACTTGCCCCTTAGTTAGGGTACTTTGACCAGTTTAGGGATAGGGTTGATTTGAGTCAACTTTAGCTCTGGAGTTGACCCAAATGAGTCCTAGGTGACCCATTGACCTTACCTGAGGGTTAGGAGGGCATGGGTGGGGTCTACTTGGCTAGGGAATGGTCAATTGACCGTACGTAGGTTAGTTTGACCCATTTAGGGTGATAGTTGACTTTGGTCAACTTAACCACTATGACGACCCTCCTTGGGTCCTTAGTGACCCATTGGCCCCACGTTAGGTCTAGGAAGACCCTGGTAGGGTTGGTTGGGCTTACTAGGGCACACTGCCCTTGGTTAGGGCACTTTGCCCACTTTAGGCCTATGGTGGTTCTAGGTCAACTCGGCCACCCTAGGTTGACTTCAAATGGACCCTTAGGGCTCTAATGGACCTCATAATGGATTGATGAGACCATGGTGGGGTCTTGAAGTCTTGATGAAGACCCTTGATAATCTTAAACCATGGTTCAGAAATCTACTATTTGTAGACCATACAACCCAACCACCTTTATTCCCAAGTCCACTTGGTCTTCTTGGGCTTACTTGGGTTTTGTCATGACCTAGTCATGACAAAACCACTCCCAGGGGTCTAGTTGTTTGAGGGATGTTACAAGATGCGCTCGATGAATTCTCGAGAGAGATGGCACACGGCCTGTGATACGGGCTTGACACATGGTCGTGTCCTGCTCTGTGTCTACTCGAGTAAGTCTCGAGGGGGTGTCTCGAGTAGGTCTCAAATGTCTCGAGTAAGGCATACGGGTGGGACACAAGTGTGTCAGCCATGTGACACGGGCATGTCCTGTCTAATTACTTGAGTGGTTCTCTCGAGTAGGTATCGAGTGGGTATCGAGAGCTAGACACAGGCGTGTTAGCCATGTGACACGGGCGTGTCAGCCATGTGACATAGGCGTGTCATATGGCCGTGTCCTGTTCTGTATAAGTTATTTCGTGCACCGCTTAAGGGACACGGCCTGTGACACGGGCGTGTCACGGGGCGTATCAGCACCGAAATAACCATATTCAGGGAATTTTCTAGCCGTTCATTTCCTTTCTCTGGGATATGATGGCCCAGGTTTCTCCTTGCTGCTTTAAGTCCGAAAGTCAGAAGATAAGTCTTACCTTCTATTTTTCCATTCTCTTTATAAAAGAGCTAGAGATAAGGGAGAGCAAGGAGGAAGAAGGAGAAGGAATCCGGCTGCAGGAGGATTGTTAGCGTGCCGAATCGAGATCCGAGTTCAGATTTGTGGAGGCAAGGCCGTGGAGGTGCTTTCCAACTGGCTAGAATTCCATGGCTCCAAAGAGGTCGTCAAGGGTAACGATATTTCTTTCTTGGACATGTGAAGTCCTTGATTTGTCATATGCATATGTTTTCCCCCACCAAAAGGTGACTTAGTAAGGGATTTCCTTGGGTTGATTCTGGAGATCCCCAAGATGTCTTGCATGTAGATCTAGAAACGTGAAGTACGGAATAGGCATACTGTGTGAAGCCCATCTGGACAGGTTGGTCTGGATTGGTGATGTTTTCTTTTGCACACCGGAGAAGACTCCGCATATAAATGAATATGTTTGCAGACTTGGTGGGTTATGTCTGTGAAAGATAGTAGCAGGAAGTACTGGAATGAAAGTCCAGGAAAATACCCACTAAGTACTTGTGCTATATGCTATGAACAATAAGGTTAGGGCTAGGGATGGAAAGTGAGTTCTATTATTAACGCTGGGCAAGAGTGAGTGCCACTGGCGATAGCTCCTAGTTAACCTGTGATTGTGAAGCTAGTCCTTCGGGGACAACATGACTATTTGTGAGCTTTATGAGCTCTTCAAAAGGCCTCATGCCGAACAGAAAAGGGGATGCCGACCCGTGTTAGTCTTTGCATTGAACTAATAGTTTGAGCAATGGGTAAAGGCTGAACTGTACCCGGATTATCTGCCGTGAGTTCCTGGGCGCCTAGAACTCGGCAGAAGTCTTAGGCCCGCGCGTTGCGATACCGTGGGGGTGCTACGGGCCAATCCCGGGTCGTGATAAGACTAAGTCTCCAGCTGAAAGCCACGGAGCAAAATGGTCAAGTTTGTCGTTGGGCTTCGGGCCTTTAATGGTGGTGGGCGAATGGTATGTCCGGTACACCAAGAATGTGCCCTGAGTGCACGGAGCGTCGGGCCGCGTGGCCGGTGTTTGTGATATGTGGATTGTGCGTGAGTGCACATTGTGTGATATAGCTGTTTGTGAAATGTTATGCCTGAAGGGAAGGAATACCACTGCCCCAGGAAAGGGGTAGGGTTGTTATAAATTGGTCAGCTGAATGTTGACCGTTGTCTTGTTTGCCACCGTTGTGGTGGATTGTTCCATGCAGGTGTAGGATAAACGAGCGTAAAGTAGGGGGCTTAAGCCCTTGTTGTTGCTGCTACCATGTTGGCCCTTGAAGGCCAAAGAAGTTGATATATTCATGTGTGGCCGGCTTGTGTGCCGATGTATGGAAGATATATGTACTAAGCTTAATTGTAAGGCCATAAGGCCATGCCTGTTGTGTATTTGTATAACATTCCTTCGTGGTGTGAAATATATAAATGTTGGTTTATATACGGTGGACATTCACTTGAGCTGAGGTCACTTAACTTAAAAGCTTCCGCTAGAATACTTTAAGTTAGGATGCGTAACTCTGAAAATAACCTGTAACTTCGACGCCTGTTTATGACATATGGTGTGGGGCCCCGACCGGACCTTCTATTATATGCTAGTGTACGTCACGTGCGTCTCGCTTTAACATAAATGAACTCAAGAATGTCCACCAAGGAATGCAAATACACCTGTTTGGGGAACCTCTGCGTTCATAGTATTGCTTGGGCTGCAGCCCGATAACGATCCACCTAAGGCCTAGTGGTGTTGATCCACGAAAGGTGGAAGTGGACGTTACAGTTTGTTTTCTTCACCTTTAGTTTATCTTGCGGGTGTGCACTTGCACCATCACTTGATAATATAGCATGTGGGGTAGCTTTTGAGTGGAGATCCTCTTTTTAAGATCTCTCGTGTTCGGGATGTGCTTTGGTGTTCGTACACCTTTGTTTGAGTAGCGCTTAGTGTTAACGCTGATATTTTGAACAAGTCGCTAGAGGGAGATATTCTTTTGCAACCATTTCGATGGACAAGGGGCCCATCTATAGGGGGAAAAGAACCTTTGTTCGTTCATGCCTCAGGAGGACTGAGGCCCGTCCGAGGGGTGATGAATATTTGCTCACTCATGTTTTTGGGAGAGTCGTAAGTTGCCTTGGATTTGGGGGTGATGAGCCCTACTTTGCTCAGGCCTTGAGTGAGGATGTGGAGAGCTTTTGTTTGTGCCCTAGGAGAACCGGGTTCTATATGGATGGAGGTGGCAAAGAACCTTTGTTTGTTCGTGTCGTAGGAGGACCGGGGTCCGTACGAGTGGAGATGGCGAAGAAACTTTGTTCGTTCGTGCCTATGAAAAACTGAGGTTCGTTCAAGTGGAGGTGTCTTAAAACCTTTGTTCGTTCGTGTCTCAGGAGGACCAGGGTCAATCCGGGTAGATGTGTCGAAGAACTTTTATTTTTTTGTGCCTTTAGAGAATCGGGGTTCGTCCAAGTGGAGGTGGAAAAGAACTTTGATTGTTCGCGCCCCAGGAGAACCGAAGTTCATTCAAGTGAAGGTAGTAAAGAACCATATTTGTTTGCGCCTTAAGAGGACAGGGATCTGTTCGGGTGGAGGTGGTGAAGAATCTTTATTCATTCATCCCTCTAGAAAACCGGGGTTCGTCCAAGTGAAGTGTAGATAAACTTTTGTCCCTCTCGCCTAGGAGGTGCAGACAGAACTTAGTCCTTCTAGCTTAAGGTGTAGAAGGGCTTTCATCGATTTCGCCTGTGGTTCAGAAAGTCTTTCGTCAGTCTCGACTGGGAGGTGCAAAAAGGCTTTCACCAATCTCGCTTAGGAGATGCAGAAAGGCTTTTTGCCAATCTTGTCTGAGCTTCACCGTTGGACTAGAGCAAGGTTGATTTAATTGATGTTGAAAAAGATATAATGACAAGATGCCTTGGCCTCGTGCCCTGCAACGGTTTATTGGTAGAAGAGGCATATGTTTTGTTGATTCCAAGTCCTGGGAAGTGTCTACTCGTCCGGAGTTCTCAGCTTGTATGTCCAGGGCTTTACCATTGTAGTGACGACAAAGCCCTTCCCAGGTTGGAGAGAGCTCGTCCTTTTGATGTTCCTTTTCTAATGCTTCTAGATTTTGGAGGATAAGGTGTTGAAATTTGTGAAGTGAAGTGGGTGATGGGCAGGCCGGGCAGACTGCGCTGCCTGAGTGGTCTGAGTCCACGGCCTGGGCGGGCTGCTGGTTGCGGCCTGGTTGGCCTGTGGCCAAGGGAGACGGGCTTCTAGTTTAGTGGCCTGAGCGGACTGTATATGGCAATCTGTTGGCGGTGCTCAGCTTGGTCTATGGCTTTGCAGCTAGCCTGCTCTTGGTGTAGTAAGGCAGATTGGAGATTGAATCTGCAGGAGGCCTTGCAAACTAGTTGGGTTCGCAGTGTCTGCTGTTGCGGACTGGCCTTGGAGATCGGATGTGTCCTTGGCCGAGCTCTCCGGTGTTGCAGCAGGCGTTAGCTGCTATGGAGGACTGCGTGGACCGGTGTCGAAGTCCGGCAGTTGGTCGTTGTCTTGGCAGCTATGCGAGTAGGGCTTGCGGACTCTACCTTATTCTGATGGAGTGTTGGCGATCTACCTTGGGGGCAGGCGGACTGGGCCTTGTCCGCTGAGCTCGCGCCAGGCCCTTGGTGGATTACTGGACTTGGTCACATTCTGTGACAAGTCCAGCGTATCCGCGGTATCCGCCGAGTCTGCTGTTGACCGGGCAGACTGCCTATTGGTCGTGGACTCATGGATTGTGGCTTTGCTCTCGAGCTGTGCGGACTGCCTCTTAAACTACATATAGTGTGCGGACTGACGTAGTATAGGTGGCTGTCCTTGTGCGGTGTTTGCGGGCTATGCGGGCTGATGCCTTGTCTGCATAGTGTGGGCGGACTGATGCGAGTTCGCATGCTGGTGAACATCTTTATTTTAGCTCATGGCGGTTTTGTTGGAATCCGACTATGTCATTACAGACTCAGCAGACATGGCTTTGCTAGTGCGCGGGCTGGGGCGGTGACTCTATTCACTAGGGTGGTGACCACACTCCTCACCTCGCATATAAATAGACCACCCCAGCACATCTACAGTAACTGAGTGAACAGTAAGTGGGGGCTTGGTCAATTGCTGTGGTCTGGGTTTTCCTGTCTGTGCTGGTTGAGTAGAACTAACTGTTTGCTGTGCAGGTCGCGCGACTAGCATTGAGGAGCCAGGAGTTTGGCTTTGACTTCAGTCAGGATCAGTGAAGTTTGCGGTTTCTGCAGTGTCAGCAGGTCGCTTCTGCGGCTTGTCAGTTTTCTCTGCTTCATCATTTCCAAGTCCAATAACCTATCCGCCGAACTCAGGCGGGTAGGCGGTCTGTTCTCCAGTTCAATAGCAGTCAAAGAATAATGGTGTGTTCGCACGACCTCGCAGTCTCGGCGGACTCCGTGTTCTATTCGGCTTGTAGCAGCAGTTTGGGCGGCTTCAGCGACTTCGGCGACCTTGGCGGATTGGGCAGTCTTGGCAGCCTCCAGTGATGTCTGCCCGGCTTGTGTTATGCTTTCTGTTTCCTTGTGTACTGGCAAAATCATGTCTCGTCGTGTATACCTCACCTTGTAAAGAAATGTTAATAAATATAAGATCTACTTGTTCATCCATTTGCATTTGGTGTTAAGCTTGCTCTTTGGGCTTTCGCTTGATCAAGGTGTGATCTTGGTAGTACTGAGAATATTAATTTGTCTTTAGGCTATCTTGCTGACCACTTTGAGAAATTTCAACATGGTATCAAAGCGAGATTCAGTTGCTTGAGCAGTGATCAACTGGTGGTGTTGCTCTGTGATTCTGATAAGCTTAACCAAAGGTTGTCGCAATGGAAGTGAGCTATGAAAGAGGTCTAGGTATTGAACTCTTAATGCCAGCTAACTTTAAGAAGTGGAAGTCGTGCATGAAGAGTTACCTTCTGGGTGAGGAGCTATGGGAGGTTGTCGGTGGTGACGACAGACATGAAGTTACTGCTACTTTTGGTACTGCTGAGCAGGTGAGACTCTGGAGAAAAACAAATTCAAAGGCGGAGTTTGTTCTCAAGAGGGTTGTTTCACCAGAACTGTTTGATCACATCATTGGATGTGAGTCTGCTGCTGATATCTGGACAACTATTGATGAGTTGTTCAATAGGAAGAATGTAGCTAGACTTCAGTTTCCGGAGAATGAGTTGGCTAGGACAACTCAAGGAGACCTGACCATCTCAAAATTCTTTCTGAAGATGAAGAGCTTGTGTGCTGAGCTATCAGCACTTGATCCTGATGAGCCTATCTTTGAGGCTAAGATGAAAAGGCACATAATCCGCGGCTTGCGAAAGAAGTATGTTACCTTTGTGACATCTGTTCAAGGCTGGGCTACTCAACCATCTCTGCTGGAGCTTGAGAACCTGCTTGCTTCGCAGGAAAGTTTGGCAAGGCAGATGGCTGAAGTCACTGTCAATGAGGGAGGCAGTGAAGCTCTTTTCTCAGGCAAGAAGAATAAGGGATGTGTAAAAGCCGAATAAAAACAAACCGAAATGGTTTTAAACTGAACTTTATTATCCGAAAAAGGTATCTATTACAAAGGTATGCCCTCCCTTATATAGAATGGAGGAGAGATGAGAGAATACAAATAAGAGATGTGGGACTAAAAATTTACAGGACTAAGTGGACTATACAAAACAAACCGCACAAGCCGCGCGGTTAGACAGAAGGGCTAACCGCACAGCTACCACAAGAGAAGAAGAGAGATTGCCTGTGAAGACCGCTAGACTGCCCGGTCTTCTAGCCGGCTGAGACAAACCGCCAGACCGCGCGGTCTTCAACCCAACAAGACAGACCGGCCGGTCACCAACTTCAACACTCCCCCTCAAGCTGGAGCATATATATCGATCATGCCCAGCTTGTCGCAAACATGAAGAAACGAGGCGGAAACTGGCTTGGTGAATATGTCAGTCAGCTCTTTATCAGAAGTGACAAAGGGAGTGCAAATTTGTTCCTTTAAGATCTCTTCACGAATTAAATGGCAGTCGACCTCGATGTGCTTTGTTCTTTCATGAAAGACCGGATTTTTGGAGATGTATATGGCGGCCTTGTTATCACAGAACATAGGTAGAGGATGGTTGTAGACCTCTCCTAAATCTAGCATGAGAGCCCGCAGCCATTTTAACTCACAAGTGGTCGACGTCATACTGCGATACTCATCCTCTGCACTGGACCTGGAGACAACAGACTGCTTCTTGCTCTTCCAGCTCACCAGATTTCCCCCAATAAAGGTGCAAAAACTTGAGGTTGACTTGCGATCCCCTTTGTCATCAGCATAACTTGCATCTGAGTAGGCTTCAATCCTCAGATGACCATTCTTCTGAAAAAGTAATCCTTTCTCAGGCGCTGCTTTGACATACTCCAAGATCCGCAAGGAGGACTGTAGATGGCACTCCCTAGGTGCTTGCATGAATTGACTCACCTTGCCCACAACATAGGAAATGTCGGGTCTGGTCACTGTGAGATATATGAGCTTACCAACCAGACGCCTGTACCGCGAACTATCTGAAAGAGGAGGCGAATCATCTATCCAGATTTTGTCTTCTCTAGTTGCCATGGGGCATCGGGCAGGTTTTGCTCCAATCAATCCTGACTCTTTTAAAAGATCAAGGGCATACTTACGCTGAGAGAGAACTAAGGAGTCGGGCTTCCGAGAGATTTTGATCCCCAGAAAGTACTTTGGAGAGCCCATATCTTTCGTGATCAGATGTTGGCGAAGATGTCGCTTTGTCAGGGCTACCCCTTCCTGGTCATCGCCAGTGAGAAGAATATCATCGACGTACACAGCAAGAACAACCAGCACCGAAGGAGTTTTGCGAATAAATAGAGAGTGATCAGCAGATCTTTGCGCAAAACCAACAGCCACCACAATACCGCTGAACTTGTCAAACAAAGCTCGAGGACTCTGCTTGAGGCCATAAATTGCCTTCTACAGCCGGCATACTCGTGTCTCCCCCTGAGCAACATACCCAGGAGGTTGCTCCATGTAAACGGCCTCGTGAAGATCACCATAAAGGAAGACATTCTTGACGTCCAGCTGAGAAATCGGCCAATCCCTATTGACCGTCACAGAGAGAAGGACCCGGATAGTGCTGAGATGAGCCACGGGGGAGAAGGTGTCAAAGTAATCAACCCCATAGGTCTGAGTAAAGCCCTTAGCAACAAGACGAGCCTTATACCGATCCACAGTGCCGTATGGGCCAAATTTGATCACAAAGATCCAGCGACAGCCAACAACATCAGTACCGAAGGGAGGAGGAACAAGAGTCCATGTACCCCGCTCCGTGAGGGTCTCCATTTCCTCATCCATGGCCAGCTTCCAGTGGGGAATAGCAAGGGCCTCCTGATAGGAACGAGGCGTGGCAGTGGCAGAGATAGCCAGCGCAAAGGCCCTGCGAGAAGGTGTAAGACGATCATATGAAACAACAGCAGCAAGGGGGTGTAGGGTACATGTCCGCACCCCTTTGCGAAGAGCCATAGGGAGATCCAGGTCGGCAGCCCCCTCGGGATCTGGAGCATCCGTGGTAGAGAGAGCTGGCCCGGGAGAAGAGTGCGACAGCGGCGGAGAGGGTGGAGATGGAGGTGGAGAAGTGGGAGAGAGAGGTGAAGCGAGAGGAGGGGACGGAGAGGGCGTAGGGGTGGGTATCTCGGTAGGAGACGAGGGAATGAAGGGAATAGCAGGAGAGTAAGAAGGAGGGGAAGTAGGAGAGGAAGCGGGGGAAAGAGAGGAGGAGTCAGCCGAGAAGTAGGAGGCATTCTTGAAGAAGGTAACGTCAGCAGAGACGAACTGCTGACGAAGAACAGGGTTAAAGCAACAATAACCTTTCTGAGTGGTGGAGTACCCTAGAAAGACACATTTGGTGGAGCGAGGGGAGAGCTTGTCACGGGTGGCAGATGGGGTATGGACAAAAGTAGTGCATCCAAAGATGCGGAGAGGGAGAGGAAAAGGCTCCTTGCCCGGATACAAAATGGAGAAGGGTGTTTTCCTGTGGAGAATGGTGGATGGAATTCGATTGATGAGGTAGCAGGCAAGGAGAATGGCATAGCCCCAATACGAGCGAGGGACATGCATCTGGGTCATCAATGTGCGAGCCACATCGAGGAGGTGACTGTTTTTGCGTTCCGCCACCCCATTTTGTTGGGAGGTGTAAACACAACTAGTCTGATGAATAATGTCATGTTGCACACAAAAAGAGGTAAAAACATGACTCAGATACTCTTTAGCATTGTCAGAACGAAATATTTTAATAAAAACATTGAACTGAGTTTTAATCAACTGATAAAAAATATCCATACATCTAAAAGTTCAGAGCGATCTCGGAGGAGATACACCCAAGTACATCGAGAAAAATTATCTATAAAGGTTACAAAATAAGAACTACCCCGACCAATGGTGAGGGTAGAAGCAGGTCCCCAGATATCAGAGTGGACAAGATCAAAAGGACGAGTAGAGCCCCATCCGTGCTTCGGTGGGAAGGAGGAACGGTGATGCTTGCCGAGTTGACAGGCGTCGCATTGGAGAGGTGTACTGGACGGAGGGAGGTGCGGCAGAAGCTAATGTAGAAGACGTGGTGGAGGATGACTGAGGCGGAGATGCCACTGGAGAAGATCCGTACAGGAAGACGAGAAGGCGGACAAGGCGGAAACATTGTCGAGGAAGTAGAGGCCGCCGCTCTCAATCTCAGTAGCAATCGTCCGGTGGGAGCTCGGATCCTGAAAAGAACAAGAAGTTGGTGTAAATGTCACAGAACACTGAAGCTGTTTGCATAAAGAGGTAACAGACAACAAATTGCACAGAAACTTAGGCACATAGAGAGTGTCCGCTAGTCGTAGTGACGGAGTAACATGAACCACTCCCGTCCCATGAACCGGGGAGGGAGAACCATCCGCAACTAGGACCGGGGGCAACCGATCATGTTGTTCGAGCAAAGAGAAGCACTGAGGATTGCCCGTCATGTGATTAGTGGCACAAGAGTCGATGAGCCATTTACCTTGAGTCACCATGTGGGCACTACCTGAGGAAGTTACAACAGAGGCAGGCGGCTTGGAAGAGTCACCGGAGGGGCGAAGATGGGGATGCTTCGTCCAGCAGCGTTCGAAAGTATGGCCGGTTCGGCCACAATGAGAACAGAGGTAGCGGGAAGAAGCACGGCCGCCGGACTGGTGACTGCGGCTACCAGAGCCACTCCACTGAGTGTGATGAGAATAGTTGTCCGGTGGTGGAGAAGGAGCGGGCAAAAGTGGGCGCTGAAGGAGGGAGGTGACAGCAGCGATGCGGGCAGCGGTGGCATCTAAAGTAGGAGATTCGGCCTCACCCAGAATTTGCTGGCGGATCATGTCATAAGTATCAGGAAGCCGGAACAGATAACACACAACCAGAAGCTCCTGGAAGTGCTTGTGTTGTTGAGCCAAATCCGCAGAAAAGGGGCGATTCTGAAGAATCTCAGCCCCAAGAGCCTGAACCTGTTGGTAGGCAGCAACAGGAGACAAGGTAGGACGGGAAAAGAGGTCCGCATACAACGTATAGATGCGGGAAGTCTGAGCCCCTTTGGAGTACAGAGCGGCAAGATGAAGCCAAGCAGCCTTGACCGTCTCATCATGACGTATGACGGGAAGGCAGTCATCGGAAAGACTGTTCGCGAGCCAAGTACGCACAAGCGCGTCACTTGCATCCCAGTCATCAAAGAGAGGTGAAGTGATAGGAGGTGGGTCATCAACGAGATGGTGATGTTTGCATTGTGAGCGAAGAAGAAAGGTGAAAGAGACGCTCCAGTCCAGGTAGTTGAAGCCAACAAGCTTGGAAACGGTCCCAAGGTTCCCGGAAGGAGTAGGAGGAAGAGGCGGAGCCGGATTGGTGACAGGGGTGGTGGCAGTAGAGGCATCAGAAAGAGCCATAGGAGCAGGAAAAAGGAAGCCGGGCGGTTAGGCAACAAACCGCGCGGATAGGATAAAGAAGGGCGGCAGCGGTCAAGGGGAGAAAACTAGCGGCCAGAAAAGCCACGACCAAGCTGCAGACACCAGTAGAGGGGAAGAAGCCGAACGGCTAGAGGACAGGCCGCGCGAACAAAAGCAGGACAAAACAGGTCGCTGCGACAAGAGGCGACGACTTAGAACAAAAAGTCGCGCACACAGAGGGCAGTAACAAGGAGAGGAAGAGGCCGCGCAGACAGGGAGCAAACTGGCGCGACAAGCCGCGCGGACAGAAAGACACAGAATCAAGAGGAGTAGATCGAGTCCTTTGATACCATGTAAAAGCCGAACAAAAACAAACCGAAATGGTTTTAAACTGAACTTTATTATCCGAAAAAGGTATCTATTACAAAGGTATGCCCTCCCTTATATAGAATGGAGGAGAGATGAGAGAATACAAATAAGAGATGTGAGACTAAAAATTTACAGGACTAAGCGGACTATACAAAACAAACCGCACAAGCCGCGTGGTTAGACAGAAGGGCTAACCACACGGCTACTACAAGAGAAGAAGAGAGATTGCCTGTGAAGACAGCTAGACCGCTAGACCGCCCGGTCTTCAAGCCGGCTGAGTCAAACCGCCAGACCGCGCGGTCTTCAACCCGCCAAGACAGACCGCCCGGTCACCAACTTCAACAGGATGAGAAGGGAAGAAGAAGAAAACTGCTGCTGAAAATGAGACTTTAGTTTCTACTCAGTCAGAGAGGTGCGCTTCTCCTAAGAAGGATTAGAAGAAGAACTTGAAGTTCTACATGTGTCATCAGCGGGGACACTTCAAGCGTGACTGCAAGGTCAAACTGCAGCGTGGGCATGCTGCAGGCAAGGAGGAAGCTTGCTCAACTTCTGAGGAAGCTGGATGGGGCGGCTTTCATGATGGGCACTTGTGTCCATGCTTTGTCCGCTGTGGACTTCAATGACGAGTGGATCATGGACTCCGGGTGTGGTCATCAACTCACCGGAGACAAGTTGAAGTTCTCTTCCTTGCAGTCCACGTTTGCGCGGGACCACGTAAGACTTGTAAGAGGCTTACCTAAAATATCTTGTAAGAGGCTTACCTAAAATATCTTCCTTTGGCGACGACCACGTTTGCGCGGGATGTCAATACGACAAGGCTCATCACCTTCCGTTTGATAAGTCACAAACGAGGAGCAAGAGACCATTGGACTGCATCCATGGAGACTTGATGGGACCAACCTCCACTGCTAGCCTTGGTGGAAGTAGATACATGTTTGTTTTGATTGATGATTACTCAAGATACACTTGGGTTTTTTATTGAAGGAGAAGTCTGAAGCCTTCCGATTGTTTGTGGATTTTAAGGAGCTGGTGGAGGGCCAGCTTGGCTTGTGGGTTAAGAAGTTTAGAACAGACAACAGTGGTGAGTGTGTCTCCTCCGAGTTTTCTAACTTCTGCAGGAAGCACGGGATCCAGAGAGAGCTCACTTGTGCTCACACTCTACAACAAAACGGAGCAGCAGAGCGGAAGATCCGTCATCTGATGGAAACCTGCAAATGTTGGCTTCATGCAAAAGGTATTCCTAGGTCCTTCTGGGCAGAGGGGATGTCTTGTTCTTCTTACGTCATCAATCAAATGCCGCTCAGCCCAATCAACATGAAGACTCCTTTTGATATGTTACTGAAGGAGAAGCCCAGCATGGAACACCTTCGGGTGTTTGGATCAAATTGCTATGTGCATGTCCCGGATGTTTCAAGGACAAAGCTTGATGCAAAGGCAAGGAAGCTTGTCTTTGTTGGCTATGATGAGCAGAAGAAGGAAGGGAAATATATGGATCCTGCGATGAAGAAGTTTGTTGTATCAAGAGATGTAGTCTTTGATGAACTGACATCGTATGGAGGTGGGTCGGCTGATCTACCAGAGAGCAAGGTTGATGAAGAGCAGAAGGTGGCTGCTGAAGGTCTGGAAGAGGAGCTTGCTGTTTCACCAGCAGCTCCTATTACTTCAAGCTCTGGTGCTGAGGTTTCTGGATCAGGAAGAAGGGGGAGCATTGCTCAAAGCTTGCCCGAAGTTGGAGTTGAGCCTGAAGGAGCAGCAGAGGTTGTGAGCAAGGAGCAGACCTAGCGGAGGTCGAAGAGGACTATCAAGCCACCAACTCGGTACTGTGATGGGAATGCAGTGAGTTTTGTCTCCTGCTTCTTTACAGGTCCTCTGGATGAGCGAGAGCCTGCAAACTTCAATGAGGCCACTGGAGTCAAGGAGTGGGAAGATGCCATAAAGGAGGAGATCTCTGCTCTCAAGAAGAATGAAACCTGGGACCTTTTGCCAAAGGTTGATGACATTACTCCAGTGACTTGCAAGTGGGTGTATAAGTTAAAGAAGAAAGCTGATGAGAGCATCGAAAGATACAAGGCTTGCCTTGTTGCTCGAGGGTTCTCACAACAGTATGGAGAAGACTATGAGGAGACATTTAGTCTAGTTGCAAAGATGACTTCAGTTCGGGTGGTGATCGCCTTGGCTGCTTGCAAGGGATGGAGGATGTGGAAGCTTGATGTGAAGAATGCTTTTCTTTACGGAGAGATTGACAAGGACATCTTCATGGATCAGCCACTTGGATTCATTTCTGAAGTTCATCCGGACTATGTCTACAAGCTCAGGAAGGCTCTCTATGGGTTGAAGCAAGCTCCTAGAGCTTGGTATATGAAGATTGCAGAGTATCTCCAATTCTGCGGATACCTTGCTTCCAACTCGGATTCAAGCTTGTTCATCAAGAAGAAGGTGGAGCTTCAAGTCTTGGTCCTACTGTATGTTGATGACATGATCATCACAGGGAATTCGGAGGAGGAAGTAGCTAGGCTCAGGGCTGAGCTTGCTATACGCTTCGAGATGAAAGACTTGGGAGAGCTTCATCACTTTCTTGGTCTTGAAGTGGAGAGGAAGGAGAGCGATATACTCATTTGCCAAAAGGGTTATACGGATCACATTGTGAATCGATTTGGCATGGGTGAAGGAAAGAGTTGCTCTACTCTACTAGATCATGGTCTGAAGCTTCGACGAGATGAGGGAAGGATTCTTCCTGATCCCTTGGTGTTCAGAGCTCTAGTTGGGAGCTTGATCTACCTGACGATTACAAGGCTATACATTATTTATATGTTGGCCGAGTAAGTCGGTTTATGGCTGAACCAAGGAAGTCACATCTGGTGGCGGCAAAGAACATCTTGAAGTATGTCAAGATTGTTGGAGTTACCATTGTGATCTGGAAGTAATCAAACATGTAATCTCACTGCCAACGCGATATGAGCCTGCAGGGTCGCACATAAGAGATGTGGAGAAATTGGATGATTGACTGTGTTGGTAAAGGTTACCAATACCCAACCTGAATAGGGTTTTGGGCAAAGTGTTGCCTTAAGGAATCATCAGGTTGGGCAAATGTTGCCTTGAAAGGACTGGTAAGAATAGTCGGACGAGGGTCGACGAGAATCGTTGAGAATGGTTCTCTGATTCTCACCGATCGACGAGAATCGTCGAGAATAGTTCTCTGATTCTCACCGATCGGCGTGTATCGTCGACCCACGATCGGCGTGAATTGTCGACCCACGTTCGGCGTGAATCGTCGAGAATAGTTCTCTGATTCTCGCCGATCCGGGTGATTCTCGCCGATTGTGATTCTTGCCGATCATGATTCTCGCCGATCCTGGCCGACTCTCGCCGATTGATACTCGCCGATTCTGAACCCTATTTCTGGGTGGTCTGCGGATAGCGATTTTCCTAGGTTTATTTATACCTTTGGTATAAATAGGATACTTAGGGTTTTATCGATATATATAACTTAAGCTTTTGGATGCTGTGCGAATCGAACCTGACGGAAGAGTTCCGCGATCGTTCCGCCGATCCCGATCCCGCCGCCGGAAGAGTTCCGCCGCCGTGTTCGCTCCGTCGACCTCCTCTTCTCCGGCGACTGTCGCTGGTGTTGTAATCCCTGGCGCGGACCTAGCAGTCCGTGGGAAAGCAGAGGTGCGGTCTTCTCCTTCCCGATAATCCATGCGACGGATAGATCGGCGTTCTCCCGCTCATGTGGACTTCTGTAGAAACGTGGACATTATTCTACGTAGGACTCGTCACTAGCAAGAAGAAGAAATTTGGAGCATCTCCGTTGAGTTGTGACTCAACGCCACCGAGGTAATTTTTGCCTAGTTTTGCTAACTTCTTGATTCAACTGTCATGGCCCGATCCGCATCTCTTTGGGTTTTTCTTGATGTATTATTATTCCGCTGCATGCACAAACGTTGTGCCATCCTCATAGAGAATCCCAACAGTGGTATCAGAGGGAGGTTCGACCATGATCGTTGTTTTGGAAGTTTGTTATTCCAGTGCGTGTAAACCTAGGGATTTAGAAGTGTTCTAAATGTCTAGATTTAGTCTTGGTGTCCCTCCAAGAACGTCTGGAATTTCGTGGGAATTTCTAATTGTTAGAAATTGTTGTCTCCTTAGCAGTAACCATCCCTCGAGTATGTTTTGGATTTTGAATCCAACATAGAGAGATGAGCTTGTCTACTGCTTTAAGTTGAGTTGTCTTTGCCTTTGTCCAATGCATGTAAATCTAAGGATTTGGAAGTTTCCGGATGTTCAGATTTAGCCCTTCCTTCTATCAAGTGTTGATGGTGTCAGGATGTGCACATAAGGGATGCATGTGGTTTTAGAAGAATTGTTTTTCTTTGGATGTGCACATTGATCAAATGTTGATCATGGTTAAATGTTAACCTAAAATTCAAATCCCTTCATCAAATATTAAGTGTTCGGATGCCTTCCGATGGATGACACTCTTCCTGCCTCGATCGATGAAGTGTGGGCTTGCCAAAGCAAGGTGCATTAATCTATCTTGGTAAGGGTGCGAGCGGATAATTGTGATATCCCACTGTCGACATCAGGTATAGCTTAACTAGGTGACCTCAAAGGTTGAGTGCCTAGAGGCATAGGGTTGGCATGCACCATATGATGGATGCGAGTAAGGAGTTATTCACCAACCATACAAGAATTGCATAAGGATGCAATTGGCAAGCGTTGCCTACCTAAATAACCGCATCGTGAGAGGAACGCCAAAGCGGACTCATAGTATTGGTGAAATACGGATCTTGTCCACTAAGAGAGTAGCTCGCATGAACTCTCCGAATTGTTAGTGAGGGCTATCATTTCGAATAAAATAGTGGGAGTGTTTTTTAATTGAAGTCCAAATTGAAATAAATTGTATTTGAAATTTTGGTACTGATTTTATTATGCATAAATTCTTGTAGAATTCCATGGCAAGTGTTTCACACTCCACATTATCTCTGAGAGCCATCCTTGAGAAGGATAAGCTCAGTGGGACTAATTACATGGACTGGTACAGGAACCTGAGAATTGTTCTCAGGCAAGAGCGAAAGCTCTATGTCTTGGAAGAAGAAGCCCCCGAGGTGCCGACCGGGAACTCTTCCCGTGCTGAGAAAGATACTTATAAGAAGTATACTGACGATGCTTTAGATGTCGAATGCCTTATGCTTGCCACCATGAACTCTGAGCTTCAGAAGCAACATGAGAACATGGGGTGCAAGGAGATTGACGAGCATCTCAAGAAAATGTTTCAAGGGCAGGCTCGTCAAGAGAGGTTCGACATCACAAAAGCATTGTTTCAGTGCAAGATGGGAGTTCGAGACTCAGTAGGGACTCACGTACTCAAGATGATTGGGGTATATAGAGAACCTTGAAAGGCTGGGTTTTCCTCTTGGTCAAGAGTTGGCCACAGATCTGATCCTGCAATCATTGCCGGACAGTTATGAGCATTTTGTCTTGAACTACAACATGAATGAAATAGACAAGACACTGCCCGAACTCCTAGGCATGTTGAGAACTGCCGAAATCAATATGAAGAAGGCCAAGCCTACCAGCCCCATACTGATGGTGCATAAGGGCAAGGGCAAGGCCAAGGGATCCAAGAAGACGAAGGTGGGACCTAAGTCATATCTTGAGCCCAAGTCTTCTGCACTGATGAAAAAGAAAAGCACGATGAAGGAAGGGAAATGCCACCACTGTGGCAAGGCTGGTCATTGGCGGAGGAACTGTCCTTCGTACATTGAGGGTCTGCAGAAATTGAAGGGAGGTATGACTTCCGCTTCTAATGTTTACGTTATAGAGATAAACCTTTCTGCTCCTTCATCTTGGGTATTGGATACCAGATGTGGTTCTCACATTTGTACAAATGTGCGGGAACTGGGAAGGAGAAGATTGCTGAGTAAAGGGGAGGTGGACCTCCGCGTCGGCAATGGAGCAAGAGTTGCTGCTGTAGCCGTAGGGGTTTATCGTCTTTCTTTGCCCAGTGGGCTTGTAATAGAACTAGATAACTGTTATTTTGTTCCGGCCATAACTAGAAACATTATATCTATTTCATGTTTGGACATGATTGGATTTTCTTTTATAATTAAGAACAATTGTTGTTCTATATTTAAGAATGATGTTTGTTATGCTGTAGCCCAATTGTTTAATGGTCTTTATGTTTTGAACTTGGACCATCTGATCTGTAATGTAGAAGATAATAAAAGGCTAAGAACAAATGACTCGAACCCTACTTTTCTCTGGCATTGTCGTTTGGGCCATATCAACAAGAAGCGCATATCCAAGCTCCATAGAGATGGACTTTTGGACTCATTTGATTATGAATCATTTGAGCGATGCGAATCTTGTTTGTTAGGCAAGATGACTAAAGCTCCTTTCACTGGTTATACTGAGAGGGCTGAGGATCTCTTGGGTGTTGTACATAGTGATGTATGCGGACCCATGAGTTCCATGGCTAGAGGTGGGTATTTCTACTTTGTTACATTTACTGATGATTTCAGTAGATACAGATATGTGTATCTTATGAAGTGCAAATCCGAGACCTTTAAAAAGTCCAAAGAGTTCAAGAATGGAGTAGAAAACCAGTTGGGTAAAAGGGTTAAAGCACTCTGATCTGATCGAGGTGGCGAATACCTGTGTCATGAGTTCCGTGATCATCTGAAAGAGTGTGGTATTGTATCACAGCTCACTCCACCTAGAACACCACAACATAATGGTGTGTCTGAGAGGAGAAATCGTACTCTGTTAGACATGGTACGTTCGATGATGAGTCATGCAGACTTGCCTGTTTCCTTTTGGGGTTTTGCTTTAGAGACTGCTGCAATGACATTGAATCGCGCTCCAACGAAAACGGTTTTGAAGACACCATATGAGATATGGACTGGGAAGCGTCCTAGTATGTCGTTCATTAAAATTTGGGGCTGTGAGGCATACGTGAGATGTCAAATGCCTGACAAGCTGGAACCCAAATCGGATAAATGTTATCTGGTGGGATATCCTAAGGAAACGAAAGGGTATTACTTTTACCTGCCGTCAGAGGGCAAAGTGTTTGTCGCAAGGGCTGGTGTCTTCTTGGAGAAAGAGTTCTTATCAAGAAAGACTGAAAAGGTAGAGCTTGAAGAAGTTCAAGAACCACATGTAGTGAATGAACCAGAATTAGATTCTGAGACATGACTACAAGATGTTGTAGCTAGAGAACCTGCTCAGGGAACACAAGTCCTACGTAGATCTGGTAGACCGAGGTTTGAGCCTGAGAGATATGGATTTCTCGTGTCTCAAATAGGTAATGTGTTGCTTATGGATCATGATGATGAACCAACAACCTACCAAGAGGCTATGAATGGACCGGACTCCGACAAATGGCTTGAGGCTATGAAATCCGAAATGGACTCCATGTATGCAAACCAAGTTTGGAACTTGGTGGAACCACCTGAAGGGGTACGACCCATAGGGTGCAAGTGGGTTTTCAAGAAGAAGACCGACATGGATGGGAATGTACAGACATTCAAAGGGCGACTGGTGGCTAAGGGTTTTAAGCAAATTCATGGTATTGACTATGATGAGACCTTTTCTCCTGTTGCCATGGTAAAGTCCATAAGGATATTGCTTGCTGTTGCTGCGTATTATGACTACGAGATCTGGCAGATGGATGTCAAAATGGCTTTCCTTAATGGAAACCTCCTTGAGGAAGTGTATATGACACAACCCGAGGGTTTTGTATCCCCAGATGAAGCCACTAAAATATGCAAGCTGAATAAGTCCATTTATGGACTGAAACAGGCCTGTCGAAGTTGGAATCTTCGTTTTGATGAGAAAATCAAAGAGTTTGGTTTCATCAAGAATGAAGATGAGCCTTGTGTTTACAAGCAAATCAGTGGGAGCATTGTTGTCTTTCTGATATTGTATGTAGATGACATACTGTTGATTGGGAATGACATTCTTACCCTGAAAGTTGTTAAGAACAACCTAGGGAACTGCTTTTCAATGAAGGATTTGGGTGAAGCGACTTACATACTCGGTATTAAGATCTATAGAGATAGATCGAAGAAGTTGCTGGGTTTGACCCAGAGTACGTACATCGAAAAGGTGTTGAAGCGGTTCAACATGCTTGAGTCCAAGAAAGGATTTTTGCCCATGTCTCATGGTGTGAATCTCTCTAAGGACCAGTGTCCAAAGTCTTGTGAAGACAAGGACCGCATGAAGTTGATTCCATATGCTTCGGCAATTGGATCAATCATGTACGCGATGTTATGTACTCGACCCGATGTCTCCTTTGCTTTGAGCATGACTAGCAGGTATCAGTCAGATCCCGGTGAGTGTCACTGGATTGCAGTCAAGAATGTTCTGAAGTACTTGAGAAGGACTAAGGATGTATTCTTGGTGTATGGTGGAGAGGAAGAGCTCGTTGTAAGTGGTTACACGGATGCTAGCTTCCAAACTGATAGAGACGACTCCAAGTCTCAGTCAGGGTTTGTGTTTTGCCTGAATGGAGGAGCTGTGAGCTGGAAGAGTTCCAAGCATGAGACAGTTGCTGATTCCACAACAGAGGCCGAGTATATCGCCGCAGCTAATGCAGCGAAGGAGGCTGTATGGATTAGGAAATTCATCGGCGAGCTTGATGTAGTTCCTAGCATTGTTGGTCCCGTAGTTCTCTACTGTGATAACAATGGTGCAATTGCACAATATAAGGAACCTAGATCTCATCAGCGCTCCAAGCACATACTTCGGCGGTTCCATCTTATTCGTGAGATTGCCGACGAGGAGATGTGATCAACTCTAACGAGAATCTTGTGGATTGCATGTAAATATGTATTTTGTTGGCTATTTGTTCATATGATGAGCATTGTACCTTGTTTTTCTCTTACAATTAATGGCAAGTTCTTTTATTATGAGTTTTTCTATTTGATACTTAAATAATAACATAATAGATACCCTTAGAATGTTCACTTCCATGGGACATCAAGTACGTGACTTGAATGTGAGAGCCTATGATTTATTTGAAGCTTCATTCTTAAAAGGTCCCTGGTCGAGTATCATCATAGAAACTAATGGTGATGATGGTACATGAAGACTAGCACGTGTGTTGACTGATGACCGGTTCTCACAGGTCATGATATTGTGATATCAAGTCATCACGTGGGTACTTGTTGATGAACAAGTTGTACTGGACAGACCCAACCTGAGGCTACTCTGTGGATTGTCATCCAATCGTGTCACGAGTAGGTCTCAATTGACAATGGTGTTGTGGTCCTTTGACCTGAAGTCATAGTATTCATCAAGTGAGGAAGAGCGTGCTTTGATGCTATCTAAAGTCCTCCTTGAGAAAGGTTGATGATAAGGGTAGTTGTTGGGCATGTTACGAATCATTTGGGTGTTTGTGTGTGAGCAGATATGGAATTTGTCCTCTTGTATGATAGGAGTTGCATCCATGGGCCCCTTGATGGAACTGGACTGAGAAATGCATGGCCATGCTTGGTTGAGTCAATATGTGATATTGGACTCACCATTCTCTGGAAGTCCGTCCTGGATCAAGAAAAACTTGGATTGAGCTATTACGAGGGTGACACGGTCCATGCCTCTAGTTCTTTCCGGATGTAAGGGACAAAGGGACAAAGACAACGCTGATACATTGTTCATAAAGGCTTATGAGTTATAAACTCTTATTGCTTGGGGAGCAATGATGCATTGCTAGATGTCGCTCATTGTTTGTGAGGTTTTTGCTTTGATACTTTCGAGATCAAGTGGGAGTCTATTGGAGTTACCATTGTGATCTGGAAGTAATCAAACATGTAATCTCACTGCCAACGCGATATGAGCCTGCAGGGTCGCACATAAGAGATGTGGAGAAATTGGATGATTGACTGTGTTGGTAAAGGTTACCAATCACCAACCTGAATAGGGTTTTGGGTAAAGTGTTGCCTTAAGGAATCATCGAGTTGGGCAAATGTTGCCTTGAAAGGACTGGTAAGAATAGTCGGACGAGGGTCGACGAGAATCGTTGAGAATGGTTCTCTGATTCTCACCGATCGACGAGAATCGTCGAGAATAGTTCTCTGATTCTCGCCGATCGGCGTGTATCGTCGACCCACGATCGGCGTGAATTGTCGACCCACGTTCTGCGTGAATCGTCGAGAATAGTTCTCTGATTCTCGCCGATCCGGGTGATTCTCGCGGATTGTGATTCTCGCCGATCCTGATTCTCGCCGATCCTGACCGACTCTCGCCGATTGATACTCGCCGATTCTGAACCTTATTTCTGGGTGGTCTGCGGATAGCGATTTTCCTAGGTTTATTTATACCTTTGGTATAAATAGGATACTTAGGGTTTTATCGATATATACAACTTAAGCTTTTGGATGTTGTGCGAATCGAACCTAACGGAAGAGTTCCGCGATCGTTCCGCCGATCCCGATCCCGCCGCCGGAAGAGTTCCGCCGCCGTGTTCGCTCTATCGACCTACTCTTCTCCGGTGACTGTCGCTGGTGTTGCAATCCCTGGCGCGGACCTAGCAGTCCGTGGGAAAGCAGAGGTGCGGTCTTCTTCTTCCCGATAATTCGTGCGACGGATAGATCGGCGTTCTCCCGCTCGTGTGGACTTCTGTAGAAACGTGGACATTATTCTACGTAGGACTCGTCACTAGCAAGAAGAAGAAATTTGGAGCATCTCCGTTGAGTTGTGACTCAACGCCACCGAGGTAATTTTTGCCTAGTTTTGCTAACTTCTTGATTCAACTGTCATGGCCCGATCCGCATCTCTTTGGGTTTTTCTTGATGTATTATTATTCCGCTGCGTGCACAAACGTTGTGCCATCCTCACAGAGAATCCCAACAAAGATGACTTCTGATATGAGACTTCTCTATAGAAGGGACACGGACTTTGATCTGCTTGGGTACACAGATGCTGATTACGGTGGTGACTCGGATGATCGGAGATCAACTTCGGGTTATCTGTTCACTTGTGGATCAGGTTGCATCTCGTGGTGTAGCAAGAAGCAAGACTCGGTGTCCGTATCAACTTCAGAGGCAGAGTATAAGGCTTCGGCCTTGGCTGCTCGGGAAGCCATCTGGTTGAGGAGGCTTGTATAGGATGTGCTTGAGGAAGTGCAAGGGCCTACTTTGCTCCGAGGTGACAATGAGCGTGCTCTCAAACTAGTAAACAATCCATTATGTCACGCAAGGACCAAGCATATTGAGATCGAGCACCACTTCATAAGGGAGAAGGTGTTGGAGGGATCTCTTCTGCTCAGGCATGTTCGGAGTGAAGATAATCTTGCTGACATCTTCACGAAGCCGCTGTCGAAGGGGCCATTTTAGCGGTTACGAAGCTTGCTGGGCTTGATCACCACTTCTCACTTCAAGGGGGAGTGTTGAAATTTGTGAAGTGAAGTGGGTGATGGGCAGGCCGGGCGGACTGCGCGGCCTGAGCGGTCTGAGTCCGCGGCCTGGGCGGGCTGCTGGTTGCGGCCTGGTTGGCCTATGGCCAAGGGAGATAAGCTTCTGGTGGAGCTGCCTGAGCGGACTGTGTATGGAGGTGTGTTGCCGGTGCTCAGCTTGGTCTGTGGCCTTGCAACTAGCATGTTCTTAGTGTAGCAAGGCGGATTGGAGATTGAATCCGCAGGAGGCCTTACGGACTGGTTGAGTTCATGGTGTCTGTTGTTGCGGACTGGCCTTGGAGATCGGATGTGTCCTTGGCCGAGCTCTCTGATGTTGCAGCAGGCATTAGCTGCTGTGGAGGACTGCGCGGATTGGTGTCGAAGTTCGGTAGTTGGCCGTTGTCTTGGCAGCTGTGCGAGTAGGGCTTGCAGACTTTGTCTGATTCTGGTGGAGTGTTGGCGATCTGCCTTGGGGGAAGGCGGACTGGGCCTTGTCCGCTGAGCTCGCGCCAAGCCCTTGGTGGATTACTGGACTTGGTCATATTCTGTGACAAGTCCAGTGTATCCGCGGTATCCGCCGAGTCCGCTGTTGACCGGGCAGACTGCCTATTGGTCGTGGACTCATGGATTGTGGCTTTACTCTCGAGCTATGCGGACTGCCTCTTTGTCTGCATATAATGTGCGGACTGTCGCAGTAGAGGTGGTTGTCCTTGTGCGGTGTTTGCGTGCTATGCGGGCTGGTGCCTTGTCCGCATAATGTGGGCGGACTTATGCGAGTTCTCCTGGTGGTGAACATCTTTGTTTTAGCTCCTGGCGGTTTTGTTGGAATCCGGCTAAGTCCTTGCGGACTCAGCGGATGTGGCTTTGCTAGTGCGCGGGCCAGGGCTGTGAATCTATTCACTAGGGTGGTGACCACACTCCTCACCTCACCTATAAATAGACCCCCTTAGCACGTCTACAGTAACTGAGTGAACAGTAAGTGGGGGCTTGGTCAATTGCTGTGGTCTGGGTTTTCCTGTCCGCACGGGCTGAGTATAGTTAACTATTTGTTGTGTGCAGGTCGCGCGATTAGCATTGAGGAGGCAGGAGTTTGGCTTTGACTTCAGTCAGGATCAGTGAAGTTTGTGGTTTCTGCAGTTTCAGCAGGTCGCTTCTACGGCTTGTCAGTTTTCTCTGCTTCAGCATTTCCAAGTCCAGTAACCTGTCCGTCGGACTCAGGCGGGTAGGCAGTCTGTTCTCCAGTTCAGTAGCAGTTAGCGAATAACGGTGTGTCTGCGTGACCTCGCGGTCTCGGCAGACTCCGTGTTCTATTCGGCTTGTAGCAGCAGCAGTTCAGGCAGCTTCAGCGGCTTCGACGACCTTGACGGACTGGGCGGTCTCGGCGGTCTCCAGTGCTGTTCGCCCGGCTTGTTTTATGCTTTCTATTTCCCTGTGTACTGGCGAAATCATTTCTCGCCACGTATACCTCGCCTTGTAAAGATGTGTTAATAAATATAAGATCTACTTGTTCTTCCATTTGCATTTGGTGTTAAGCTTGCTCTTTGGGCTTCCACTTGATCAAGGTGTGATCTTGGTAGTGCTGAGAATATTAATTTAGCTTTAGGCTATCTTGCTGACCACTTTGAGAAATTTAAACACAAGGTCCCTGTTATGGATGGGTCTTGGCTTTACCCTCCTATCATATAACCATGTTATGCGGCTCTGGTATGAGGCGATCCTTTGTGTTGATTTGTCCTTGACCTCTTGGACCAAGTCCAGGTTCCCCCTCAGGAGAGCTTCGTTCTCTGTGGATTCAAAAGCTTGGATGCGAGGGCTTGGGGCTCTGATATCCATGGGTATGATCGCTTCTGATCCGTAGCAGAGATTGATGTGTGTTTCCCCGGTGGGCGTTCTTGTCGTCATCTTGTAAGCCCATTAGACATTAGGGTGGGTGTCCACCCACTGCCCCCTCCCCCTAACCTCTTAAAGGCAAGTCTTCAGGCCTTTGAGTATGGTGAGGTTGGTGACTTCAGTTTGCCCAGGGGATGTGCCATGGTCGTATGACGAAGTTTTATCTTCAAGTCCCCGCATATTTTGGTGAAGGAATTTCAGATGAACTGCGTTCCATTGTCAGCGATGGCAGTGGAAGGAATGCTAAAGCGACATATAATGTTCTTATAGACGAATTGTGTGGCGTTCTACTCGGTGATTTGGCCAGTGGCTCTGCTTCAACTCATTAAGTGAAGTAGTCGACGACTATGAAGATGAACTTCCTTTGCCCGGAGGTTGGTGAAAATGGGTCGAGTAGGTCGATTCCCCACTAAGCAAATTGACATGCGCTCCGAAGCGGGGTTAGCCTAACAGGGGGATAATACGGGACATTGGAGTGGAGTTGATAGCTCTAGCATCTTCGAGTAAAGTCCATGAAATCTTTCTGCATCATGGGCCAGTAGAATCCTTTTCGTAGAATTTTTAGGACCAAAGCCTTTCCTCCCAGATGCTCGTCACATACGGTCTTGTATATCTCATGTAATGTGTAGCTAGCCTCGACTGGGAGCAAGCACTTCAAGTATGTCCCAGAGAATGAACATTTGTAGAGCTTGTTATTGATGAGGGAGAATGAGGCCACGCGAATTCGGTGGTGCCTAGACTCCATAGGATCTGCTGACAATCGGCCGTCTTCGATGTAGGCTGAAAGAGAAGGTTAAATCTTAACTAAACTAATTAGAGTAAAATCACAGCACAGAATAAGGTAAGAAGATCAAGCAATCCAGAAGAGACACAAGGAATTTATAGTGGTTCCCCAACCTGGGTACATCCACTCTTATACCACCCTGGTAGGAATCCACTCAGGTTTTTGATCAGGTGCCTGACACAATTGGGTTTTGATCAGGTCCCCAAAAACCAAAACCTCAAGTCTTTTGATAGGAGACTTGCAACCAGGAATCATTTTTGAAGGGAGATGACAACCCTTTATACATGAGGTGGTGAGAGAGTAATTTGGTCTTCTCTGTCAACAATCAGAGAGGAGACTTATGGATATTTGGTGTTAGCAAAGGCTCTCCCTGAGATATTGATTTGTTCAGGAAAAATCTAGAAGCCTTGCTGCAGGGTGATAGGCCTTCAATATTCAGGCCTGGACCAGAGTAAAACTTCAGGAACTTCTGACTGATAAAGTATTTGTTGTCCTTGAAGTTATCCTATAGGATTGAAGTGAGAAGACTCTTGATAGAGATTGAATGTTCTTCTTCCTCTTCAGATAGCTGTTATCGCTCTGGTCTAGGGCTTTTTGTTACTGTAGTGATCTTGCCCTTTCTGTATCTTTCTTTCTCTATATCATGTCTGTCTCTGTCTTCTTTCCTGTATTTAAATTCCTTAATCTTGATGGTGGAAGAAACATTCCCGAGAGAGAAGATGCTTGGGAAATTGATCCGAACTTAATTCTTCTATAACTGTCCGTTTGAACGGCTATTTTCACTGGGAATGTTGACTGTAATTAATCCTTGTTATTAATCCTCAATTTATTCTGCCAACTGTTACTAATTGCTTAGAAATCATCGACCTGAACTTTCGTCGAGTTCATCAATCGTCGACCTGAGTTCGACATTCGTCGAACTCAGCTAGATTCGTCGAGCTGAATATCTTGCCTACGTTCGTCGACCGGAGCTTGCAGTTCGTCGAGCTCAGTTTCTATTTCGTCGAGCTGAGAAACTGACTTGCTAATTTTGTCGAGCTGAGCAAGTGTTGTCCACCAATCGTCGACCTGAATTCAACGTTCATCAAACTCAGCTTCTATCATCATTTGTCGACCTGAGTTCATCGTTCGTTGAACTGCGTTCGACGATCGCCGAGATGATTCTCTGGCTTTGTCTTAACTGCAATTCTTAGAATTCTTTCAGCAATTCTGGAGAGTCCTTCTGAATGACCTGTCCTGGAAATAGTCCTATGACCCATGACTATACATGGTGGGTTATTCTAAGCAACCCTAATAGTGTTCCTTGCCCAAATCTTAACTAGGGTTCCAACAATCTCCCCCTATTTGAGTAAGGACACTATTTACATAAATATAAGTAAAATACAATTAAAATACAATTAAATCTGGATCAAGAACTTCTGCTATTGCTGTTGTTGTTGTTACACCTGTTGTTGATCCTTGCCCAAATCTGCAGCATTATAATCTGTTGTTGTTGCTGCTGCTACAATCCCCACAAATAGCTGCTACTGCTGGAATTTCTGCAGCTTCATTTACAGGCATCTCCCCCTATATGCATAGCCTTGCACAAATTATTCAGCCACTGATATCTTGTATATTTGCTGGACTGAATTCTTTTCCTGTAAGAAGATGTTAGGAGTTCTGTACCCAGATAACCTTGGGTCATGTTTCTCTTTTATAATAATCAGAAATAAAAGAATAAAAATTTTTGTTTTGAAAGTTTGAGTTCGACGAAAAATATTTTCGTCGATCTGAGTTCGACGAATGATATTGAGATCGTTGATCACTATTCACAGAATGATAATAATTGTTTTCTGGGATCCATTTTCGTCGATCTCTATTCGATGAATGATATTTATTTCGTCGATCACTGATTTCTGAATAGTACAAGTCAGAATCTTTGTTCATAGTTCGTCGATCTGAGTTCGACGAATAGTATTGGTGTCGTCGATTTCCGTTCGACGAAATATTTTGAACTAAGATTTTTTGATGATTGTTGTATGGTAATTTGAAATCAGTGTAAAATTTTGCTGAAGAAGAATCAGGGGAAGAAATAACCTGATCCTCTTCATCTGATTCACACTTTGATTCTTCAGATTCTTCAGCATAGCTGCTGCGAGAAGCATCTATTGCCATTAGGCAAAACTCTCTTGCTCTTGCCTCTTCTCCATCTTCAGTTGTGCAAGATGAAGCATCTGAGTCACTCCAGGTTTCAGCATCAAATATTATTTCTTTAGCTGATCCAGCAGCTATTGCTGTGAGGGAGTCCCACATGTCTTTTGCAGATGAATATTCAGCAAGTTCTTCAAAACTATCATCAGACATTGATTGTGCCAGAATGTTCATTGCTTGTGCATCAGCAATCTTCATCTTTGGCTGGACATCTGTCCATTGGGATGGTAGAGCTGGACCTAACAAAATAGATTTAAAGATGTTTTCATCAATGGAGTCCATATAAAATCTAATCCTTGTCTTCCATAGTGCAAGAATATCTAGATTGCATATGAGCAGTCTGGTGCTTCAAAAATCTACAGTTTGTTCCATAATAAAACTCAAAAGATTATTAAGATCTATCAAAGGATCTTTTGGTTCAGGTGTTAGCCTATACAACCAATTAACCTCTTAAGGTGTGGTAGTTCAACCAACCTCGCTTTGATACCAATTGAAAGAGAAGGTTAGATCTTAACTAAACTAATTAGAGTAAAATCACAGCATAGAATAAGATAAGAAGATCAAGCAATCCAAAAGAGATACAAGAAATTTATAGTGGTTCCCCAACCTGGGTACATCCACTCTTCTACCACCCTGGTAGGAATCCACTCAGGTTTTTGATCAGGTGCATGCCACCAATGGGTTTTGATCAGGTCCCCAAAAACCAAAACCTCAAGTCTTTTGATAGGAGACTTGCAACTAGGAATCACTTTTGAAGGGAGATGACAACCCTTTATACATGAGGTGGTGAGAGAGTGATTTGGTCTTCTCTGTCAACAATCAGAGAGAAGACTTGTGGATATTTGATGTTAGCAAAGGCTCCCCCTGAGATATTGATTTGTTCAGGGAAAATCTGGAAGCCTTACTGTAGGGTGATAGGCCTTCAATATTCAGGCCTGAACCAGAGTAAAACTTCAGGAACTTCTGACTGATAAAGTATTTGTTGTCCTTGAAGTTATCCTGTAGGATTGAAGTGAGAAGACTCTTGATAGAGATTGAATGTTCTTCTTCCTCTTCAGATAGCTGTTATCGCTCTGGTCTAGGGCTTTTTGTTACTGTAGTGATCTTGCCTTTTTTGTATCTTTCTTTCTCTATATCATGTCTGTCTGTCTTCTTTTCTGTATTTGAATTCCTTAATCTTGATGGCGGAAGAAACATTCCCGAGAGAGAAGATGCTTTGGAAATTGATCCGAACTTAATTCTTCTGTAACTGTCCATTTGAACGGCTATTTTCACTGGGAATGTTGACTGTAATTAATCCTTGTAATTAATCCTCAATTTATTCTGCCAACTGTTACTGATTGCTCAGAAATCATCGACCTGAACTTTCGTCAAGTTCATCAATCGTCGACCTGAGTTCGACATTCGTCGAACTCAGCTAGATTCGTCGAGCTGAATATCTTGCATGCATTCGTCGACCGGAGCTTGCAGTTCGTCGAGCTCAGTTTCTATTTCATCGAGCTGAGAAACTGACTTGCTAATTTTGTCGAGCTGAGCAAGTGTTGTCCACCAATCGTCGACCTGAATTCGACGTTCGTCAAACTCAGCTTCTATCATCATTCGTCGACCTGAGTTCATCGTTCGTCGAACTGCGTTCGACGATCGCCGAGCTGATTCTCTGGCTTTGTCTTAACTGCAATTCTTAGAATTCTTTCAGCAATTCTGGAGAGTCCTTCTGAATGACCTATCCTGGAAATAGTCCTATGACCCATGACTATACATGGTGGGTCATTCTAAGCAACCCTAATAGTGTTCCTTGCCCAAATCCTAACTGGGGTTCCAACATAGGAAATGATGGTGTCCATCCAGCATGGCTCCCCTTTTATGATGGTGGCAATCTCCTATGGCCCTGAGATATTCAGGGAGAGCATGTACTCGATCAACGATGATGTGTTTGGTATCCTGTGGTGGAGGTGACGAGTTTTGATAATTTGTTTGCACCAGTGTTCTATTCCTGGGGAATGTGGAGGACCGAGTGAAACTTAATTTTGTCGAGGAGGGCCTTAGCCAGCTGGATGTATTGCGCGTGTTGTGCATTATTAGCCTTGTAGTCCCAATCGACCTGGGAGACCACCAATTGGGAGTTAGTGTTGATGGTCAGCCTTTCCACTCCATAATCGATGGCTAGACAGAGGCCGACGGTCAAGGCTTCATATTCCACGATATTGTTGGTGGCAAGTAATTTCAGCCGAAGCTTGTACTCGAGAGTGGCTCCCTCGGGACTAGTCATCATTAGGTCTGCACCTACCACCACGGCGTTGGAGATCTCGTTGACTTGCAAGGTCAATGGTGTTAGATCTGGGTCGTCGGAGTCGGGCACCACTCCTTGCTGTAGTGTGCACTACACTATGAAATCCCCAAGGACTTGGAACTTAATTACAGGTCTAGGTAGAAATAGAATGTTGAATTCCCCCAGCTCTATTGCCCATTTTACTAGCCTTCCTGAAACCTCGAGCTTTTGCAAGATTGCTCGGACTGGTATCTGTGTGAGCTCTTTGATGGTGCAGGCTTAAAAATAGGGCTGAAGCTTCCTATCATTGAATACAAGACTAAGGCCATCTTATCTGCCACGTGATACCTGCTCTCCGTATCTCACAAGACCTTGCTGAGATAATAAATTGGATGTTGATTCCTCCTTCGTCCTTTACCATGACCGAGCTGAGCTCATGCAGTGAGACTGCCAAGTACTGAATAGGGATTCACCTTTGGTGGGCTTTGAGAGTGGTGGTGAAGTGGCCAAGTACTGCTTGAGGTTTTTTAAGGAGTCTGGCACTCGTCCACCCATTTGGAAACCGGCGTGACGTGCCCCCCCGAAGCACTTTAAAGAAAGGGAGGTACATTTCCCCTGTCCGGTCCAGGAAGCGATAGTACAACTATTCTATCGTTGGGGCATTGGACTTCCTTGATGCTGGGGGGGGATATCTTCTAATGCTTTGATCTTTTCGAGGTTGGCCTCTTTTCCTCGCTATATTGCCATGAAGTCTAAGAACTTTCCTACGATAACTCCGAATGCGCATTTGGTTGGAAGCGGCAGAGGAGCTGGAAGAACTTATCGAGGTCTTCTAGGTGATGACCCCGTCGGAAGATCTGGACTAGCATATCGTCGACGTAGACCTCCATGGATTGTCCAATGAGACTTTTGAACACATAGTTCATTAGACTTTGGTAGGTAGCCCCGACATTCTTTAACCTGAATGACATTTCTTTGTAATAATACACCCTTTTATTTGTGTGAAAGGCGTTGTGCTCTTCGTCCGTCAGGTTCATTCGGATCTAGTTATACCCTGTGTAGGCATCTATGAAGCTGAGAAGTTCTTCCCCAGATGTTGTGTCCACGATCTAATCGATGTAGGGGAGAGGGAAGTTATCCTTCAGACAGGCTTGGTTGAGATTGCTGTACTTGACGCACATCTTCTACTTACCTGAGTCCTTCTTTACCATGACCACGTTAGCATGCCAAGTGGGGTATACTGCTTCCCGGATAAACAATGCATCCAAAAGATTATCTACTTCTTCCTCAATGACGAGGAGACTTTTGGGAGCAAAGTTACCCTTTTTCTAGACAACCGCTCTGCATGCCGGGTTGATATTTAATGAGTGGGTGATGAATTACGGGTACACCCCTAACATGTTCTCAGGGCTCCATGCAAACACATCCTGGTTGGCGCGTAAGAAGTTCATGTACTCTTTATGCTCCTCTGGGGATAAGAGTGACCTAATTAGTACCGTACGGGCGGGATCCCTTATGCGAAGCAGAACCTCGTTTAGACCCGCCACTGGTGTGGCCCTCTGCATCGCGGCTTCATCTCATAAATCAAAGCTCTTGATATACCGGACTACCCATTGTGATGGATGAGCTTGGTTAAGGTAGCAGATTTGCGTCATTGTCTGATTCCATCGAACAATTACCAAATCATTGGGTGTTAAGAACTTCATCTCTAGATGGGATAAAGAAGGATTACTCCGAACAGGGCTTGTAGGGGCTAGCCAAATATTGTGTTGTATGCAGAATCACACTCCAAGACTAGAAATTGGATGTTGCGGGTTGCTTGCCTCGGGTACTCTCCCATGGTTACTGGGAGGAAAATCATGCCCCGCATATAGACCAGCTGATTGTTAAATCCGTAGACGGGTCCACTTGCTAGACAGATAGATTCTTTGCGGATCATCATTCTTCGAAACACGTCTATGAACAGGATGTCGACTGAGCTTCCGTTGTCGACAAGAATCCTCTTGACCTTCAGCCAAAGCTCCCATATCCATGCATTGATAACAAGAGGGTCCCGATGCGGCGTGTGCACTGTAATACCCCCTCCCGCTTATTATGGAGGTTACCTGGTCTTATGCCTAGAACCTCTGTCTTACGGCGACACTAGCGCACTGGCTAGTTGATACCGCACGACGCTGATCCTGCCGGCTAGTATGTTCATTCAACCTATTGGCAGTCAAGAAAAGAAGTACAACTATAGCAGTAAATGAAAACTAGCAAGTTCACAAGTCACAGCAATAACATCATAATATATAGAGATGAAAGGTACATCAGTCCATAATGAGTACAGAAAAGAGAGTTAGGGCTTATGCCCGGTACATGTCAAAATGGGATCAAATCCCTCTCACATAACAACACTATGCGGAAGCGAAACTGAAACACTCATCATCACCTGACGCTGAGCTGCGGTAGTAGTACGTGGTATCTGCTCTTCAGGTCCTACCATATCGTCCTACTGGTCGTACTGGTGCTCCAGCTCCTTGAGCTCCTAAAATGATACGGTCACAACTGACCGTTAGTCATAAAGACTAATCCATTTTGTCCTCGCCTCACCCCCATGACTCCTAGGCACCGAGCGGGAGGATGAAACAGAGGACAACAAAACAGTACAAAATAAAAGCAAGTGACGGTGGGACTATTCTATCATGGTCATGTTTCTAATAGTTATATCATTATAATAACAGTTCTTATAGCACAAGTAAAGTAAGTAAAACAGTAATAAAAAGAACTGCACTAGGTAAAGTAGAATTAAAAAAATGTGGTGTAAGTAAAGTAAAGAAACTGAGCATAAAGTAAACTATCTACCACTACACTAACATCACAGGAGTACCTTAACTTATATGAATGCATATACAAACTTATAATTTAAAGTTTAATAAATATAACTTATCATATAAAGAGCTCATACTAATTTATATGATAAGGATCCGCAGTGCATATGCACTAAGTATGTATGTATGATATAATATGATGAGTTATGCGAGTTATGATTCATACAAGTACAACTCACACACATGACTCCGTGATCAAACACCTTTAGTTCCCACTTTTTTGGAGTTAGCTGAAATCTTTGATACCACCGTTGTGGCTATTGTAGCAGTGGAGCAGACGTCTCCATCTCCTAGGTGAGTATGCACACTACCAGGCCTAGACCCTTCATACGCCTCTGTACACGTCTTAGGTGCACTCTAGAATCTCAGCATACTAATTTTCTTGCTATCCCCACCAGTCTTTTTGGTCGGGTGCGAGTTTTTGGAGATTGTCCTCTAGACTGCCGTATAAAACAACCTACTGGCCCCTCAAACCCTCACACCTCACCAGAGTCACCGTATTGATGTCGGTGTAATGACTAGCTAGTACTGCATGACCTGCCACTAATATGTTCTGTGCACATGTAAGTTATTTCGAACCCGAGCCTCCAGCTCGCAGGACAAACCCGTCCTGTATCAAACACCCGAGCATCTAGCTCGCAGGACTAAACCCATCCTTTATCCAAATCCCGAGACTCCAACTCACAGGACTAAACCCATATTGTATCCCTCCAAACCTATATGGGTGAGTTTGTCACATCGTTCCCTTAACCAATTAGACTTCTCTTGTCTAATTCTCATCATACAAAGCAGCTTAGGGTTAATCCTTGGATTGCCTTTGGCATGCTCGATGAAGGGCTCTCAAGGGCACTAGGAACTACGATAGAATGATGCTCAAAGCTCCCTTTCTCAAGGACATTTACTTTTATTAGTGTCTACCCATTATTAATAACCAAAATCTCTATGTTTCTCTTAAGTGAACCTCTAATAACTTAAGGTACTAATTGTGAGAGCGACGATCTTTTGTCGGACCCCGTTATAGTTGTTCTCCTTGTGACTTACACTCTAACACTCGTTAATATGTAGTGACTTGTGATACAAACCAAGGTTTCAACTTCCCAATACACCTCTTAATTTAACTATATCTCATCACCCTGGGTACTCCTAAATATTTTATTACTTTTACTAAACGCATCCCATGACCTAATTCTAACGCATGTTGGATGACTTCCAATTCCTTGGGACAAAGACCTCCAAATTTTTATCATGAGTTTGTCATGTGTATAATATTGATCATTCAGAATTCCATCATTTATCTAATTATTTAGGACCATAATTTAAATTAATTAATCAAGTGACCTATGTCACTTTGAACATGAACTACTATAATTAGTGGTCCATTAGGTCTAAATAAATTACTTGAAGTTCATCTAGGTTAAAAATGTCTGTTCACCAAAAATCCTGATTTTCCAATTTGATTTGACCATTATTTACCATTTATGATTAAAATCTCATTTTCTTCCCTTTTCAAATGAAGTACTAAAAATAACCATGTACAAATTCAGGTAAAATTTCTACTCATTAATATTAATAAGATAATGGTAAAATAGAATTTTATACTCCTAGTCAGTGATTTGACCTAAGATATTCACCAGTTAAGATAATTACAAAAATGCCACTATTATTGTGTTCATCATAAATAATCATCCAAAAATCTTAATAAAATTTACAGTGGTTTATATTACAGTAATAAGGACCTAGACATTTTCTCATAATTTTCCATGAAATACTAGTCATGTTTTTGATCAAAGTCCTATAAGGGTAAACAATGTAATTACACTATTTATACATGGAATTATTCTCAAAAAAGCTCATAAATTTTTTCAAAGAAGTGAAATGACCTATTAGGGCTTGAATCAACAATTTGGAATTTTCTAACTCTAGTAGCCATATTTTCATTTTAACACATAAATGTGCTATTTTTGAAATAAATCTAACTTATGGGATTTTTTATTCCAAAAATCCCAATTTTCTCAAGAAAGGAGTATTTTACCTCCATAAGCTTTTGTCCAACATTTCATGGACATGCATTGGGCCAAATGGACTAAATTCTCATTTTACCCTATTTTACTATTTACACATTATTCACAAATCTACTTTCACCATGCATGTTGGATCCTTTAACATGCTGAGGTCCAAATGACTCCAAATTTTTACCAAGGCCATACGATGACCTTAGAGCCATGTCACCCAAATTTGGGGGTATTTGGAGTTGTAAAACTCCCTAAATTTTATTAATTTAATATATCAAATTTTGACACACTATAGGAAATTTCCTCCAAAAATTTTGATTTTCGGACATAATCTAAGTATGGTATACACACATGCATGACCTAAATTTCACTGCATGTGGAATTATAGTTTAGCCTAGGCATCCAGTTGAAGTTCTTCCTTAGTATAGGAGCAGTCCTAGTAGAATGACCCTACAAGGAGATACATTGCTCCAGATTACATGTTTAGGGTGTCAAATTAAATCTAAGCCCCAATGGCTACATTGTTCATGTTGATGACTTTCTCTGAATATGCCTCTATCAGGCCTTCAATTAACATGCAAGAAGACCGTATAAATGTGACTGAAATATAACCATTAATAATCAAACAATATTGTTTAATAGGAATTAATTACACGGGATCGGGTTATCTTCCCCGATAGCCAACGACTGAGATCTAACCCGCCTGTAGAAACTTCAAACCTTATTTTCGGCCATCTGGTTCATCGCCATCGCCGGTGATTATCGCCACCACCTCCGTTGGGGTGGCGGCTAGCGTTTCCCGGCGACATGGTCGCTAGAGGCGGCTCCTCGGGTGAACCCGAGAAAGAAGAAAAGCTCAGAATGCTACCTCTAACTCTCATGGAATCATGCTCATTTGAGCCCGATATCTCTCCGAGTGGATCTAGAAGATTAGCACCGAGGGAGGGGAGGAGAAACAGACCTGGATGCGAGCTTGGCGGCGGGTGCGGTAGTGGTGAGCCTTGACCGACGACTGCTCTGGTGAACTAGCTCAATCCCTTGTTTCTCCACCAAAAGCTTAACTCCAGGAGTTGTTTCCCACTCCTCTGGCTCAATGATGGTGACAACGAGCTTTGCGAGAAAGGGGAGTGACAGATAGGGTTTTGTTTCTTCCCCTTTTTATAAGAAGAATTTGGTTTAAGTTGCTTGCCACGTGTCACCCCAGTATTGGACTACCAATCATTGCTTTAAATAGGTCTTCTTGAGAAGATCAATGTATTAAATAGGTCTTGTTGAAGAGATCTGGTTTAAATTATCCATAAACGCTTATCCCAAAAAACCCGGTTCAGGCCGTACATATAAACCAACAAATATGACTTAGACCGAAAAATACTATAAGTCCAAAAGCATTAAGTATTACTTGACGCTTCATCGAGTGGCATCGAGTTCACTCAACGCACTTGACGCTTCATCGAATAGCTTCGAGTTCACTCAACGCACTTGATGCCTTGTGATTCCAGAACAATTTTCTAAGTTAAAGAGCATGGCATTGAGTCCACTCAACGCACTCGACGCTTCGTCGAATGGCGTCGAGTTCACTCAACATGCTTGATGCCTATTGATCCAGAACAATTTTTCTAAGTTAAAGTACATGACGTTGAGTCCAGTCAATGCACTCGAATCTTTGTCGAATGACGTCAAGTTCACTCAACACACTTGATGCCTATTGATCCAGAACAAATTCTCTAGTTAAAGAGCATGGCGTTGAGTCCACTCAACGCACTCGACGCTTCGTCGAATGACATCTACTCCACTAAATGCACTTGATGGCTATTAATCCATAATAATTTTTCCAAGTTAAATAGCATTACATTGAGTCCACTCAATGCACTCCATGCTTCGTCGAATGACGTCGAGTTCACTCAACGCACTCTACGCCTATTGATCCAGAATATTTTTTCTAAGTTAAAGAGCATGACATTTAGTCCACTCGATGCACTCGACGCTTCGTCGAATGACGTTAAGTTCACTGAACACACTCGACGCTTATTGATCCAGAATAATTTTTCTAAGTTAAAGTTGACTTGAACCCTATAGTGGGCCCTATATGAATCCAACCAAACTCCTTGGATCAAACCTATCCTAATCCTTTTTCACACACCGCATGTTCTACCCTAATCTAAGTTAATGGGTCTAGAATAAAGTGAGATGTTACAAATCCCAATAAACAAAAAATAATAATTTCGTCCCTGGAATTCAAGTTCGGGTCTACGGGGTCCCTACGCACACGAATTTAAGAACTTTTCAAAAATTCTTAAGATATACCTGAGGTGAAGAGTCCCATATATCATTTCCGCATCAGATCCATCGGCTCCCAGGTGTGCTCCTCCCATCCGTGGTTGGACCATGAAAGAAATAGTGCCTAATCACCTAGAGGGGGGGTGGGGGTGAATAGGTGAACTTAATCTTTTTAACTTTAAAGGCAGAAACACTGAATTATAAGACCTGTATTTGCAATTCTCTACAGTAATTCAGAACAGATAACACAACAATCACAAAATTAATCACACACAGAGTACACACAGATTTTTATAGTGGTTCCCCAAGGTCTGGGTACATCCACTTTCCCCCTTCGCCTATCTAGTAGTGTACTAGATTCGGCCTAACTTCTCCACTTCTCCTCAGATCCTCAGATCTTACAACTCAGAACCCCAAACAGGTTCCTACAGCTCAGAGTGTCCTCACTCCTATAACTCAGGCACAAAGCCTTAACACTCAGTCTTCACCAAGACCTACACTCAGGGTAAACAGCCCTACCTCAGCCTTCAATCAAGGCCTACACTCAGAGAACATAATATCCTACACTCAGGCACAAAAGCCCTACCTCAGCCTTTATAAAATAGGCTTACAGCTCAGATCACTTAGGATCCTACAGAAAATAAAGTTTACAAAGTATATAACCACAACTCTAAAAGAAAGAGATGAGTTGACTGGCTTCTTGATGAGTTCTTGGAAGAACTAGGCAGAGATAAACCACCCTTGACTTTCTTCAAAGCTTCTTGAATTAGAATAAAGTAGGGTTGAATCTTCTGTGCAGATGATCTTCAATCAATTGCTATCTTGAGAATCAGATCTCAATCTGAAACTTACTTATCAGCCTGGTTCAACAGCTACTCTTCTTAGAAGGAGCTCTCTCTCTCTCCAACTTCTTAGATATTCTGTAGAAGGTCTTCTTTGTGTTGTTAGATCTCTTGATTGATTGTTGTCAATCTGTAATTCCTCTTGTGTAATTCCTTCTCTTCTGTCGAAGGAGAGAGGTCTTTAAATAGTCTTCCTCCAAGGTAACCGGCTGATCCGGTTTCTAACAACCTTCTGACAGCTCTGACAGTTGCAGTTGACCGGTTGAAATGGCAGCTATCAAGTCATCCAGTCACTTCTTGAAATCTCTGTCACTGTCTGAAAGTGTCGAGACAGATAGTCTTTATGTGTCGACACAAATAGACTAAGTGTCAACACAAGTAGACTAAGTGTCTACACTATCCTTCATGGTGTCGACACAACTCCTTGTGTTGTTGTAACAGCTTCTCGACACTGCTTCTTCAGAATGTGTCGACACTGATCCTGTGTGTCGACACAAGCCTTCTATTAAATGTATAGATACTGGTTGAGTGTGTCGACACAAATACTTCTTCAATACTTAGTTGATTTCTTCTGTGTGTCGACACAACTCCTTTGTGTTGACACATCTTCTTGTGTTGAGACTTTGCTAAGTGTCGACACATCTCCTTTGTGTCGACACATTCCTTCATGTGTTGAAACATTGCTGAGTGTCGACACATCTCCTTGTGTCGACACATTCTTCATGTGTTGAAACTTTGCTGAGTGTCGACACATCTCCTTTGTGTCGACACTTGTACTTAAACTTTGTTGAAGTTCGCTGAGTGTCGACATAGCATCCTGGTGTCGACACTTTTGATGTCGACAAAGTTTCTCTGAGTGTCGACACTGCTTCTAAGTGTCGACACTAATTATGTAGACAATTCTTCACTATGTGTCGACACTGCCTGTATGTGTCGACACATTTCTTCTGTTGTCGACTCTGCCTTCCTGGTGTCGACACAATTACTCCAAGTGTCGACACAGCTTCTCTAGGTGTCGACACAAGCCTTCTTAAGTGTCGACACTTTTATTCTGGGTGTCGACACATGGACTTAGAAACTCTTCCTGCAATTCTATAATTACTTAACCTGCACATATAAACTCAAAGCACATCAAATACACCTTGATGTATATCATTGAGTAGGGTGAAGCTTCTTCAAATCTGGTACATATATTCCAATATACCCAACAATCTCCCCATATTTGGAGAAGTCATAACCCTTAGTCAATGATATACACCATACATAACAAATACTCAATATGATGTATAACAATATTAAATGACAGGGTAAGAACTAAACTTGTATAAACAGAACATGTATAAACAATTATCTCAGAACAATAATGTAATAGATTGAACATATAACATTGTTCTTACAACTTCAAACAATTTCATTAATCAAAAGTTTATATAGAGTTTCATGCAAATGATTACAAATTGTAAACTTAAGAAAATTTCTATCCTATGGCTGCTCTGGTTCCTTGATTACAATGCCCTTTCCAGATTGAATCTTTGCTTGAACAGGAGCTTCATTGTCATCAGCAGGCTTCTTCCCTTTAAGATCTTTCTTTTTTTGTTCTTCAGCCCTTATCTTCTGTCTTTCAAAATAGTGATAAGGCTTAGGGAAATACTTGCTAGGCTCATGTGCATTAGGAGGTAGCTTCCCTAATTTGGCCTTTCTTCTGTAATATACTATGGCCTCTTGCCTAGCCTCATATTTCTTCCACTCTTGGTCAGAATACCATTTGCCCCTCTCTATGAAATTATCCTTAGCAGCCTTCCAAGTAGTCAAAATAATATTTCTAGAAGTTGAGCTCCATTGCTCAAAATCTGGCATTAATTCAGCTTTCTCTCTAAACCTTTTCTTAGATAATTGAGCCTCTTATTCTTTTAGAACTACCTCTGGCACAGGTTGTACAACTTTTTCAAGAATAAAATTCTGATTACCCTCAGGAGGACTATACATAGACTGTACCTCCTGATGTATCATGTCAAAATCTGCAAGAGAGTATATCACTTGAGCCACTTCAGCTTGCTCTCCTCCAAAATAAGCAGGATTTATTCCAGACTCTGCCACATTATCATCATCACATAAAAGTGGATATCTAAGGATAGCTCTGATGGAGTTTGAAATCCATTTGGCATGATCAGAGCCTGCCTTGACTAAAACCCTCCCCCCCTTTATGACTTCTCTTACTATATGATCCCTAAGATCATCTTTCTGGAATCTGATTTGAGCATTCAAATAATTAACTCCATCTTTATAAAAAGGTTTTAACCTTTGTAGCTTGTCAGTAATTGTCTTTGGAGATTCTTCAATAGCAGTTTTAACAGCTGTGAGGCTCTCTTGTAGTTGCTTATCAAATTCAGCCTTGGCAGCAGTCCTTGTTGTAGTTTGAGCAGCAGCTAGATTCTGCATTTCAGTGACTATCACATTATGTGATTCAGTTAAATTGTCATTCATTCTTATCTGGTTTTCCAGGACATAGCCTTGTTTGATTGCCAGATCATCAATCTATTTCTTGAGATTCTCTTGATGTGTAGCCAGATAGATCACTGCATTTCCTCCTTTATGGAAACAATCAGTCATTTCCTTCTTGTTTTGATTCACTTCAAATCTTATGAACTTTATATCTTGAGCTAGATCAAATTGAAGTGATTTATGGCCTTCATCCATATAAGTTTGTAAAGCCTTCTTTTGCTCATCTAGCTTGATCTGCAAGCCACCATCGATGAACTATAATCAGTAGATGGGGCAGGCTGTGGAGCAATTATCTGCAGTGTTTTCTTGTAGTTCTGACTTCTTCTCTTGAAGACTTGGAACTTCCTTTTCTTGGCTCTAGCAGCCTCTTCATCCTCTGAAGCAGAAGTACTAGCAATATCTACTCTATCCTTAGGACTAGTAGGTAAATCCTTCTCAGTCCTTGGTAGCTCTTCAGCATTTCTTTGCTCTTCAGTTTCTTTTGTAGTAGTATCCTCTACATGCTCTACATGCTCCCCCTCATAGTTTACCTGCTCCCCCTCAACAGCTGTTTTTCCCCCTCTAAGTCAGTCTGTATTAGATCAGGGAATAGCTGCTCTAGAGTAAACTCATGTTGAGGTTGGATTGGTGAATCTCTGTGCTCAGGAGCATCTAATACCTCTCTATCAGCAACTGATGTGTCCTCCATGACCACATCCTGGGGTTGACTATGTATCTGTATTTGCTGATTAACATCAAGTAATGAATCAGTCAAAACTTCATCCTCAATAGGGAAATTTAATTGATTAACTTCAGTAATTACCTCTAGAATGGTTTGGGTAGCTCTTTCACTCTCTAATAGAGTTGGCTCATCCACAAGTAGAGGCTCCCCCTGGAGAGGATCCAGGTGAATAGGGCTAGCTGATGGTAGCTCCCACTGCCTCTGAGCATCTTCTTGTCTTGCTGGTGACTGTCCAGCATTGTCATCCTCTCTATCATCTGAACTAAACACCACTTGCTCCTCTGAGCTACTTGAGGATTCTTGTGCCACAATTGCAGTCTTCTTCTTCTTCTGAGGTGTTTCCTTTTCTGGAGTTGGGAGTTCCTTTGTCAATACTCTATCCCACCTCGAGAAAATTCTTACATCCATTCTCCTCATGTGGTTTATCTTTGAACCTGCAGCTTGGTTCATCACTTCAGGAATACTTCCAGCTAAGTATAGACTCAGAATTCTTCCCAGATTGGGTTTCTTCAGGCTCTCTTTTATCTTATCAAACATAACTACTGACCAATCAGTCTTAAGCTGGAAAATTATCCTTGTCATCAGACTGAACATGTGAGCAGATATTCTATCATGCCCACCAGGCTTGCTCAGTATCACCTTCCCAACTATCTCAGATAAGAACTTTCCTTGTATATTCATTCCTTTCCTATTAAAGACTGAACCAATCTTCAAGCTTGAATCCAGTCCACACCATGTCAGTGCTTCCCTTATCTTTGAAGCAGAAACATCTTCCTCTTCTGTAGTTCTTAGGAGATGTAAAATCTTCCTGAGACTCTTATGAGTGACCTTCACCTTTGCCCCATGAACTTTGGACTTAATCTTGAGTCCAGATTCATCAAAAGTTGCTGCACTCAAGAATTCGATGACTTCTTTCTTCCAGATATTGATAGGTTCTGATACAAGGTACTCTAATCCAGTCTCGGCAATTAGGGTTATCACACCTTGGATTTCGGGTTCCGCATCATCAAAGACGTGTCGCACGAGCTCATATCCTTCATTAATATTCTCTTCTAGCTTGGGCGTCATTAGGGTTTGACGAAATTTTGAATTTAGAGAAGAGAGATGTCGACACACAAGTTTGGTCTCGAAACTAAGGTGAGCGTGTCAACAAACAATGGGGAAAACCTATTTATACCTTTCTAGAATTGAAGGTGAAAAGGCGTGTTAATATACTTGAATTGTGTCGACACTGTTGAAAAGTGTCGACACTTACTGCTAATATCTCGACAACAATGTGTCGACACAAATATAGTCGACAGAATATATGTGTTGACACTTATATATCTCAGCTCGACACTTAGTCGAGACTCTACTAGACTAATTCTGTGTAAATCCTAAGTGTCGACACCACCCTGGATGTTTCGACACCTACGCTGCATGTGTTGACACTAATTCTCTGAAGTGTCGACACAGACTTCCTAGATGTGTCGACACCATTTCTCTGAAATGTCGACACCAAATCTATGTGTCGACACAGACAACTCTGTGTGTCGACACTATTTTACTTAGCCAATTTTTTGTAAACTATTCTAAGTTTATCATCCCTAATTCAATTTTAAACTTATTGAATTTGGTTTCATCTAAGAGCTTATTAAACATATCAGCTAACTGATTATCTGTCTTAACATACTCTAGGGAAATGTCTTCTTTTTCAACATGTTCTCTTAGAAAATGGTATTTAATTTCTATGTGCTTAGTCCTACTATGAGAGACAGGATTATTTGCAATAGAAATGACTGTAGTAGAATCACAAATTAAAGGTGTCCTACTTACTTGAATACCATAATCTTCTAGCTGATGTTGAATCCATAGAAGTTGAGCACAGCAACTTCCTGCAGCCACATGCTCTGATTCTGCTATGGAGATAGCCACACTTGTTTGTTTCTTGCTACTCCATGACACCAGCCTTGCACCTAGAAATTGACAGGTTCCTGTGGTACTCTTTCTATCTTCCTTGTAGCCTGCAAAATCTGCATCTGAATAACCTGTCAGTTCAAAATCTCCATTCCTAGGATACCAAAGGAATAGATAAGGTGTGCCCTTAAGATATCTCAAAATTCTTTTGACTGCTGTCAAATGAGATTCTTTAGGGCAAGCTTGGTACCTAGCACAGACACATGTAGCATACATGATATCTGGTCTACTAGCAGTCAAATACAGTAGGGAGCCAACTATCCCTCTATATAAACTTTCATCCACAGGTTTCCCTGCATCATCTTTGCTTAGAGACATGCTTGACCCCATAGGAGTTTTCATGGTAGTGGATGATTCCATACCATACTTCCTTATCAATTTTAGGGTGAACTTAAACTGGCATATGGATAATCCACCTTCAGTCTGTCTAACTTGGAGACCCAAGAAGAACTTAAGTTCCCCCATACTGCTCATTTCAAATTGTACTTGCATTAGTTTTGCAAACTTCCTGCAAAGACTACTTTCTGTAGACCCAAATATGATGTCATCTACATATATTTGGATTAAGATAATCTTGCCTCTGGATTCCCTAAGGAATAGAGTCTTGTCTATTTTACCCCTTGAAAATTTGTTCTCAATGAGGAAACTAGACATGGTTTCATACCAAGCCCTATGGGCTTGTTTTAACCCATACAAAGCCTTCCTAAGTCTATAAACATATTCAGGTTTAATAGAGTCAACAAAACCTGATGGCTGCTCTACATAGACTTCTTCCTTCAGATTTCCATTCAGAAAAGCTGACTTAACATCCATTTGATATACCTTAAATCCTTGAAATGTTGCATAGGCAAGGAACATCCTTATTGCTTCCAGTCTTGCTACTGGAGCAAAGGTTTGATCAAAATCAATACCTTCTTCCTGCCTATATCCCTTTGCAACAAGTCTAGCTTTATTCTTTATGATGATACCATTCTCATCCAACTTGTTCCTAAAGATCCACTTAGTTCCAATAATGTTATGGTCCTTGGGTTTAGGAACTAGCTCCCAGACCTTACATCTTTTGAATTGATTCAGCTCCTCTTGCAAGGCCTCAATCCAATGAGGGTCTAGGATTGCTTCTTCAAACTTCTTTGGCTCAACTTGGGATAGGAAACTTGAGTAAAGAACTGTACTTAGATTCCTGCTCCTTGTTTGCACACCTTGTCTGGGATCTCCAATTATCTGATTGGCCGGATTATCCCTTAAGTGCCTATTTGCTGGAGTCAGCCTGTCTTCTGGTTGTACACCTTCAGCTTCTTCATTCAACTGCACCTCTTTGTCTTCTTCAGCATCAGGAGTATCTTGTACTCCCCCTGGATAACAGCCACCATCTTCCACTTGCTGACTTGCAGTAGAACCTTTTGTTAAGGTAAGCTTCTCCATTCTCTCAGTTATACCTGTGGAGCTGCAAACACTTCTAGGCAATTCATTGTTAATGAGCCTTGCTTCATCAAAAACTACATGTACTGACTCTTCTACAACTTGAGTAATCAAGTTGTAGACCCTATAAGCCTTACTGTTGTTGCTGTACCCAACAAAGATTCCCTCTTGGGATTTGGCAGCAAACTTGGTTACATAAGACTTACCATTGTTAAGGATATAACACTTGCAACCAAAGATCCTGAAATAGGATAGATTTGGTTTTCTGCCCTTCACAATCTCATAGGGGGTTTTCTTATGGCTCTTGGTGATAGTAGCCCTATTGATTACATGACATGCAGTATTAACTGCCTCAGCCCAGAAATATTCTGGGAGAGAAGTGTCACTCAATAGGGTTCTACCAGCCTCTATCAAGGTTCTATTTTTCCTTTCAGCAATACCATTTTGCTGAGGTGTTCTTGGTGAGGAAAATTCCTAAAAAATTCCAAACTCTTCACACAGTTTTGCCATACTTTCAGACTGAAATTCAGTACCATGGTCACTTCTGATTTTGACCACTGTACTGTTCAATTCATTCTGAATTTGTTTAACAAAACTATACAAGATACTTGGAGTTTCAGATTTTTGCCTTAGGAAGAACACCCAGGAATATCTTGAGAAGTCCTCAACTATCACAAATGTGTAGACCTTCCTACCTAGGCTGTGAACTGGCATAGGACCAAAAAGATCCATATGCAAGAGGTATAGACACCTCACATCATCTTTGTTCTCAAGGCTATGAAAGGTGGATTTGGTCTGCTTGCCTTTTTGACAAGCTGAGCATATCCCATCCTTTATACACTTAACCTGTGGACCATTCCTCACTAACTCTTTGGTAAAGAGTTGACCAATTATCTTATAGTTAAGATGAGCTAGCCTCTTATGCCATTTAACACAATGTGAGACTTTCTCATCAGCTACAAGACAAATAGGAGAAACAATGTTCTCACACATAATGTCTAGACAATAGACATTTCTCTTTTTATATCCTGTCAGAATGATCTTTTGATCACTTGACCTACTGATATGACAACCATCCTTGACAAATGAGTTGTCATATCCTAAATTACTCAGCTGACTTATGCTAATGAGGTTATGTTTCAAACCCTTTACATAAGCCACTTGAGTAATTGTAATAAGGTTACTAGAAATGTTACCAAAGCCTTTGATGATCCCTTTTTCTGAACCACCAAAGGTAACTTTAGGCCCATCTTTGATAGATGTATAATCCTTCAGCAACCCCCTAGTTCCAGTCATGTGCCTTGAACATCCACTGTCCAAGTACCATATAGGGTCATGACCACTTGGACTCACCTGCAAAATAGATTACTTAACCTTAGAACCCAATTAATTCTTGGGTCCTTGGTGCAGGTTAGTTTGACTTTTAACAAAACTACCTGTAGCTCTTCTAGCAGGCAGTTTGCTACTCTCCTTGACACTTGAATTGTGCCAACAGTCTATGGCAAAGTGGCCTATCTTGCCACAACACCAGCACTCAAACCTGTTGTACCTTTGTTTTGGTACAACCCTAGCTGAAGTATCTACAGCAGGCTTTTTGTTTAGTGTTGGAGCTTTACCCTTAGACTTGGACCTAACAATCCCGACAGGTTTTGTAAATCCTAATCCAGCCTTACCCTTATGAGGTACAAACTCATCTATCAAGGGTAAAACAGATTTGGGTTTAGAAAAGCTAGCCACAATATCCTTCTACTTCTGAAGTCTAACCTCCAGATTCCTAATTTGATCATTCTTAAATGTAATAGTTCCCATCTGAATAACTATAATGTTCTTCAGTCTGGCTATTTCATTCAGTTTCTGATGAACAACTTGTCTGAATCAGCAGCAGCCAATTTAAGACTAGCAATCTCCTTTGCCTGATTTTTGGCCAAGGTTTTGATTTTCTTTAAGGCCTGCAAAAAGTCCCTATATTCATCAATTAACTGATGAATATCACCTTCAGATTCAGACCCACCCACATTACTTGATGCAGATGTATCTGATTTTGACTCAGTACAAGAAATTGAACATGAAGAACAACATTGTACCTTACTTGGTCCAGGCTGATCCTGGATTTTGTCTCCTTCAGATAAGACCATCAGTCCCTTGCACTGAATGTCCTCATGCTCATAAATTGAATTCATTAACTGCATGAACTCATCTTCTTCTTCTTTTTCAGCAAATAAACCAATATAGGCTTCAACTTCTGAATCTATTTCTGAAGATGACTGATCAGTAAAACTTTTGTCTTTCTTGGCAACAAAGGACTTTTCCTTTTTGCCCTTAAACTGTCTTCTTTCTATCAGTTGACTCCTTCCTTTTTTCAGGACAGTCAGCCACTACATGTCCCTGTCTATTACAACAATAGCATACAATCTTTGAGGATGTAGTTTTACTTGTCTTGGACTTTCTTCTGTAATTCCTTGATGACTTCCTGCTCTGATAGTAGTCATCTTTTGTCTGTGAAGTGGATGACTTGGACCTCCACTGCTTCTTCTTCAGAAACTTTTGAAAATATCTTGTAAAAGTAGCAAAGTTTTCATCACTTTCACTGTTATCTGAATTCTTACTTTCTGACTCATCTGTCTCAGCCCCAACAAATTTTTTAGGTGGAGATGGAGACTTGCTTTTATATTTCCTAGTGGCTTCAGTCTTGAAAGCCATAGCTCTTTCCTTATGCTCCATTCTTGTAGTCTTCTCTTCCTCCTTTCTAACCATTAACTGCATCTCATAAGATAACAGTTTTCCAAACAAAGTTGGAGGAGGTATATCAGCTAATTTGGTCATTTCCCAAATGACACAAATCTTGGTATCCTAGTCCTTAGTCAGGGATCTTAAAAACTTGTCATTCAGCTCATAGTTGCTGAATTCTCTTCCATAGGATATCAACTCATTAACAATCCTATAGAATTTCTTGTAGCATTCAGTAATGCTATCAGACTTTTCTTGTCTGAAGCTTTCATATTCCTGATTTAACAAAGACTTCCTGTCTTGTCTTACTTCTTCTGATCCCTCCATGTAAACTATAAGTGTGTCCCACATTTCTTTTGAGGTTTTATAATGTATTAGGTTCTGAAATGTGGCATCATCAATTGCACTTACAATAATATTCTGGGTCCTCTTGTCCATAGTGGGCAGAATTATTTCATCTTTAGTGATTTCTGAATAGTCCTTAGGATTTTTCTGATTTGCATCTAGAATGGAGATCTTCATTGGCACATATGACCCTTCTTTGACTGTGATGTATATTCTTGGGTCAGAGGCTTCCATAAAAAGTCTAACCCTCTCTTTCCAAATGCCAAATATCTCTTTTCTACAGATTGGCAATTTCATGGACCCCAGCTCTTTGTGATTCTCAGTTGAACCCATTTTCTTGAATCTTGATTAATCTGATTTTGCCTACAGGATCTTACTCAGACTGTTATGTCCCTTTTTGAGTAACATGGCTCTGATACCACTTGAAAGAAATAATGCCTAATCACCTAGAGGGGGGGGGGGTGAATAGGTGAACTTAATCTTTTTAACTTTAAAGGCAGAAACACTGAATTATAAGACCTGTATTTGCAATTCTCTACAGTAATTCAGCATAGATAACACATCAATCACAGAATTAATCACACATAGAGTACACACAGATTTTTATAGTGGTTCCTCATGGTCTGGGTACATCCACTTTCCCCCTTCGCCTATCTAGTAGTGTACTAGATTCGGCCTAACTTCTCCACTTCTCTTCAGATCCTCAGATCTTACAACTCAGAACCCCAAACAGGTTCCTACAGCTCAGAGTGTCCTCACTCCTACAACTCAGGAACAAAGCCTTACTACTCAATCTTCACCAAGACCTACACTCGGGCTAAACAGCCCTACCTCAACCTTCAATCAAGGCCTACACTCAGAGAATAGAATCTCCTACACTCAGGCACAAAAGCCCTACCTCAGCCTTTATAAAATAGGCTTACAGCTCAGATCACTTAGGATCCTACAGAAAATAAAGTTTACAAAGTATATAACCACAACTATAGAAGAGAGAGATGAGTTGACTGACTTCTTGATGAGTTCTTGGAAGAAATAGGCAGAGATCAACCACCCTTGACTTTCTTCAAAGCTTCTTGAATTAGAACAAAGTAGGGTTGAATCTTCTGTGCAGATGATCTTCAATCAATTGCTGTCTTGAGAATCAGATCTCAATCTGAAACTTATTTATCAGTCTGGTTCAACAGCTGCTCTTCTTAGAAGGAGCTCTCTCTCTCTAATTTCTTAGATCTTCTGTAGAAGGTCTTCTTTGTGTTGTTAGATCTCTTGATTGATTGTTGTCAATCTGTAATTCCTCTTATGTAATTCCTTCTCTTCTGTCGAAGGAGAGAGGTCTTTAAATATTCTTCCTCCAAGGTAATCGGTTGATCCGGTTTCTAACAACCTTCTGACAGCTCTGACAGTTGCAGTTGACCGGTTGAAATGGCAGCTGTCAAGTCATCCAGTCACTTCTTGAAATCTCTGTCACTGTCTTAAAGTGTCGAGATAGATAATCTTTATGTGTCGACACAAATAGACTAAGTGTCAACACAAGTAGACTAAGTGTCGACACTAGCCTTCATGGTGTCGACACAACTCCTTGTGTTGTTGTAACAGCTTCTCGACACTTCTTCTTCAGAATGTGTTGACACTGATCCTGTTTGTCGACACAAGACTTTTGTTGAATGTGTCGACACTGGTTGAGTGTGTCAACACAAATACTTCTTCAATACTTAGTTGATTTCTGCTGTGTGTCGACACAACTCCTTTGTGTTGACACATCTTCTTGTGTTGAGACTTTGATAAGTGTCGACACATCTCCTTTGTGTCGACACATTCCTTCATGTGTTGAAACTTTGCTGAGTGTCGACACATCTCCTTGTGTCGACACATTCTTCATGTGTTGAAACTTTGCTGAGTGTCGACACATCTCCTTTGTGTCGACACTTGTACTTAAACTTTGTTGAAGTTCGCTGAGTGTCGACATAGCTTCCTGGTGTCGACACTTTTGATGTCGACAAAGTTTCTCTGGGTGTCGACACTGCTTCTAAGTGTCGACACTAATTATGTAGACAATTCTTCACTGTGTGTCGACACTGCCTGTTTGTGTCGACACATTTCTTCTGGTGTCGACTCTGCCTTCCGAGTATCGACACAATTACTCCAAGTGTCGACACAACTTCTCTAGGTGTCGACACAAGCCTTCTTAAGTGTCGACACTTTTCTTCTGGGTGTCGACACATGGACTTAGAAACTTTTCCTGCAATTCTGCAATTACTTAACCTGCACATATAAACTCAAAGCACATCAAATACACCTTGATGTATATCATTGAGTATGGTGAGACTTCTTCAAATCTGGTACATATATTTCAATGTACCCAACAGACCACAACACCATGACCAAGGGAACCTTCTTCTTTCGCAGCACTCTGATCGCCGTGTCATCGATCCGGACCGGATCTGAATGAACTGATCTATCAGGTTCCACTGGGCCTGTTGTAGTGGTGATATGCTGCTTTGGCCGAAGTAGAGCTCTCTGAAGCAAGGAGGCGTGGAAGACATCATGTACGTTCCCTAACTCTGACAGTAGCTCCAACCGGTAAGCCAAAGGACCAATCTGCTCCAGGATCAAGTATGGTCCCATAAATTGAGGGTTGAGCTTCTTATGCCTCCACGCCCAGGAAACACCATGCACTGGTCGTATCTTCAAGAATACCCTATCTCCCACCTGAAACTCCACCTTTTGATGCCTCGCATTGTAATACTTAGTCTGTTTGCTCTGTGCCTCCAGCATCTGATCCCTGATCAGCCGTGAGTGTCTGTATCCTCAATATAATCCTATCCAAGAGCTCATGGATCCTCATCCTGGACCCAAGATAGCGGCGTCCAACACTTCCTACCATATAGGGTCTTATATGGCGCCATCTCAATGCTCGTCTGGTGACTGTTGTTGTAGGAGAACTCTATTAGTGGCAACAGTCTCTCCCAGGGCTTCCCCGTATCCAATATACATAAGCATAACAGATCCTCCATAGTCCGGTTGGTCCGCTCTGTTTCGCCATTGGTCTATGGATGGAAAGCGGTGTTGAAAGCAAGCTGAGAACCCAAGTATGCCTGCACCGCTCTCCACTACCTAGAAGTGAACTGACTGTCACGGTCTGAGGCAATAGTTCTTGGGACGTCGTGGTACCTGACCAACTACTCCACAAACAACCTCACTAAAACTGTAATTGGGATTTCGTTCCCGATCGGTATAAATCAGGCCACCTTGGTCAATCAATCGACGATGACCCATATAGAATTATGTCCAGAGTAAGAGCGAGGCAATCCGTGTATGAAGTCCATAGCTATATCCTTGAACTTCCACTTTGGTACCGACAATGGCTATAGTATCCCTCCTAGGCTTTTGCATTCCCCCTTCACTTGCTGGTAAGTCTCGCAATGTGTCACATAATCTATGATCTCCCTCTTCATCCTCGGCCAGTACATGTCCCTCTGCAGGTCCGCTGTCATCTTGGTGATCCCGGGGTGCACTGAGTACTGAGTGCAATGTGCCTCCCTAAGTATGTCCTCCCGGATACCACCTCCTGCAGGTGTATAAATGTGGCCACGGAAATTAATGAGGTTGTCATGCAGTGAATAATCCTCTGACTTACCCCCTTCTAGGGCTCTGAATACGGACTCCAAAGCTACATCCTATCTCTGTTGTGCCCAGATACGGTCTCGTATGTCGCAAACAATGCGCAGGGAGGCCAAGTACTCACGATAAACATCTGGCTCAGCACTTGAAACCATGGTAATGTGCATATCCTCCATCATCTGTACTAGCTCCATAGCCATCACCCGGGGCTCCAGTCCAGTAGTGCCGGATCTCCTGCTCAAGGCATCTACCATGGTGTTCACCTTCCCTGGGTCATAATGCATCATGTAGTCGTAATCACATAGTAACTCAAGCCATCTCCTCTGGCACAAATTTAGATACTTCTGCGTATCAATATACTTGAGGCTCTTGTGATCTGAGAAGATCTCACAATGAACCTCATATAAGTAATGCCTCCAAATCTTCAATATGAATACCACTACCCCGAGTTCCAAATCATGCACAGGGTAGTTTTGCTCGTGCTTCTTCACCTGTCTCGAAGCATATGCGATGACGTGTCCATGCTGCATCAGGACTGTACCCATCCCCTGATATGGTGCGTCGATATAAAAAAGAAATCCTTCCGACCCAGATGGAAGTACAAGGATGGGGGAGGAGGTGAGCCTGTCATTCAACTCCTGAAATGCTTCCTCATACTTCTTGGTCCAAGTAAAAACGATTTCCTTCTTCGTCAAGGATGTGAGGGGGAGTGCTATCCATGGGAACCCTTTCACAAACTTGTGATAGTATCCCGCTAGTCCCAAGAAACTACAGATGTCTAAAGCTGGCTTGGGTCGCGGCCAATCTCTAACTGCCTGCACCTTGGCAGGGTCCACAGCCAACCCAGCTCCACTGATGGTATGCCCCAGAAATGCTACTTCTTGTAGCCAGAATTGGCACTTGGATAACTTCACGTACATCTGATGCTCTCTCAGTTTGTACAACATTAGAGCCAGATGTTGGGTGTGCTCCTTCTTCGTCCGGGAATAGATCAATATATCGTCAATGAAGACTATGACGAATATATCCAAGTATGGTTCGAACACACAGTTCATCATACTCAAGAATGAGGAAGGTACATTCGTGAGCCCGAAGGGCATTACCGTGAACTTGTATAGTCTGTACCGAGAACTGAAGGTCGTCTTCGGTATATCCTCCTCCTAAATTCACAGCTGGCAGTATCCTGACTGTTGGGTACATTGGTTCTAATGTACCTGATTTGAAGAAGCCTCACCCTACTCAATGATATACATCAAAATGTATTTGATGTGTTTTGAGTTTAGTTGTGCAGGTCAAGTATTTGCAGAGAGGCAGGGGGAGCTACCTCAAGCTAGCCCCTTACACCAGGATACAATCCAGGGGGAGCCTCTAGTTGTGGAAGAGCCAACTCCTCTTGAAAGTGAAAGAGCCACCCACATCATCCTTGAGGTAATCTCTGAGATTAATGCTATAGATTTCCCTATAAAGGATAATATTTTGTCTGATTCATTAAATAATGTTAATCAGCAATCTCAGATTGAAAGTCAACCCCCAGATGTTGTCATGAAGGACACATCTGTTACAGTTCAAGTAGTTTCTGATCCAGTGGTAGATGAGCCAAGAGTTTCTCCAGCCCATTCTCCACAAGAATATACAATGGAAGATCTCTTCCTTAATCTGGATCAGACAGACTTTGAGAAGGAAAGTGCTGCTGCTGAGGGGGGAATGCTCATATTGAGGGGGAGCAAGTAGTAATTGTTGAAGAACCTGCCAGGACAGAGCCTGAGAAGCCAAAGGAAGTTGAGGAGCTACCTAAGGAGAGGGTAGATATTGCAAGTACATCTGCTTCTAAAGATGGGGAGACTGCCAGGGCAAAGAAAAGGAAATTTCAAGTATTTAAAAGAAGAAGCCAGACTTATAAAAAGGCATTGTAAACTATAGCACCACAACCTGCACTACAGCCAGCACCAACTGTAGATTACAGTGCTTTGCTGGTTGCTATGCAAATCAAACTTGATGAGCAGAGACAAGCACTGGAAAAGTATGTAGATGAAGGACAAAAGTCTCTACAATTTGACTTAGCCCAAGATATTAAGTCTATTAGATTTGAAATGAATCTAAATAAGAAGGAGATGACTGACTGCTTCCACAAAGGAGGGAATGCAGTAGTCTATCTAACAACTCATCAAGAAAAGATCAAAGCACAAGTGACTGAACATGAAGTAAAGCAAGGCTATGTAATGGAGAATCAAATCAGAATGAATGATAACTTGACAGCTTCTCACAATGCTATTGTAGCTGAGATAAAGAATATAGCTACTACACAGTCTGCAGAAAGTGCCACAGCCAAAGAAACTTTTGATAAGCACTTGCAAGAGAGCTTAACTGCTGTTACAACTGCTATTCAAGACTCTCAGAAGCTCATCACAGAAAAACTCCAAAGGTTAAAACCTTTCTACAAAGATGAAGTCAATTATCTCAATGCCCAAATCAGATTTCAGAAAGATGATTTAAGAGATCACATGGAAAGAGAAGTCATAAAGGGGGAGAGGGTGTTAGTCAAAGCCAGCTCTGATCATGTCAAGTGGATTTCTAATTCTATCAGAGCTACTCTTGGTTATCCTCCTTTATGTGATGATGATAATGTAGTAGAGTCTGGAGTTAATCCTGCCTATCTTGGAGGTGAGCAACCTAAAGTAGCTCAAGTAATCTATCCTCCACCAGACTTTGATATGGTACAAGATGATATCCAGACAATGTATAGCCCACCTGAGGGAAAGGAAAATGTTATCATAAAGAAGGTGGTTCAGCCAGTATCTAAAGCTTTACAGGAAGCTATACTAAAAGAACAAGCTGAACAAGAAACTAGATTGTCTAAGAAGAGGTTCAGAGAGCAAGCTGAACAAAGACCAGATTTTGAACAGTGGAGCCCCACTTCAAGAAACATTATCTTAACTGCATGGAAGGCTGCTGTTGGGTATTGTATCCACAATGTACCTGATTTGAAGAAGCCCCTGGACAAGCTAAGGTCAATAGACTATGTATTTGATAAACTTTTTCAAGGTGTACTTGCAGTTTCTCCACGCTAAGTGCACACCAATGTCAGGGTGCAGTAGGTCAATATACACGGGTCTGCACGACGTAATTCCTCGTTGAGCAGATCAGTGTGTTGGCCTATGTGTACTCTCTCTATTGGAGTGCACTTACTTTCAAGTACAGGGCCGCTCATATGCAAGAGAAGACAAGGAGCATGGAGGATCAAGGAGCAGCTCCTAGGTGGAAGACGAAAAATCGTCCAAGGCAAATTCGACGAGAATCACCAAGTGATTCTCGCCGAATCGGCGAGAATCACTAGGTGATTCTCGTCGAATCGTCGAGAATCGTCAGTGATTCTCGCCGACTCCTTCTGGCCATCTCAAAATGGTGCCAAGTAAGATTCGGCGAGAATCACTTGTAATTCCCGCCGAACCAGTGGTCAAGCAGCCCATGAATACAAAGTCCAATTCGTTGAGAATCGACAAGTGATTCGACGAGAATCACAAACGATTCTCGACGAATCGTCGAGAATCACTTGGTGATTCTCGCAGATTCGTCGAGAATCGTCTGCGATTCTCGCCGATTTTTACTTGGCGTTTTCTCAGAATGCTGCTGAACCGGATTCTGCTTCTGGATTTGTTTGAACCGGATTTTGGGGATTTCATTTGTGGGTCCCACAAACGGTCATATTTGAGAATCCTACAGTATTTATACACAGGTATTTTTTGAACAGACTACACAGAAAAAGAACCCGAGCACGAAACCCTAAAATCGCGATCTCTCTTCTCCTCCGCCGCCGTCGCGCTCGGGCTAGTACGTCGCCTCCGCCGATCGTTCTCCTTCCCGATCTCCGGCGACAGAAGCTTAGCAAAGCTTGCGTCTCACGTGTCTATCCAGAGATATCTTGTCTCTCGATTTGTTGACCGGGAAAACTTTCCCGTCCGAATCGATCGAGACGACCGATCCTAGAGTGACCGTTGGTAGACCTAGTTTGCTTCGCAAAGAAGTTTGGATCTCAAAGCACTGCAGCAGCACACCTTCGTCGCCGCCAACTCCGAACCAAGCCATCGCTCGGATTGCCGCCGCCGGTTTCGGGAGATCCTCTCCAAGAGAGACCAAGGTTGTAGACTCCTCATCGACCTCGAGAACACGTCGTCGAACGAAGAGGAACACCGTAGTCTCCGGAAGAAGTTTGTATTTCATATACATTCCATATTTACTTTTGTTGTAAAGGAACTTTTGTTCCGTGTTGTAAGGGTTGGGTGCAACCCAGGTTGTGGGAGTGTTGACTCTCACGTGTGGAAGGGCTCCTTCCGTTAGTGCAGGGATTGGATTTCAATCCCGTTGGTGAAGTGACCGAGTCGTCCCTTGTTGGGGAGATAGGTCGAAGGGGGAAAGTGGATGTACCCAAGTCGGGGAACCACTATAAATTTGCTGTGTATTCTGTGTGCTGTGTCTGTTGTTTTTATTGTGCAGGTACATCTGTAAATTCCACAAAAGAACCACACGTCACCTATTCCCCCCCCCCATAGGTGCACATAGCCGACACTAAGTGGACTTTCAGCTGCCAAAGATAATGTTCAAGATAGAAATAAGTGGTATTCTGAACTTGAATGGAGAAAGCATGAAAACAAGCAAGAAGCCATAGTACAATATAGAAGGAAGGCAAAGATGAGAAAGCTACCTCCTACTGCCCAGGAGCCTAGCAAGTACTTTCCCAAGCCTTATCAGTACTTTGAGATGCAAAAGATTAAAGCTGAGGAGCTAAAGAAGAAGGAGCTGAAAGGGAAGAAGCCTGCTGATACTGAAGTTGCTGAAGCCCCTATGCAAGCAAAGATACAATCAGGAAAAGGAATTGTGATTAAGGAGGCTGATTAGAATTAGAATAGATTTATCTTAAGTTTACAATTGTATTATTTTGATTTTAAAACACTCTGTAAATTTTTGTATGATGAATATGACAAAATGTTAGAACAATGTGATCTGTTATAAATCTATTTCATAATTGTTCTGAGATGATATCTGTGTATACATGTGTTGTTTAATACATGATTATGTACTTTCCCTGATTATATAATCCTGCTTTACATCATGCTATGATTTTATTCTGTATGGTGTATATCATTGACTAAGGGTTATGACTTCTCCAAATAGGGGGAGATTGTTGGGTACATTGGTTCTAATGTACCTGATTTGAAGAAGCCTCACCCTACTCAATGATATACATCAAAATGTATTTGATGTGTTTTGAGTTTAGTTGTGCAGGTCAAGTATTTGCAGGGAAAGCAGAAAAGATTCTAAGTCCATGTGTCGACACCCAGAGGAAAGTGTCGACACTTAAGAAGACTTGTGTCGACACCCAGACAAGCAGTGTCGACACTTGGAGTAATTGTGTCGACACCAGGGATGCAGAGTCGACACCAGACAAAAAGTGTCGACACAAGGAGCTGTGTCGACACTTAATGAAGAAAAGTCCAGTGAAGCAGTGTCGACACTTAGAAGCAGTGTTGACACCCAGAGGAACTGTGTCTACATCAGAAAGTGTCGACACTTGAAGTTGTGTCGACACTCAGCAAAAGTCTGCAGAGTCTAAGTATAAGTGTAGACACCTAGAGGAATGTGTCGACACACAGCAGAAGACTCAGCACTTGAAGAAAGTGTCGACACAAGAAAGAATGTGTCGACACTCAACAGAAGACTCAACATATGAAGAATGTGTCGACACAAGGAGCTGTGTCGACACTTAGCAAAGTTCAACAAAATTCTAAGTACAAGTGTCGACATAAAGAAGAAGTGTCGACACTCAGCCAAAGTCTCAACAGAAGAAGTATGTGTCGACACAAGAAGAAGTGTCTACACTCAGCAAGTATCAACACAGAAGACAAGTGTCGACACTAAGAAGAAGTGTCGACACTGAACAAGTTCAACACATGAAGATGTGTCGACACAAAGGAGTTGTGTCGACACTTACAAGAATTCAATAAAGTACTGACGAACAAGGACTTGTGTCGACACACATTATCAATGTCGACACATGAAGAAGAAGCAGTGTCGAGATATAAAATCTACAACACAAGGAGTTGTGTCGACACCTTGAAGGCTAGTGTCGACACTTAGTATACTTGTGTCGACACTTAGTCTATAAGTGTCGTCACTTAAAGACAGACTGTATCGACACTTTCTGACAGTTACAGATTTTTCAAGAACTGACTGGATGACTTGACAGCTGCCATTCCAGCCGGTCTACTGCACCTGTCAGAGTTGTCAGAAATCAGTTATGAACCGGACCAGCCGGTTACCACGAAGAAGGCCTATATATAGGCTTATACTGTCTACAGAAACAGTAGTCGAGATGATCAAGTGATTGAAAAAGAAAAGAAGATCTAGCTATTCTTTGAAGAATCAAGTGAAGATCTAAGTAGTTGGAGAGAGAGAGAGAGAGAGAGAGCTCCATCCAAGAAGACAGTCGTTGGAACCAGGCTGAGAAGAAGGGTTCAGACTTTGTTCTGAATCTTAAGTTGCAGAGATCAAGGATCAGTTGCAGAGGAGATCAACCCTATTGTGTTCTACATTCAAGAAGCTTTGAAGAAAGCCAAGTCAGGTTGATCTCAGCAGAGTTCTTCCAAGAACTCATCAAGAAACTCTCAACTCTTCTCTCTTTTCTCTGAGTTGTAGGGTTTACATTTTGTATTCATATTATCTTGTAGGATCCTTAGGGATCTGAGTTGTAAGCCTGTAATTATAAAGGCTGAGTGGTAGGGTCTGTGTGCCTGAGTGTAGGAGATCTGTATCTCTGAGTGTAGGCCTTGTCAATAAACTATTATCATCTCTCAATAACCAAGAAGAATTGACACAATAGAAGGATGCCTACTACACACTGAGAAATAGAAAATTATATCATTGATCCTTAGTGGTTCCCTCGGCTCGATGTGTTTACGAAAAAGTTCAACAAATCCCACAAAAGGTTCATGATGGGGAATGTGGTAATCACTCTGCGGGATGCTTCCTCTCTCAACGGATCATACAACAAGGATATTACTGATCCTCTATAATCAAGGACATTGATACTCATGCAAAAAATGCCTCTAGTATTAGAAGCATATCACCCTACAACTAAAGCCAACTCAGATGCCAGTCTTCATTGCCATCCCATGACCTTTAGCTATTTGAAGAATGGACATCCTAGGTCATATCCCCCAACTTCATGGAAAGGGAAATTCATTTTGGTGCTTATCAATTATTTCAATAAATGAATCAAAGCACGAGCACTCGTCCAGGTGACCACTCTTGTTATCCGCAACTACGTCTACACTGAATTCATTTGTCTACATGGAATTCCTTATGCAATCAGAAACAACTGTCCTCAATTTGCTAATGTGCCACTTGAGTTCTTTTGCCTAGAATGAGTATCGATCTTCAATTTGCATCAATTCATCACCCCAGGAGTAATGGACAAGTAGAGACTTCCAACAAGCTGATTATTAAATAATTAAAGTAGAAAGTAGGCAAAGCAAAGATGAATTGTGTTGATGAACTTCCCAATGTCATATGAGCTCTATAAAACTACTATTGGAACCTCTAGGCACACTCTGTTTTGACTATCTCATGATATTGAATGAATTGTTCTTATTGAGATCGAGGTCCCCAGCCTGCGAGTAACATTGACATGACACATAATGAATCATCTAAATACATGCTAACATAAAATCAGTATGAACTTCAAGCAATTCTTAATGAAACTAAAGAGATTCGAGATCAATTGTTCACGAGGCAAGAATAAATTTGACAAAGAATAAGTCATTATTTTTTATAAATATGTAAAGTCGTGGATCTTTGCTGAAGATGACCTGGTGCTGAAAAAAGTTGATGTTGCTACTCAACAAGCTTTTGTAGGCAAACCTAATCCTAACGGGATTGGGCTACATCATTCACAAAGGACTAAAACATGAATACTATCTATTACAAACGTATGGTGGGGATGCACTAACACATGCATTGAGTGACGACTATCTCAGAAGGTCTTACACATGACTTTTATCAGGATGACTCTATTTACATTAACTATACATTTCTATATTTGTAATTTTTAGCTAGCTCATCCCCCACTTCGTAGATACTATGTTATCTCACTCTTGCAAGCCGAGAACCATCCTCGAGAAAGGGTATGATTTAGTCATCTTGCATCATCTTCCGATTGTTGCACACTTATAAGCCCCGAGCCAGCCTCCGACAAGAGTTGTGAGCACTTCACAAATACTCCATCATGTTACTATCGTAAGCCTCGAGCCAGCTTTAGTAAATGGTGCGAGTTAGTCATCTCATGTCATCTCCAAGTCATCCCACCCTCGTAAGCTTTGAGCTAGCCTTTGACAAGAGTCTTCACCACTTCACAAAATCTCTATCACCTTATATCGTAAGCGCTAAGTCCATCTCATGTAATGTAAGAGAGTGACTTAGGCTCCGTTTGACACGGTGTTGGCGGTCATAAACACTTGGATTAAAAGATCATTCATTAAGGATCACCTAACAAACATCATACGTTTGAACATAAAAGTGAATGAAGCTTCATAGGTGGGCATTAACAAATGACAATTTAACCCCCATGTTCATGATCGCCACCACCGTGCCAACCAGAGCCTTAGTCATCCGTGGAGTGTCTCTAAATTTAAAATGCGATTGTTAACCACGCCTCTCATTTGGCTATCCGTACCCCATTTTATTTTTAAAAAAATGCTTGTTTTTTTAAATTTAGTTGCGACCCTAAAACTAAAACCCCAATCTTCTGCTTTCGTTCTTTTCCTCGCCACTGCAATCCCTTCTCTCCCTACCTTCATCATCCTCGCTCCCACAAACTCCTCTGCCGAATTGCAGATCGCTGATCTCCGCTCGGATAGCCTTGACGCCATTGCCAAAAGCTTCAAAGCCTTCTCTGATGCTCACTTGAATCCACCGCCAATCAGTCAGATTAACTCTGGAATGAGATCATGTTTCTCCGCAATTGGAACCCTAGAATCCGGATTCCATGATAAGATAGAATTCAGGATCCAAGCAATATAAACTCTGCAATCCAGAGTTTTCCACTCTTTCATCAGAAAAAACAGAGCGGAAAGGGAAACATCAAGATCAGAGACAAGGGAGGAGACAACGAGCTTCCTATTTTTCTACTCGACGAAATAAACAATTAATACAATGGCTAAACCCCACACGAGGCCTCCAGGGTTTCAATCTGGCTTACGATTTTCTTGAGCATAATGGCGAGAATGGTGGCACAGCTGCCACTAACAATAAGGCTATTCTTCTTGTAATCATCATTCTCGTCATCAAAAAGAAAATCCGCCATGCAGCCAAGGCAAGGAGTCGGATCAGATGAGGAGCTAAGGTCTCGGAGATCTTTGGCGAGGAGGCATGACGGTTAAAACCTCAATCTTCTGCTTCCATCCGGTTAACAACGGGTGCTGCAAGCTGAACATTGGGTGGCGGTTACAAATTTTTAAATTCTTAGGTTGTGATTAATAATGAGGTGAAAAAAAAAAAATTTGAGTTGGGTCGCCATTAAAATTTCGTTGGGTACTTGGGTCTCAGCTCCATTAATAATGAGGTGTAAAGCACCACCGGGGCCAGATCTAGCAGGCCATCTCGGCCCCGGCCGAACATAAGCCTAAAACCATTATTTTTGGGTCCGAGATATAAATTCCAATTTCAAGCTCACGCAGTTAACCGGAACCCTGGCTCCCGGGTCGGGCGGCCAAAACCAGCCCTTGGCGGAGATCTCCGGTGACGTTAGTGGAGCGGCAATGCGGATTGTTGTTCCACTACAAGGCATCGTCCAAGGCCGCGGCGGCCTTATCCTAGGCTCCCTGATTCCCTGCGCACTCTTCTACTTCCTCCAGTTCTACCTCAAGCGCAATCGCTCTTCCCCGCCTCCTCTTTCCCCTTCGGAATCCTCCACTGATCTCCCAAAGGCTGTCGGGATCTCCCGGAGCTTCTCCCGAAATATTCTTTCCAATCGAGGCTCCATCCCTCCCGTGCCCGTTTCATCGCGGGCTACCACCATTGTCAGATCCAGCGATTCCATTTACTATATTGGACTAAAAAAGGTTTCGGAGAATCCGTATCATTCGTCTTCTAATCCCGAAGGAATAATGCAGCTTGGGCTGGCTGACAATAAGGTACCCTTTTGTTGTCTGCAAAGAAGTATTCTTTTTAGGGAACATCGTTTGAATTTAGGGTTTTTTTCCGGCTAAGAGCAGCTCTCCTTGGATCTTATCGAAGACTGGCTAGTGGCCAACTTGCAGAAATCTTTGCTTGGTGAGAAGCGGGGAGATTTGAGCATTAGCGGCTTGGTTTCTTATGAAACGTCCGCTGGATTGATGGATTTGAAAATTGTAAGTAGATAACAATATTGCAAGTTTTTTTTTCTCCCATCACTGAAAATGAATTTATATATTTATATCTGAGCACGTTTCTTGCTTCTTATTCTTCTTTGTAAGACATACATTAAGTGGAATGGGCAACTGGGCATGCTAGTTTTTTAAGGTTGCTGTTTTTCTACCTATTAATCTTAGATATGGTTTACTTCTTAGCATGATACATTCTTTGTATAATATAAGATATTGCCTTTAGTATGTATAGCTCATGTTCCTATTATTAGTAACATCACCTTGTATATATAGGGTATTTACCTTTGTTTGATAGCACTGATCCTTGTGCAGATTCAAAATCAAAATAATAATAATACATCCAAAGCTTGTTACAGTCAATTACATGAATAAATAGACAATCGAATTGTGAAACTTTATTGAAAAACTATATAAGGAAATATGAAGTTCAATTGTTATCACAATCCTTGACCTTCCCTTTCTTTCATTATCATAATACGTTAAACCAAATGCTTCAGAACTCTACTGATTTTCTTGATATCACTTATAAGTGATGCAAGGTGCACATGGTCCAGAAAGTAATAATTTGTGCTAAAATCGTAACATGTTTCAAACATGATGTCTTAGAAGAATGATAGCAAACATGGAGTTTGAAATGAAGAATGACGAGCATACTACATATGGTCATGTGAACAATCTCTGCGGCCAAGACCAAAAGAAAGCGTTTTAGGTCCTTCTACATATGAATTAAAAGAACTCCTCCAGTTAGTATGTAGTTAGTATGTAGAACGAACTATCAATGGATAAATTGAACATATGTTGACACCTAAAAAAACAATAAAAAAGACTTGGTTTAACAACTGTTTTTAAAATGTGGATCAACATTAAAGACAAAATGGCTTGTTCTCAAGCTAAAATAATTAGCACAACACCAAGAGGCATTAAGATAGTCTCTGTCGACAAAGGGGAGGCATCACCCATCACTTCAATTCTTTTAGAGTCAATACGCTTGAAGATTCAATCCTAAACCATAGACCTTAAACCAACCCTAAACCTTTACTTCTTAGCATGATACATTATTTGTATAATATAGATATTTCCCTTAGTATGTGTAGTTCATATTCCTATTATTAGTAAAATCATCTGGTATATATAGGGTATTTACCTTTGATTGACATCAAGAGAGAAATATTTCTGACGGTGTTCCCCAAAAATATTTTGGTGGAATTGGAGATTTTTTTGCGACCTCGATCGACCGCCGATATGATTTCAATGGGCCCAGTCTCGCGCAATTTCGAGTCTGTTTGGCCTCCTAATCGGATGTCGGTACAACCGTGTGCACAAGCCGCCCCGCTCCCCACCGCCCCGCTCCCCACCGCCCCCACTGCGCCCCGCCATATGCACAAGCATCGCCGAGCATGCAAGCACCGAGCTCAGTATACATGGCACTAGGTGCTGCACGACAAATACCGCGCGACATCACCGCTCGATAGATGTCGCGTGAATTTCCGCTCGTTAATTGCCGCGACAAGGGGGATGCGACATTTGCCTCGCCAAGGGGGGCACTGATTCTGCGCCCCCCTCCTCCATTGGGCGCTGACCATGTTAGCGTCCAATTACGGTGCTGACTTGGTCGGCACCCTTATGTGGCGCTCCTCAATTGGGAAGTACTTTGCACTCCCCAATAAGGGAGCTTTTCCTTGTATGACACTCCCCAATTGTGGAGTGCTCCACACTCCCCAATTGTGGAGTTTTCTCTTGCGCGACAGCTTCCACGCAGGTCGTACGACAACCGCCGCACATGATGCATGGCATTTCATTGTTGTATGTCCTTCTCCTTCTTTGGGCGCCGTTCTTGGCACCTCCTGATGTCGCTCACCGCCATGCCCTCACCACCATGATCGACACCCTTCCGCGCTCACGACACACAACATCTCTGCGCTCACGGCCCGCTCATAACGCCTCCGCACTCACAACATGCTCACAACGTCTCCGCGCTCATGATGCGCTCGCAACACCTCCACACTCACAATGCCTCCACGCTCTCGGCTTACTCACAACTCCTCCGCGCTTACATCACACTCATAACACTCTCGCACATGCGAGCACGTGGAATTCCTTCCAAGTGCGCACTGCAATTTACCTTCTTTGCCGCTTGTATCCATAAATATTGCAGGATTATTCGCGCTCATCGCCTTCCTCGCCGTCGGTTCTGTCCGAATTGCCCAAACCGCCCGGGGGAAAAATTGTCATATCCTCGAAAATGGTTATCTTTGTGCCCCAGATTGTGGAACATTATTTGTTCGTCTGATAGTTATGGTGGTTACAACGATACAATTATCAAACCGTCCCTATCAAAAGCTAATAAAGGAGACCAGATCCTTAACATAAGCTAATAAAGGAGCCCAAAGCCCTCATTTGAAGATAGATTGCTTTCAGCGCCAGTGAGAACTCCTTTAAAGATCCTTCAGACTTCTCCCTCGATGCTGAAAGATTCCCTCGAAGATCTCCTCTGGGACTCGAAGATCTCCTTCTAACTTTGGAGATCTCCTTCCCCTTCAAAGATCTCCTTTTAAGATGACTCAAAATCTCTCTTTTTTCTGAAAGGCGACTCGAAGATCCCACTTTTTTCTCCACCGAACATTTATTGTAACGAGTGGTGACCTATCATCATTGAGCATTCAACTACTTGTAATACCCAAAAAAATAGTGCAATTTGGTCAGCATCGATCCGATCCTATGGTTTTTCACGATTTTCGGATTTTTCACGTAAAATGTCTCCTTGCCTGCTAGTATCGAGATTAATTGTTTACGCGCTCAACCTGCTCTCGAGCTAAAATGGTTCGTTTCAATCGATCCGCGGGAGCGTCAAGCGACCCACAATAGTTGGATGTTGTCTGTGGGAAAAGTGTTCCCAAATTCTACAAAAATTCTCTGGAAATAGTGTTGGATTTAGAGCTATACTCTTGACTAACGACTATGGCAAGGAGGGGTACTCTTACTACCGAGGAATCAATCCCTGGGGAGCACGTTGATCCAGCTACGTCCCACTCGCTCATCAATGCACTTTCACAAAAGAGGTAATAATTGCGACCGTAGCTGCATTTGAAGGGCGCATGCACCAAATGAAAGACCATCAGGCCGAGATGCCCGCCCTTCTAAGGAACTTAGGAGCTCCTTGTTCCCCCAATACAGATCTCGAGCCATGCAACATGCCTCTGCCATCTCCGAACCGTGCTCCGATTAAGCACGTCGCTCGTGATCATTATGCTGCTCAAGAAGAATTATCTGACGCGGCCAGCTCAACACACCCATTTCGGCTAGTCAGAGAACTTGAAATCAACTATCATCACCACTGCTCGGGATTAATAGGCTTTATGCAAGCTATTGGATGACTCACCTGTTGGTGTTACCATTGTGATCTGGAAGTGATCAAGTATGTAGCTTCACTGCCAACGCAGTATGAGCCTATCGGGGTCGCACATAAGAATGTTTGGAGAAATTGGGAGATTGACTTAGTTTGACTATGCTCATATGATGAGTTGAAAAGATTTAGCACAGTCAGGCTTTGGAAGCGTCGAGTGTGTTGAGAGCACTCAACGCTTTTGTCAAGTCAAGTGTTGACTCGTCGAATAATGACATTGAGTGTGTTGAGTTTACTCAGTGATTCGTCGAGTCAAAGAGTTGATTCGTCGAGTGTGGAACTTAAGCGTTGAGTGTGTTAAGTATACTCAACGATTTGTTGAGTCAAGGAGTTGATTCAGCGAGTTTGAGTCTCAGGCGTTGAGTGCGTTGAGTTCTCTCAATGCCTTCGTCGATTTAAAGGTTGACTCGACGAATCTGACATCTTGACGTTGAGTGCGTTGAGTCCACTCAATGCCTTCGTCGAGTCAAGTGTTGATTCAACGGGTTTGGCGCCGAGAGCGTTGAGCCGTTGAGTTCACTCAACGCCATTCGTTGAATATCATATGGATACTCGACGATTCGTCGAGTATAGTTTGTATACTCAACAATTCGTCGTATATGTCATTGATACTCAATGATTCGTCGAGACAAGGGTTGTCTAGTCGAAAACGTTGGATTCTAATTCCTGGGTCTGCGAATAATGATTGGAGCTGTTCTATTTATTCCTTGAGTATAAATAGAAGATTTTAGGGTTTCAAAGTAACTGTTCATTCTGTCTAAGCACACGAGCCGCACTGTGCGAAATACCCGAGACCTAATAGCCGACGGAAGTCGTTCCGCCCGCTGCCAATCCCGTCACAGCCGCTTAGCTTGATTCCGGCGAGTGTCGCCGCCGCCTCTTCTGCAACGGACCTAGCAGTCCTTGAAGACGCAGAGCTTTCTCTCCCGACCTAGTTCTTGTGTGACAAGATTCTACGGGTTCTCCCATTCGTGTGGACTTTCTGTAAAGGTGCGGACAATATTTTGCACTAGAAACTGTAGCCGCAAAGTGGTCGGCTGATTTTCTGGAGCATCTAGGTTGAGTATAGACTCAATCCCACAAATGTAATTAATTTTATTTCACTGCCTTTAATTCTTGATAAATGTTCATCTCTATATCTGAACTCTTTTGGGTTTTCTTGTTCCTAATTTTCGTTGCGCACAAGTATTGTGACGTATAATACAACCCAACATCACCCACAAAGAGATCCGCGACGTGATTGTAGAAGAATATGGACAAGTCAGATGACAGGCTGCTTTCGTCTGTCGCCCTCTACGATATGGCTCTCCGCTGATGCCTCAGGTTCTAGTTCATCCGATCCCGCATGGCTTTAAATTTCCAAATATTGAGATATTCGATGGGATAGACGATTCACTGGAGCATATCAACCGCTTCACCGCCATCATGATAATCTACAACACTTCAGACCAACTACTATGCTAAGTATTCCCGACAACATTGAAGGGGCAAACACGCACCTGGTTCCATTCTCCATGAGAACGAGCCGTCGATAATTTTGGGGAATTGGTTCAGGAGTTCATGGATCAATTCATCGCCAACCGTAGGTTTGTCATAGATCCCTCGCATTTGTCCGAGATCTGTCAGAATAAGGGAGATACCCTCAAAGACTTCTTCCTCCGCTTCATTGCAGAGACACAACAAATCCCAGGGGTTGATCCTGAGCTTCTGCGGGCATTTTTTTGGGAGGACTCCGCCCAAGCGGCTTTACTCGACATTGATGAGGGAAATGTTGTCCAGCTATCCTGACCTTGTGCATCGGGTCGAGGCCCAGATAGCCGCTAATGAAGTGATCGAGGCCCATCAACATTAATTTGAAGGAAGACAGAAAATAAAGAAGGGAGAGGAGCAGGCACCTAGAAGGCAACACTACAACAAATATTGACATCGGGACTCTCGGAGGGATCAGGGTCCCTAACCGGCTCGAGATTACACTCCACTGAACACATCCCGGACAAATGTGCTCTACGCCATCCAAGAAAATCCGGCACTCCAGAGGCCGATAGCACTCCTCCCGAATACCAGAGGAGATCCATCGAAATATTGTGAGTTCCACCGCGAAAACGGGCATAACATCGATGAGGAGTGCACCAAATTGAAGGAGACAATCGAGTGCCTTGTTCGACAAGGGCTTCTTGGAAGGTTCCTGCAAGGCCAATGCCTAATGAACCAGCTCCGCCCCAACCTAGAAGAGATCAGCCTCCCATAGATCAGGGCGCGCAGGCGGGCATACAAGTAATTGGAGAATTAGAGACCATAGCTGGGTCCTCCTTCTCTTCCCGCTTCGTCAACTCCATCTCCCAACGCAAGGAAGATTAGAAAGTTCAGAAGGCGCAATAGACCACCATTATTAGCTTTGGAGATGAAGACTTAGAGGGGCTGCACCTGCCACACCAAGACCCCCTCGTCATTAGCGCGGAAATTGACAACCCAAGTTTCTGCGTCAAGATGATACTAATCGATAATGAAATTTCGATGGATGTCCTGTCAATTCCATCCTCCGTAGCATGAAGATTCCAAAAGAGTTACTTAGGCCGACAACAAGTCCAGTATATAACTTCAACAATAACCCCGTCCCTGTGCAAGGGGCCATCAATCTCCTCTTCACTTTAGGCGAATTTCCGAGGCAAGTCACACATGACATTCAGTTCGTAGTTGCAGAGTCCGATTTTGCATACAATGCCATCTTCGGCTTCCCATTTCATGCACTGTTCAAAGCAATTCCCTCCATACCACATTTAACAATTAAATTCATCATCCCTAATGGAGTAGGAGTCGCACGAGGGAACTAAGAGGCAACACACTCCTTGATATAAACTAGGGTTTAAGTTTTCAAAATAAATGTTTTAAGCAAATATTTTATTTCGTTATAAAATAAAATTGTGATTTTTTTGAAATACAACAACAACAGAACCCATATAGTCCCCAATCATTGGGGGTATGGGCGTGGGAAGATTGGAAACAGACCTAACCTTTGGCACTATGCACAAAGTGACTTCTCTTAGAGGAGAAAGACCTAATCTTTGACAATAAATGCACAAAGTGGCTGCTCACAGATACCACTGAAATAGTGGCCCCCCTATATCGTCACGTTTGCTGCGAAATCATGCCCTCAAATCAAAGCCAAAGACATCAGAGAGGGCAGACCCAAGAATCCATTTTGATTTATGTGCTGCCCCGCCTCTTAGTTCCCTCGTACGACTCCTACTCCCTCAGGGGTGATTTTTTTTGAAATAAAAAGTTTTTTTTTTTTTAAAGGTGAGCCGAGTGGCCCGAGTTGGCCAAATCAAGTGTTGCACGCGATATCACGATTGTCGTAATGAGTTTTAATTGATTCGTTGAATTTTGTTAGAGACGGAACTCTCGAGCGCTACCAAATTGAATATTTCTCGCGAATCACACAACCACAAACATAATCATAAGACAACTTATGAAATAGCGGTAACAGGAGAAGATTGAACGTTCGAGGCAAGCTTAACGTTATTTAATCAAGTCACATAAAATTAATTTGATATTCCGAAAGCAGCGAAAGGGAGTGTTACCCAGGCGAGATGTAGCTTCCCCAAACTCCAACGCTGAGGAAGAGCTTTGCGTGCTCCCTACTCAAAAGGATTTCTGTCGGCGATCTGGATAGGAACTGGCCGCCCTTTTACTAGACTGAACAGTAGGAATCAAGTCGCCAGAATAAGTTGTTGTCGTCGATGACGACGTGAGGGGAGTAGGACTGGTCTCCGGCGGGCAGAACCCAGGGATGCGGCTCTTGTCAGAGGCGGACAACAGAATCTTGCACAGGCGGTAAGGCTCGATGGGGACTCGTCTGGAACGGGGGAGGAAGCCGGCGGAGGCGGCTGCTGGAGGAGGCCGCTTCGTCGATGCTAGCGTCGTCGCTGAACTGCGACTGATGGCGGAGGCAGAGAATCAGGGCCGACTACAGGGGAAAAATGAATAGGGTTCGTTCTTCCTCTGTAATTTTTGGTCTGATTATCTCTTCCAAACAAGGTTATTTATAACCCGTGAACTGTCATTCCTTTCATTTGTTTCCAAGATTACACTCTTTATTATTTTCTCAACTTGTACAATTGATATCCCTTGAAAAAGGAATCAGATTAAAAGGAAACATATTTTTCTAAACTGCAATAATACATTTGTTTTGCTAATGATAGCCCGTGAATGAATATTTTCTCCTATTTATTTCCAATGGTGATTTGGATGCTGAATTTTCAAAGTAACTGAATTGGCTCCGCTAAATAAGTTAAAGCTAGTTTCTTCTTGATTTTTGAGGTTTAATTTTATGCGCCCTCTAATTAAATTAAGCTTGTCTCTTACGTTATAACTACTCAAATTACTCGATCTTTTATTAAGTGTCTCACCGGACGGTCACACCAATGAGCCGAGACTAAAAACGAGTGTATGTAAAGGGAATTACATGAAATAAATAACTGCAAAGCAAACGAGCGAAGATAAATAACTGCATGAAATAAATAATGGTGCGTGATGAAGTCACGCGTTCTCGGATGCGGCATGGGTTGTATCAATTCCCCCGGGGTTGACAGAGATCGACCCCGGCGAGAACTCGCAGAAACCGGTGCTGTAGAGATCAGATGTCGTTGCTGGTGTTATGTCGGGGGGAATGTCTGGGCCCTCGACCAGTAGCTCGATGTAATTCAGAATTTAGAATGGACCAATCTTCCTGTAATAAACAAACACCCAATCTTTCTTTGAAAAGTACAACTCATGACGATAACGACCGACCGTGAGTTTGTAGTGTTCAAAGGTTGCTTGCAAATTATTAGTAATAATTTTACGCAACTCTTTTAAATAATTAGTATAAGCTTGCACCTCAAAGAAAATACATCCATGTGGATAGAGGGGGTGGCGATCATGAAGATGGCGTAATATAAACAAACAGATAATCTCGAAAGGAGATTTATTATGAATACGATTTTTAGAATTGTTATGTGTGAGTTGTGCTTATGGATATGTAAGATCACATTGTTTTGCATTCGCCTCAGTTAAACGCTTAAGAAGGCCCCTCATACTACCTTCAACGACCTTAGTCTGCCCATTAGTTAGAGCGTGATAAACATTACTATCCTCGAGTTTGGTTCTCAGCCGACCACACAGCATGTTCCATAAATATGATAGAAAATCTTTAATATGTAGATCGAACTTCTCAAATATAATATAACCAAACGATAGTGGTGAAATAAAAGTGTATTCTTTAAGTATGAAATCGATCGAATGACGTGTGTAGAGTAAGTGGCCTTCCGATACAGTATAAAAAAACTGAGAAATATCAGGTGGTGCGACGAGAGTCGATAAATGTGGGGTGAGCGACACATCTGGGCTACAAATTAATTCTTCAGGTGGGGGTTTGTTGAAGTTGGTGAACGGGCGGTCTGGCGGTCTGTCTTGGCGGGTTGAAGACCGCGCGGTCTGGCGGTTTGTCTCAGCCGGCTTGGAGACCGGGCGGTCTAGCGGTCTCACTAGCCATCTCTCTTTCTCTCTGAAGGTAGCCGTGCGGTTAGCCCGTCTGTCTAACCGCGCGGCTTGTGCGGTTTGTTCTGTACAGTCCGCTTAGTCCTGTAAATTTTTAGTCCCACATCTCTTATTTGTATTCTCTCTTCTCTCCTCCATTCTATATAAGGGAGGGCATACCTTTGTAATAGATACCTTTTTTGGATAATAAAGTTTCAATTATTCAAAACTCTATCTGTTTGTTTCTACATGTTCGCTACTTTTAACATGGTATCAGAGCACACGGTCGTTTCCTCCTGATTGTGTGCGCTCTCTGATTCTCGCGGCTTGTTTTCCGCTTTCCCGCGACCTGTCTCGCGGCTTGCCTTCTCTCTCCGCTGCCCTGTTCGCGGGGCTTGTTTCTGTCCGCTGCCCTGTTCGCGCGGCTTGTTTCTGTCCGCTGCCCTGATCGCGCGAATTGCTTCTCCTTGGTTCACTTCTCCTGCTGCTATTTGTCGGCGTGACCTGCTTCTGTTCGCCTGGCCTGCGACTTGTTATAGTAGCTGCTCATTGCCTCCTCTTCTGTTCGCTCGGCCTTTTCAGTCCGTGCGACCTCTTCCCCGCTGTGCTTTTGACTTCTTTCTAGCCGCTTCTGTTCGCGCGACTTCTTCCTTTTCTCTCCGCTGCGGTTTCTTGCTGCTCCTCTTAGTCGCTGCGGTTTCTTGCTGCTCCTCTTAGTCGCTGCGGTTTCTTGCTGCTCCCTTTCACCCGCTGCGGTTTCACGCGGGTTGCTCTCTGTTCCTCCCCCCGCGGCTTTCTCTCTGTTCGCGCGGCTTCTTCCTTGTTTGAGCGGCCTCTCTGCCTTTCTTCCTTTAGCCGCTCCTGCTTGTTAGTCGCCGCGACCTCTTGGTTCTGTCGCGCGGCTTGTGCTCTGCATCTTGGTCGTGGCCATTCTTGCCGCTGGTGTGCTGTCACCGAGACCGCTGCAGTTTCTTCTTCCTCTCTTCATGGCTTTCATATCCTCCTCCAAGCCGCCATATACATTCGCCTCGGGTGTCACGTCTTCTGGTCGTGCCCACGTTGTTACTCAGGGCAAATGGCTGATCGACACTGGTGCTACAAATCATATGACCGGCCATCTCCCGTGTTTCTCTCTCCTAGAAAAACATGATCGCTTGCCCCCGGTTATTCTCGCTGACGGCTCTTCATCATCAGTCCATGGAACGGGGATAGTTCATGTCACTCCGTCTCTTCACTTGGCGGATACTTTATACGTTCCCCAGTTCCCGTGCAACTTATTATCTGTTACCTCTCTTTGCAAGCAATTACAGTGTTCCGTCACATTTACTTCTACTTCTTGCTCTTTTCAGGATCCGGACTCCCAACGGACGATTGCTACTGCGACTGAGAGTGGCGGCCTATACTTCCTGGACAACATTTCTGCTTTTTCCACCTTCTCCTCCACCTCCACAGATATTCTCCAATGACATCTCCGCCTTGGTCATGCTCCTCCCCGTCTTCTTCGTCAACTTCTGCCCCACCTTCCACCACAAAGTCCTCCGCTCAACTGTGAGGCCTGTCAGCTTGGCAAGCATCACCGCTCCTCCTTCCCTCCAAAGCACGTTCGTAGCTCTACCCGTCCGTTTGAACTTATCCACTCCGATATTTGGGGTCCTTCTCCTACTCTTACCATTGGTCGGGGTAGTTCATATTTTGTCACGTTCATTGATGATTTCTCTCGCTGTACGTGGGTGTATCTATTAAAAGATCGCTTCGAATTATTCTCTGTCTGGACGTCCTTCTATCTCATGATCAAAACTCAGTTTGGTGTTTCTATCAAAGTTTTTCGATCTGATAATGCCAAAGAATATCTCCGTCATGACTTCTCTACATTCTGCATGCAAAATGGGATTTTTCATCAAACTAGTTGTGTCTATACTTCACAACAAAATGGTGTGGCCGAACGCAAAAACCGTCACCTCCTCGATGTCGCTCGCACCTTGATGACCCAGATGCATGTTCCTCGCTCCTATTGGGGCTATGCTGTTCTCCTTGCCTGCTATCTCATCAATCGCATTCCCTCCACGGTTCTCCACGGCCAAACCCCGTTCTCCATTTTGTATCCGGGCAAGGAGCCGTTTCCTCTCCCTCTCCAAATCTTTGGATGCACTGCCTTTGTGCATACCCCTTCTGCCACCCGTGATAAGCTCTCCCCTCGCTCCACCAAATGTGTCTTTCTGGGGTACTCCACCACTCAGAAAGGCTATTGTTGCTTTGATCCCGTCCTTCGTAAGCAGTTCGTCTCTGCTGACGTCACCTTTTTCGAGAATACCTCCTACTTCTCGGATGACAACTCTCCTCTTCTCCCAGCTTCTGATTCTCCTGCCGTTCCCTTCGTTCCCTCGCCTCCTACTACACTCTCCACCCCTACACCGTCTCCATCCCCTCCTCTTCCTCCACCTCTCTCTCTCCCTTCTCCTCCACCCTCTCCCTCATCTCCGCTGCCGTCGCTCTCTACTCCCGGGCCAGCTTTCTCTACCACGGATGCTCCGGATGCCGCGGGCCCGGCTGACCTGGATCTTCCTATAGCTCTTCGCAAAGGGGTGCGGACGTGTACCCTACACCCCCTTGCTGCTGTTGTTTCCTATGATCGTCTTACCCCTTCTCGCAGGGCATTTGCACTGGCTATCTCTACCACTGCCACACCCCGCTCCTACCAGGAGGCCCTTGCTATTCCTCATTGGAAGATGACAATGGATGAGGAAATGGCGACCCTAACTGAGCGGGGTACCTGGACTCTTGTTCCTCCTCCCTTTGGCACTGATGTTGTTGGCTGTCGCTGAGTCTTTGTGGTCAAATTTGGCCCCGACGGTACTGTGGATCGTTATAAGGCTCGCCTGGTTGCTAAGGGCTTCACTCAGACCTATGGGGTTGATTACTTTGACACCTTCTCTCCAGTGGCTCGTCTCAGCACTATCCGGGTCCTTCTCTCTGTGGCGGTAAATAAGGATTGGTCGATTTCCCAACTGGATGTCAAGAATGTCTTCCTTTATGGTGATCTTCATGAGGCCGTTTACATGGAGCAACCTCCTGGGTATGTTGCTCGGGGGGAGACACGCGTATGTCGGCTGAAGAAGGCAATCTATGGCCTCAAGCAGAGCCCTCGAGCTTGGTTTGACAAGTTCAGCGGGATCGTGGCGGCCGTTGGTTTTGTGCGAAGCTCTGCCGATCACTCTCTCTTTATTCGCAAAACTCCTTCTGGGCTGGTTGTTCTTGCTGTGTACGTCGATGATATTCTTCTCACTGGCGATGATCAGGAAGCGGTAGCCCTGACAAAGCGTCATCTTCGCCAACATCTGATCACAAAAGATATGTGCTCTCCAAAGTACTTTCTGGGGATCGAAATCTCTCGGAAGCCCGACTCTTTAGTTCTCTCTCAGTGTAAGTATGCTCTTGATCTTTTAAAAGAGGCAGGATTGACTGGAGCAAAACCTGCCCGATGCCCCATGACAACTGGAGAAGACAAAACCTGGACAGATGATTCGCCTCCTCTTTCAGATAGTTCGCAGTACAGGCGTCTGGTTGGTAAGCTCATATATCTCACAGTGACCAGGCTTGATATTTCCTATGCTGTGGGCAAGGTGAGTCAATTCATGCAAGCACCTAGGGAGTGCCATCTACAGTCTGCCTTACGGATCTTGGAGTATATCAAAGAAGCGCCTGGGAAAGGATTACTTTTTCAGAGGAATGGTCATCTGAGGATTGAAGCATACTCAGATGCAAGTTATGCTGATGACAAAGGGGATCGCAAGTCAACCTCAGGTTTTTGCACCTTTGTTGGGGGAAATCTGGTGAGCTGGAAGAGCAAGAAGCAGTCTGTTGTCTCCAGGTCCAGTGCAGAAGCTGAGTATCGCAGTATGACATCGACCACTTGTGAGTTAAAATGGCTGCGGGCTCTCATGCTAGATTTAGGAGAGGTCTACAACCATCCTCTACCTATGTTCTGTGATAACAAGGCCGCCATATACATCTCTAAAAATCCGGTATTCCATGAAAGAACAAAGCACATTGAGGTCGACTGTCATTTCATTCGTGAAGAGATCTTGAAGGAACAAATTTGCACTCCATTTGTCACTTCAGATAAAGAGCTAGCTGACATCTTCGCCAAGCCAGTTTCCGCCTCATTTCTTCATGTTTGTGACAAGCTGGGCATGATCGATATATATGCTCCAGCTTGAGGGGGAGTGTTGAAGTTGGTGACCGGGCGGTCTGGCGGTCTGTCTTGGCGGGTTGAAGACCGCGCGGTCTGGCGGTTTGTCTCAGCCGGCTTGGAGACCGGGCGGTCTAGCGGTCTCACTAGCCATCTCTCTTTCTCTCTGAAGGTAGCCGTGCGGTTAGCCCGTCTGTCTAACCGCGCGGCTTGTGCGGTTTGTTCTGTACAGTCCGCTTAGTCCTGTAAATTTTTAGTCCCACATCTCTTATTTGTATTCTCTTTTCTCTCCTCCATTCTATATAAGGGAGGACATACCTTTGTAATAGATACCTTTTTTGGATAATAAAGTTTCAATTATTCAAAACTCTATCTGTTTGTTTCTACATGTTCGCTACTTTTAACAGGGTTCAAACAAGAGTGTGGTAAACAGTAGTATAGTGGAGATAACGATAAGTGACTAGGAGTTGTAGGGGTCCTCTCGCGTGCCCTTGGAATAAGATAATTCTTTTAAAAGGACAATCTTGTGTCCATAGTGCTCGAAGGAGTGAGAGTTTCTCGTGTCATCGTGTATAACACGTCGATCGTATTACTAAGTAGGATGTGACAGACTTCCATAACAACGACATGACAGAATACTCTATCCGAGTACGTACTCCTGTAGAAAACTCTACTAGACAATAATGTGTGACGGACATAGTCAAATGACTATTGACTCCAGAAAGGTGGTAGGGTTGTTCTAATGGATATGTCACAAGCCCTAATATGTCGACCATGGGTTGAGATACAAAATTCTCTATACTATTACTATCGATGATAATATAGCAAAATTGCCCCTGAATGTGTGCAGTAGTGCGAAAAATATTGTGTCTCCTCTGGTCATCCTCAGCCGACTCACTAGGGGTGACCAGACTATAACGTAAGATACGAACTAAATGCTCAGCGTTCTCACTTTCCACTTCTACGACATCCTCTGACTCGTGCTCATGCTCAATGTGAGACTCATTAATGTAGATTCCATATTCAGGCTCACGTCCATCAGTAGAATCGATAATGAAGACGAAGTGACGTCGCGGACACTCAGATGATTTATGCCCCGACTCCATACACTTGAAGTATCAGAATACTCTAGTGTTGGGCTTAGCCCCAATAATCTCCTTACTCTTGGAGCGAGTGCCAGGTGGATTTGGAGTACCGACAGTGATGGGAGGGTGAGGGGACTCATAAATCCTTGCAATAGTGGTAGTAGTGACACTCGTGGTGGATCTATCAGTAGATCTAACTCCGGATGACTGTTTTTGTGAGACCTCCACTCTCCGTGCACGACTCGATATTTCTCCTAAGTACTTGTAATCAAATAACTCTAGCCGGTTCCTAATGGAATAGCACAACCCGTTCAGATAACGAGATACGATCATGTCATCATCCTCTCGAAGGTCGAGGCGAGACTAGAGGATTAAGAATTCGTTCGTGTACTCATCTACCGTCAATTTGTCATGCCGTAGGTTGTGGAACCTACGGTAGAGGGTCTGCAAGTAGTCCACTGAGACATACCGCCTTCGCAATTGAATTTTAAACTCACCCTAAATTGGATCTAGACCGCTCTAGCTGACCCCACGAAACTAAGGCGGAAGCCTTCAACCTAAGGTTAGCGTTCTCGACTTGTTTAGCTTGGGGCAATTGCTTTCAAGCCAGAAAGCGATCCATTCGTTCACACCAGTCTAGACAACCCTCGGGCTCTAAATGTCTCTCATAATCACCAACGTCCAATTTGACACCTATATCCCATCAGGGTGGATCCCTAATATTTTGGCACTCTTGTGCAAGTTGTCGTGGATTAGGGTTGTCATTTTCAGGTTGCCTAGGGTTAGGACCTTCTTCAATTTGGGGTGAGATAATTCTTAACTGTTGATTGACCTCCAATGTGTTTACATACGTGCGTAACCCATTTACCCCTCGTAATCATCTAAATATTTTGTATTTATGTTCTCCGGCATCGTCCGTCGCACCCTTTGACGGTTCGTGAAGGAAATTCCTCTCCGATTTAAGGTTTCCCCTAACCCAAGCATCGCCAAATCTCCGCTTCTGCGTGGTATCTGTCGTCCCCTCACTCGTGAGGGAGGTAAATTTCTAAACTCTGTTCTTGCTTGTGTCTTGCGATAGATAAATTACCTGTGTTAGCATAGTGGTAATTTGTTATAGCACTTTCGTCGTTCTTGAACAAGTTTGCTTGATGAGTCCCAATTTTGCTAGCGCCGCTTAGCCACCAATTGCAGCTTCCTTCAGACAAGTAGAGATCTTTCTCTCGTGCAAATATTGAACTTAATTACCTTGTCTGATCTTATATTTGTTTGAATTCGTGCTTGATTGCTTGTTTCGTCAAATAATTTAGATCTCAAATCCCTAAATAGACTTCTTATCCCCTTGAGGTTCCCGCGATAGGAGTAACGCGAGTCGTGAGTGTAAATGATGATATTTGGATAATTAGGAGATGAGTTAGTGAACAATAGTTAATTGGATATGTAAATTGATAAATTCTGTCTCTTTTGAGGAATAATTTGAAAAATAGTAGAACGTTAATCACGATCAACATTATCACGATAATAACTTTAATGAATTCTGTTTAGCAAGTATATGATTGGTGTTTTGATGTATCATGCTCGTAACGTACTTTTTACGTGGAAAATACTTGAGTGCAAGGATGATTTAACTTAGATATGTACTTGATATCTCCGATTCGATGCATTTCAACTTACCTCTGCGATTTACTCGAAAAATCTTCCGGTTACTGAAACATTAACCCCTCAAACCCGCAAGAGTCAAAAATCACAGTTTGATTCCTTCTGGGTCATCGAATCCGGTTTTTGATGTCTGTCTGGTTTCTGATGTCTGTCTGATTTCTTAGGTCTGTTTTAAGAATTGAACGAATGTTGCTCCGTAACTCAATTCCTCTCTTGACCCGTTTATGAACTCTAATTTTGTACAGTTTGAATTGCCAAATCTGTCTCAGGTCTTGATATGTTATGAATCTCCTAAATCTTGAATCTTTAAAATCATTAATGTCATAAGCAATCAGTGAAAAGTAGTGCTAAATTGATGTGACGTCTTGAATCGAGTTTCCGCTTGACTGACAACGGAAACCAATCAATGACCATAGCAAGCACAACTGTTTTGATAACACTTGCATTTAGACTTACTTTAGAATCACGTGCATCAAATAAAATACTTTCACCTTCCACTGATTACAGCTAATGACGTTTCTGGATATGTCAATATGTTATACTCCGGAGTAGACTAATAAACTAACTTGTTCTGTTTAGCTATTTTGTTTGTTTGTCTCGAATAATATTGCTTCATGAGAACTGGTACACTCATACTTTTCTGCTTCACTTACTATTTTGTACTTGCTCCTGTTTATTTCAATGTTTTGAGGCTTTTCCTTTGTGTTTTGGAATTGCCTTAGCTTTCGTGTCAGCGCCGCCAGGTTCCTGAGCCCGAACTGCATCAAGTTTCTGCTTTCCGATGATTGATCTTCTAGCCGTGCTAGGTTTGATGTTTTGATTCATTTATTTTACTGTCAAATAATTCTTTTATGTAATAATTGCAATCAGACATTTTCTCTGAAATCATGGACAACTGCTAAACTATTAAATACTATGTACTAAAATTTAGTATTATATGCATGTGCACGCTCTATTGAATCATAATTGCATGAAAACTGTATCAGTGCCCTATAAAAACATGATTTTTACAAAAAATGCAAGCGTATTTAAAATTCTCACCGTTTTAAACACTAAAAGCTTTCGCAACATAAAAATCAAACTATTTTTACCTAAGAATAATTATTTTAAAACTATTTTCAGCATTCTCTGCATCCGTCTTAGCAGACATGGATTTCTTTCCGCCCATGCCAGTGACATCACGGCCCGCCCAAAGCGCACTCTGACTTTTGACGAGACGGGTCGTGACAATAGTCACGATCCCTAGGATTTTCACTCCTCATAGGGATACGCACTTTAAATGTTTTCTTTGGAAATATTTAAAAGTTAGATTTGGGATCCAATTAAAATTCTGCAACGCTAGTCAGATTCTCGTGGGTAAAATCATGATGATAGTTGAACTTGGTTTAGTAAATGCTTGTAAGTGTCTAGTAGGAGTGCGTATGATGCAATATGATCTAATAATTCCACATGTTCATCGTGCTTCCTTTCTACCTAATTGCTTACCTTGTTTTTTCAATCCGCGCTCTCTCAATGCGTGATACTCTACTATTTCATGCTCTGAATTTATTGGTCATTTAAATATTTTGCATAAAATTATTCTTAATTGTTTGCGAGCATCATTAGAAAATTATAACTTCGTGGTTGATTTTATCACCGAGAGTTATCCTTTTCCAATAGAGATTGGTTATCTAACTATTTCAGGAGCAGAGTTTATCTATAGGTCTCGCTTACTCAACAACATGACGGTAACAGAGTTGTGCCGGGTCGACGAGTCGACATTCTACTAGCAGGTCACATCACAGTCTCGTCAGGGTCGAGATCCTTCAACCCCGGGAGAACTGATACAACTTGAGTCGCATCTACATCTATTTTTTGTTTTCGTGCATTATTATATGTATTCGGTAGCGTATTTTTTCGCGCACCTTAATTTTCTCGTATTTTCGCGCTCGTTAAAAGCGTTTGTACTTTTTGCTTCGCGCAAGTTACTCGTGCATGTTTGTTTGGCTTATTGGTGTGATCGACTAATAAGCCCTTGAATACATTGATCCGTCAAATTAGGTGAATTATAATTAGGGCAAGCTTAAGAAACTATATTAAAATTAAGTATTTTATCTATCCTAAAATTAAATATTTTATAAATTAAAATATTTAACTTATTTTCAGTTATGGAACTTCCTAGAGTCAAAGTCACATCATGAGTAAAACCCTTTGATATTTCACATTAATAAGTAAAACCCTTTGATATTTCACATTAATATGAAGTATCAATTTCCAATGACAAAAAACGGCTGTCTTTAGTGCATTGCCATGCCTAGTCAAAGTCACATCACGAGCCAAACCCTTTGATATTTCACGTTAATATGAAGTATCAATTTCCAATGACAAAAAACGGCTGTCTTTAGCGCATTGCCATGCCTCAGCCTCTCAGAAAGGCCATTTTATTTATTATTCAAGGCCTCCTGTATTCCTTTTGAAACTCCCATTGAGATCCATTTTTAAAAACAGAACTAACTAACCTGAGCCTAAATAATTCGATTCTGAAACTGTTCCCCCATATATGTTAAAACCCAATTCCTCCGGCGAGAATAGCTAGCCCGAAAAAAAGAAGAAAGACGACGAGACCTATTGTAGTTGATCGGCCTCGGACAAGCTTCCCTGTGCCAGACCAAACACCGGCGAGCTCTTTCTGATCAACTAACAACGTGCTTGTCCGGTGAACCCGCGGATCATGGTACCTATTATTCTCCTTCTCAGATAGCCTCATCATCCCGTCGTCCCGTCGCCGAGTACCCCATTCCTCCGGACGATCCTTCTGAAAACAGCTTCCCCGGCCTGTTTGTTGCTTCTCGGGCATATGGTATATCTACTAGCTCATCTCCTTGCTCATTTCTGCTAAGATATTTTTATGTTTGGTATTTATTTGAACTTAAATTTCAGAGCTTGTTTTGGTTATTTTCTTACCTGTTTGTCATTAATTTTAATTCCTACTTGCTCTTGTAATCTCCTTTTCTTCATTTTATGCATCTGGAGGAATTTATGTATCGTGAAAGCGAGGTAATGCTAATATTTACAAGCGTTTGCGATTCCTGGATTAAACATTGCATGTTCTTACTTGTGAAAATTCGCTCTTGCCCAGCAAATGTAAGACGAATTCATTTTTAACATTTAAAATATAAATTCAGATTTTGGAATACATCATGATTGCTCATGGTGGTTTCGTGAAAACCTTATTAGGGAACTTAGATTTCATCTGTCCCATTCCCTTAGAGTTGAGAGGGAGGAGAGGTGAAAAGACCTAGCTCCTCCCATGGTTTTCCTCAACCGAACCTTGAAGTAAAGAGAGAGATTCTTGAATTGGAGGCCAGGAGCACGAAGGGAGTACTCCTACGTTCATGACGATGCATTTTGGTGAGTTTCCATGGTCAGAGTCCTTGGGGTGTTGGATAGAGGGGTTTGTCCTTGGAGTGTTGCCATCACTAAAGCAACGAGTGTTACTCTTCTATGCATTGAGATATTTGAATTCTTTATCGCACTCTAATTTCAATGGCATGGACAGATCAAGCCCATAGGTGAGATAAGGTGCAGTTTTCTTAAATTCCAATGGGCGTGTGTGACCATGTGTGCATATTGCTATGTAGTGGTCGAAGATGAAGCCTTGAGTTAAACATGTTGTGATGAAATCAAGTAGGTTAGTGGGGCCGTATTGGTGGTGTTTGATTGATATCATTATGTTGATGAAATCGTTCTATTGATGTGTGTATTTCCTTGCAATATATGCATAGGATCATACTAATCGGCCTTTAAGGGTGATAATTGCCCAAGGTATTGATGGAGGAAGAGAACCATAATTTGGAGAGTAATGAAAAGGTGAGCTCTTGACATATAATAGTAGGTTATAGGTGGATGAAAGGATTGTGTCTACCTATGTAACCTTAGGGCATTCCCGTAATTATGTGTCCCACTCACATATATAAAGGAGTGAGTGAGTCATTTATAGTCATCTTGAATCCTTATCTTGTTTACGCTCTCATAGGAGAGAAATTCTTAGAGGAATTTTGCCCTCAAGAGTTAGGTATTGAGCATACCACGACATATTGTATCCTGAATTATATTATCTAACGAATTCAAATTGACGGTAGCGAGTACCCATCAACTAGTCTGACCAGCCGACCAAATTGGGTTCCTTTAGAACCTTAATTCACCATCCGTTCTCCACTTCCCACTGCCACCAAGATTAGCCTCCATTTTACACTGCACATATGATTATCCTCGCGTCGTCCTCCCCAGAGCGTGCATCACCGGCAACCACCAACTCCAGCATCCAGCATCATCATAGCCATCCCCACTCCAGCACCCATCGCCACCACTCCAGCTGCATGAATTATTAGTTGTACGCTCCAGGACCTCGCTCAATCGACCCGTGTGCAATCCCTCCTCTGATTCCCACGCAACATCGAAGCGTCTTTCTACACGCGGCCAACATCGCCTCCACTGTGTGCTCCTAACTCTTTCCCCCTATGCACTGCACATGTTCTCAAGTAGTCCATCGGTCTACCTCATCTTCTTGTCTCCTCTAGTGGCCCCCCAACGACCATTTGTCTCCCCTAAGGGACCTTTTCAGTTGCCCGCCATCACGCACCTTCCACACAGCCCCAACGCTTCTCGCTGCTATGTACAACCGTCGATCCACGCTCCGTTCAGTCCAGCAGGCCTCTGTCTCCCTTCAACTCATCACTTACATGCTCTAGACCTGTTTCATGGACCTTTATGTCGACGAGGATGCTCCGCTTCAGCCTCCAGTGATTCCACTCGCTTGGATAATCTCGAATCCCAATTCGAAGATTACACCCTTCTCTTTTGCGAGCTCGCGGCCAAAACAGTTATCTGTCCACCGGTACCTCTGGCGCCACCACTGCCCCCCTCGGAACTTCACCGAATTAATGAGATTCCTTCACCCTGCCACAAACATCCACCCGACCCACCTCCGCCGTATTGAGATTCCAATGTTCGACGATGTTGAACCCCTCAATTGGATCGCCGGTGCTGAATAATTTTTCACCCTCAAGTCTACCCCCGCTAACCAGGTTCTCACAACGACTATCTATATGGATGTCTCTACCCTCCACCGGGTGTGTTGGAAGAGCCAACATCTCCCCGATCTCTCTTGGCCCACATTAAAGGAGGTACTCCGTCACTATGATATGTGCCAACTGGAAAATGTCTATGAGCGTCTCAGCTTCCTTTGCCAATTTGATACTGTTGCCTCCCACATCACCGTGTTCATCGAGGTCGCCATGCACGTCATCGAGCTATCCCTTGACCAATATCTCGGGTATTTCCTCGCGGACCTGTGCCCACACCTCAAGACACGCCTTCGGAACCACAACCCGACTATTCTCTCTCTCCATGGACAAGTTTGTTGCCTCGACAAGGAATTCTGCGTAGCCCATCGCCCTCCTCTACCCGGACACCCCACCAACCGCTACCACGGTTAAAATCCACGTACTATCATTACATTGGCCAAATCAACCACGCCCAATGATGGCACCCATGATAGTTGGCGGCAAAAGAAGATAATTATTGGCATTCAATGTCATACAATCAAGGTTCAACTCCTTTGAAATGACAGAATAACTGTCTTCCTTCTCTAGTGATGAGGTTGCTGAAACAAGAGGTACCCTTCTTGGATACAATTGCACCCCTCTTATGTTTCAATCAATGGAAGCAGTATATCCCAGATGATAGCAGTAAGTTCTTGAGTCGTCAGACAAAGGCTAGATGATGAGAAAGGAGCAGCATGAAGAAGACTATAAATTTGCTTGAGATGATTAGAAAACTCTAGGCGTTGATCGAAATAATCAATGATGAGGAATGAGTTGATCGAAATAATCAATGATGAGGAATGAGTTGATCGAAATAATCAATGATGAGGAATGAGTTGCATGAAGACGACAAGTCGTGACTAGGGCAGAAGAATAAGGTAGTTGAAGATGTTGTGGCATTGAGTCTTATGCGAGAAGCATTCGCTTGAAAGGATACAATGATGACACTTTAGCCTTCATTATACATTTGATATCAGAACAGAAGGTCAAATAGCATTGGTGATTGATTCTCTTGAACACATACCACTAACTTCAAGCATGAAACTTGTTTAAGGTGCTATCGAAGAAATTGCATATACTTCTTCCCCTTTCCCTTTAATATTTAGTTATCTTACTATTCATGTTCCCATTGCATTAACCATCATCTTACACAAGGATCCTTCGAGTCAGCGATATTGTTGTCTTTTATATATCATATTGGCAATTCATCACTCCACTCTCATGTTAGGAATTATTTCACTCAGTTATAGATCACAAAATATGTTAGCTTGAAAAATCTATCAAATGGGTGCTTTGATATGAGCTTCCCTGATTCTATAAATAAACTCTTCGATAGCACTCCCCCGCAAGCTGGAGCATACAACTCGTAGGTGTCAAACTTGGAAAAGAACTGATGATATATCGGTCGAGAAAGGGCTTTAGTTAGAATGTCAGCAACTTGGCATGTAGCAGGAACATGCTCTAATTCCAACTTCTTTGATTGAACTTTTTCCTGAATGAAGTGACAGTTATCTTCAATATGCTTGGTTCGTTCATGGAATATGAGATTTTTGGCAATATATATAGATGCTTCACTGTCACAGAACAATGTTGGCGGAGATGAGAGTTTGAGTCTCAAATCATTTAGAAGACTTTCAAGCCAGGTTAGCTCAAATGCAACAACTGTCATAGCACGGTACTCGGCTTCAACAGACGAACAAGCAACTACAGTTTACTTCTTGCTATGTCAGGTAATAAGGTGTCCGCCGAAGTATGTACAAAAACCAATTGTGGAACGCCTATCATCAAGAGAACCCGCGTAGTCAGCGTCAAAATACGCAACAAGAGATAGAGAGGTAGATGGTTTGTAAACGAGTTCATGTCCCGGAGCGGTCTTCAAATATCTGAGAATGCGCTTGATGGCTTGGAGATGCGATGTCCGAGGAGCATGCATAAATCAACTCACAACCCACACAACAAATGAGATATCAGGTCGTGTAACCGTAAGGTAAATCAGTTTCTCCACCACGTGTCGACATTACTCTGGATTTGTAAGCAGTGGGTCGGAATCAGAATCATGTGCCGAAAGCTTGTGATTTACATTCATAGGGGTGTCTGCAGGTTTGCACCCTGAGTAGCCAGTATCTTTAAAAAGATCAATACAATACTTCAGTTGGGATAGGATGAGACCATCAGGTCGTCTTGCGACCTCAAAACCAAGAAAGTATCAAAGATTTCCCCGGTCTTTCGTCCGGAATACTGAGTTTAAATGTTGCTTGATTTGTTGTATCCCTTTAGAGTCGTCGTCCGTAATTAGAATATCATCAACATACACAAGAAGAATCACAGTGTCTGTTGGTTGATGACGGGTGAAGAGGGAGAATTCAGCCGAGCTTTGTGTAAACCCAACTTCTCGAAACACCTTACTGAATTTTTCAAACCAAGCACGAGAGGTCTGTTTGAGATTGTATATAGACTTTCGGAGATGACATACACGAGACTCAATCGTGGTCTCAAACCCGAGAGGTTGATGCATATAAACTGTTTCTTGGAGATCTCCATTAAGAAAGACATTTTTAATATCTAATTGATGTAAGGGTCACTGACAATTCACGGCCAAGGAGAGCAGGACCCGAACAGTATTTAACTTGACGACCGGGGAGAAGGTTTCATCATAATCAAGACCTTGTTGTTGAGTGAAACCACGAACCATGAGGCAAGCTTTTAAGCGGTCAACAGTCCCATCTGCAGCATGTTTGATAACAAAGACCCACTTGCAACTGACATAGGACTGGTCAGGAGGAATAAGAACCAAATCCCAGGTCTGGTTAGCCCAGAGGGTAGTCATTTCTTCATCCATGGCCGTCTGCCACCCCGAGTGTTGATGAGCTTCCTACACAGAGTTAGGAATAGAAATGAAGAAAAGAGAGATGACAAATTTTAGGAGTGGAGGAGAGAGGTGATGTAGAGACACATAATTCGCTAAGGGATGAGCCGTAGAGGTTGATGCTGGATCATCGGGCCGCGGGATGACATTGGTAGAAGGGAGCTGTCTTAGGGGATCGGTCTTGGACAAACGACGAGAATATACATGAAGAACGGTGAAGAAAGAGTTGGGAGAGACGAAGTCGTGATAGGGACAGCATGACGAGCGACAAGGGTAGAGACGGTGTGGAGGAGAGGAGTGGAATGGTTGATCCTCAAGAAAGGTAATATCCGCCGAAACGATCAACTTGTCATCGGTAGGAGAGTAACAAACATAACCTTTTTGAGTGCGGGAGTAGACATCGAACATACATTTGGTGGCGGGAGCAACTAGCTTGTCAGTGAGTGGACCAAGAATGTGAACATAATATACACAACCAAAGACACGAGGTGTGGGGGAGATGGAGACTTGGAAGAAAAGAGGAGACTAAACGGAGATGTGAAGTCAAGCATAGAGGAGGGCATGCGGTTGATGCGATGACATGCAGTAGAAACCGCAAAATTCCAGTATTATGCGGGTACCTGCATTTGAAACATAAGAGACCAGAGAACATCAAGGAGTTGACGATTTTTACGCTCGGCCACACCGTTTTGCTAGGTGATATAAGCACAACTCGATGCATAAATTTGAGAAGGTGCGGCTAGTATATTCACGAGCATTGTCTATGCGAATGATTTTTAACGTTGTCGAGAATTGCGTACGTGCCTCAGGAAGAAAAGTACAAAAAACAGATATCAGTTCAGTATGATCATGAAGTAGATATAATCAGGTGAGACGCAAGTAATCATCAATAAAGGTAACAAATTATCGATATCGAAAAACACTAGAGATTTTATAGGGTTCCCAGATATCAGAATGCACTAAATAGAAAGGAGTATCATTCTGAGTACATGTAGAAGGGAAAAAAGTGCGATGTTGTTTGCCATAAATTTAAGATTCACGAGTAAACTCTTGCAATGAGACATCAGGAAGATCCTTTTTGAGAATCGGGAGGGGTGCATGCTCAAGGCAGCGTTGTCAATCAACGATGGATACGACAAAGAGAACGGTAGGTGGAATATCCAAGAGATAAAGCCCATTCGACAGTCGTCCTTTGCCAATGGTACTCCATGTTCGACGATCCTGTACAACAAAGGAGGAAGGAGAAACGGTAATGTAGCAGCATTCTTGTCTCGGCGTCAAGGCGAACCAAGGCGAGCGCTGGGCGCCTTGACGCTTAGGCGTCATGGCGGACGCCTAGGCGACACTAAGGCGAGCAAGTCGCAAGGCGCCATTTTTTTTTTTTAAAAAAAAGCAGCCTATCGACTGCGATTATTATAATAACCGCAGTCTATACTATAGACTGCGGTTATTAAAATAACCGCAGTGTATAGTATACATTCTATATACTGCGGTTGTATAATACCCGCAGTGTATAGTATACATGCTATAGACTGCGGTTTTATAATAACCGCAGTCTATAGTACACATATTATCGACAACGGTTGTTTAATAACCGCAGTATATATTATATATACTGCGGTTAATAGAATAACCGCAGTATATATCTATTGACCATCGACTGCGGTTATTATAATAACCGCAGTCGATAGTCATATATAGACAGCGGTTACAAAAATAACCGCAGTCTATAGTATGCCTGCCAATCTTTAGACTGCGGTTATTATAATAACCGCAGTCTACAGCTCCTTTTTTTTTAAAATAAATTGTTTACCAATTACAAACACAGCTGGAGATTTTTTTGTTCTTCATAGCAGACTAGCAGACTAGCAGTTAGCAGTAAGCAACTAAGCATAGCAGTTAGCACTTAACAACTAAGTATAGCTTCTGAATGATCATATGACAAGAAGTAGGCAAGTAGCAACTAGCAACTAGCAAGCACAAATGTTCCAAGTTCCAAGTTCCAACTACCAAAATCATGTATTCTGTATTCATGAATCATGAATTCATGATATCTCAAATCCTCAATTCTCAAACATCAATACATTCATACAATCATACCTATGACCTATCTCAAATTCTCAATTCTCAAATACCATGAAGCAGTAAGCATGTAACAGTAAGAAAAAACAGTGGCAATCATCTATCAATGGTCAAGACTCAAGAGTCAAGACTCAAGACAAACTTCAGAGAAAGCAATAACAAAAAGGGAACACAAAAATAGCATATTAGCATGAATAATATTTTTAACATTAACTTTAAATAATCATACAAGGTCAACTAGAATCATCATCTAGTAAGTCGTCATTGACATTGCAGGTGTTTGGTTGGATGGAGGTACTCGGCATTTGCCCATAATTATCATAAATATCTTCATCATCACTGGCAACTACAAAATGATCTAAATCTTCATCCCCTTGAGCTATTAGTTCATTTATTTGAAGATTAGTTCCAACTCCACTTCGTAAATTTCGAGCCCCAGTTCCAAGAGCTCTCTCTACAGCATCCCATGTGAGATTATCATCATCAAAAACTAGAGCTTCCTCTGGTTTGTTCACCATCACTCACTACTCCAGTCGAGCTCATCAAGCACCAAAGGATTGTAATTTCTTCCCTTTTCACGTCTGTCTTGGAATCGTGCTTGTAGACGCCGATTATATTGGATGTATACAAGATCACTAAGCCTTTGATGTTCCAATCTATTTCTTTTTTTGTGTGAATCTGAATCAAGATAATTTCAAACTTATTGGTAAATTATTAAAATAAAAATATTAAATTTTTATTGAATATTTGTATACTTAGATTACTTACAAACTCAAAAGTACTCCAATTGCGCTCACAAATAGAAGAAGAACAACATAAGCCAATTATGCGCAATGCTACCTTTGTAAGGTCAACATTTGGTCCTCCATGTGCACCCCACCAGTCCACTATTCATTTAAGACAGATATAAATTGTTTGACATATAAATAAATTAAGAAAAAAAAAAATGTAAACAATACTTACTTGGATTTAAGGTGGTTCGTTGCCTAATAGCCATAGGCTTTCCAAAACTATTTCGAGATGCTTTGTAGTTAGTACCTTGCTCGGCAATCTTGTCTTGCAATTCTTGATCGGGCACTAGTCTTGCAATAACATCATTGAAAGCATCTTGAAATTTCCAGGCATCATCATTATTTTGTTCCTCATATTCAAAATATTTGCCTGGATTTAGAAACAAAGCCGCCCTATACAACTTTTGCTCCATTTGATTTGTCCATCTATTTTCAACAATCTCAATAATCTTTTTAAATAATCTTTCTTTGTTATCAAAATGTTGTTTGATCTTTTGTTTGGCTTCTTCCATTGCAGCATATACTTCAGGCATAGCCGGCCTTTCATCTCCATCTACTAATCGCAAAACTGCAATCAGTGGTTTTCCCCCTTTTAGGCAATCTCTTACTCCATTCCAAAAATTGGTTGAAAGTATTATTTCAACAATCTGTTTTCCGGCTTCAGTTTTTGCCAAATTAGCGGCATTCCACGAGGGCGACACAAAGAATAATTTCAGCTTCTCCTCATGCTTAAGCACACTTTGTAGAGTAAGGAATGATGTTGCAAATCTAGTTACTGAATGCCTAACTAGATCACCGCCTATAGTAGTCCTTATTGCATCAAGTAAACGAGTGTGTCTGTAGATGAAATTTGTAATCATTCTTGCCTTTCTTATCACTGTTTTGTTCTGTTGTAGCTTGCCTATATCCTCTAGCATTAGATCAATGCAATGAGCTGCACAAGGAGTCCAGAATAATGTAGGTCTTTTTCCATTAAAATTTTACCAGCTGCCTTGTAATTAGAAGCATTGTCAGTCACCACCTGCAGAGTGCAGACATTTGTAATTATTGAAAGCTGTAGAGTGTAGACTATTAAACTTGTATTTGAAAATTACTAAATTAATGAAACCAAAAAAATTACCTGAACAACACACTCTGCTCCTATCTCTCTAATCTTACTATCAAGCAAATCTGATAACATTGTGGCATCTTGAATATGACTGGATGCATCTACGGAACCCATAAAATAGGATCCTTCTGGACAGTTGACTAGGAAATTGATCAAATGTCTCCCTCTCCTGTCTGTCCAACCATCTGACATAAGTGTGCAACCATATCTTCTCCAGTACGCTTGATAGTTTGTCTTCATCTCCATGACTTTATCTTTTGTATTTTTTAACAATGGGACTCTCAAATCATGATAACTAGGGCCTTATAACCAGGCCCATACTGTCCAACTGCTTCAAGCATGACTTCAAAACTTCGTGCCTTTGCGGCATTGAATGGAATTCCACATTCATAGAACCAATCAGCAACATAACTATCAACTCTCTTTTTCTCTTCAGGTGTTCTAAAACATCTCTCGATAGTAGTTTGTGCAGGACCTTTTGCACGTCTATCATCTACTACATCTTCAGGAGCACGCCTCACATGAGCATCCATAGGCCCCCTTTTTGTGGCAAGTGAATTACTTTCCTTTTTTTGGCACTTGTCCCAGAACTTGGGACAAATGACGTTTTAGCTGTAGATAATGTCGGGGATACATTTTGTGACCCGTTGGTTCTCTTTCTTGGTCACTCTCATTGTCATCATCAACAGTCAGATGCACATTGTCCTTTTTTTTAGCATTTAAAGCTGAATACATCTCAGCTGCTATTTCAGAAGTAGTCTTCAAACACTTGGATACATCTCCATACCCGCCACATAAGTGTTGCTTCAACCTTTTGATACCACCCTTTATCAATCTACCACACAAATTACATTTAACTGTATTTTTATCTTCTAGGTTGGGCCAATGACCATACTTCCAACCAGGATCATTTGACTTTGCTTTTCGTTTAGGATCCGTTTTTGGATCAAGGTCATTGCTACCAATGGATGGAGCAAGAGTGTTGGTGTTTTGGTCTTCCATCTTTCACAAACAGGACCTATAGATTGCAGAGTTAGGTCGGGACAATGAAATAAATAACGGCTAAAGAAATCATCAGTCATCACTCATCAGTCATCACAATGAACAATTTAAAGAACTCTAAAAGACATGCTCATTTAGAAATTAGAAGAGTCAACAAGACCATAAGATCATCAGTTCATCACTATAGACAAGACACTACATGATAAATCTAGCAATACAAAAATACATTTGTCATGTACTCATGTGTCAATCAAATCATGATTCATGAAACACAATAAGTGATTATATAATGACAAATCATATTTCTAATATTATCTATTTTCTCCTGCGAAAATTGTGTCACTCCATGATAGATCTGCAATAAAACAAAAATGGTTAAAATCAATTCAACATAATTATTACCAATCTACATGCACTAGACAGTAACGTCACATACCTTTATCAATGATGACATTGGCCTAGTTTTAAGAGCATCAACTATATCAATCATGTAGCACATGATATAATAGCCACATTGAATACTATCTGGTTGTTTTGGGCACTACACAGTAACATAAATAAAAAATTGGTAAGTATTTTAATTTTTAATTACAAAGGTTTAAATTACAATACATACTCATATATGCTATGCTATACATCTAAAACTTACCGGAATCAACTTTGTAAGTTTTATTTTTTTAAAACTGGTACGCTGCTCTTTTGCTAAATCTTTTAATGCTCTTCATAAAATAAAAAAAGAATAAGTTTATAGCAAAATGTAAACAACTAGGAAAGTAAGTAAATAACACATTAATAAACTTACTTTGTAATGACATTCTTAATATCATCACGAATGTCATTATTTAAGGGATCAAGCCAATAAACTGTATAATTATTATAATCAATAATAGCCAACATCCAATGTTCCCTGTGAAACAAATGAAATAATTAATAACTTAATTAGAATAAAAAATAGTAATAATCATTGATATTTGATACAAAGATTTTTCATACTTACAATCTATTATAGGGCACAAATAATAAAGAATCTGATTGGAGTTGACTAAGCGTCCTAAGCCTGATTTTTAAATCTTCAACTCGTGTTTTTAAATGTTCTTTGGCATAGTCATCATTAATAGCAAAAATGGAATGTGGATTATGAAAATATACACCAGTATTGTATGTAAATTCCTTTAATTGTGAGTCTATGTACCTGCAAAAACATGTAAATTCAAAATCAATTTATATATTAATAAAAATTCTTACTTTTATAATATTTGATACTCAGTAGTCAGATGCACAATACTCACCCAATACATGCTAATATGATGTTAGCTCCAATCATTTTCATATTTAGAAAATCATACAACTCTGAATTTTCAAAGTACGTACATGTTGATTCAACACTCCCAAATACTGTTGAATCTAACATTAGAGATATTATTTTATCTTCATTCTCCATCTTACTTATAAAACTGGGCAAGATATCAATGAATTCATTTGTAGCCTGTGGAAATAAAAGAATTAATATTGTGGAATGTGGACATCAATATTGAATTCATTGATTACATAAAAGTCAAAAAAAATATTATAAATTATAATACCGTGCAAGCTAATTGTTCATGTCTACTCTGACTACTCTCAGGTTCATGTGACCTGGATTCGTACTCCGGCTGAGACTGAGAAACCAAAAAGTAACAAAAAATAATTAATTACCTGCGCAACAAAAAGAGAAGACAACATTTCATAAAAGTATAAATATTTAAAGTTTAAACATAATAATACTCGTGCAACTGGAAGTGCAGCACTTGTTCCAGTTCTAGCACTAAACATGCGCATAAGCTCTTCAATTTGATTCTTCATAGTGCTAATCTCGGCTTGTTGCGCTTCTTCTTTTTGGCTCCATAATTTTTGTTGCGCTTGTTCTCTTTGGATCCATAATTCTTGTTGCTCTTGTTCTTTTTGGATCCATAATTCTTGTTGCTGGCTCAATCTTTCTTGTACTATAGCTTCAACATCTTCAATACGAGCTATTGGTGTTGGTGTCCTATCACTCCGCCTATCATTTTTGAAAAATCTTGTAATGGTGGAAAACTTGCCACCAGCTCTAACTCTGCCCAGATGTTCTTGGCCTAAAACAGATGCAAGGATGTCATTTCTTCCCTGTGACACTGTTTCAGCACTCCGGGACTCTTGGCTCGACAACTCGTCCTAAACAAAAGTAATAAATATTTGAAGTTGGAACAGAATTGCAGATACGAAAATATACTTCTCAAGAAATATTACTATCGATAATTTACAAATGATGAAATGATTCATTTACACTTACCATTTTAGATGCCAATTCAGCTGCATCTTTACTAATGTATTCACCCGTCTTTCTTTTATGACCGGCTTTCCATAACTCCGCACGTGAAATTGGTGCAGCTTCACCTTGTTCAATCTTGACAAAAAAATGAAAATAAATTATCATACAAATAATTAAGAAACCAAATTTTAAAATACAAAAAACGAAAGAGAAGTAGAGAGATAATACCATTCTTTTTTCTAATCCAGAATAACCCATTCTGGAAGTAGTATGAAAGGCCTTTCGTGCTTTTGCTCTCTCAGTATTAACCTTACTTTTCTCCTACAAAAATAAATGTGTTAATACTTAATTTGGTTATAAGTTATAAAGTTAAAAAATGATATAAACATTGAATTTAATAAGAAGTTAAGAACACAACCATATATTCTGTAGTAGTGCGATGGTCGACAAAAACTCTCCAGTCTTCGGCAGTAATAAAACTATATTTGACAGGAACATTGTATCGATGCTCCAAATCAACATTTTTTACATAATTGACAAAAAGTTTGGATTTCCAAGTCCTCCAACTTTCACCCATGCTTTTCATTAATGCCTTGTAATGACCATCAATATTATCAAAAAATATCTGAAAATAATAGAAAATATCACTTAAAAAGTAACTAAAACACCAAAGATATGTAATCACTAATCACTCATAAGTCATAACAAGGTTACGTACATTTAATTCTGCCCATATGTGATCTTTAATTTGTTTATCAACATCCCTCCATGCAACATATGTAATTGGCACATAACACTTCACAAGAGATCCCATCAAACTCATCAATTTATTTGTTTCAGGACCGGGAATAATGCGGCCATCATCACGGAAAGAAATAATAAGCTTCCTCCCCTCTAGCCTAAGCTTATTAAGTTCATTCATTTTCGTGAAGCCTCTTGTTGACCTCGATGAAGCTCCCTTGTCCGACATTTTCCTGTAAAACCATAAAAAAAACCTAAACCATACAAAAAACCTAAACAAAATTCATACAAAACCGCAATGATATTGAGCAACTAGTTATTAGTTAGTAGTTAGTAGTTACTACTTACTACCACACAATGTTTATACATGTATAAATGTATAAATGTATAAATGTTTAACAAGGTTCCTAAGGAGGTTTAGACATGTATAAATGTATAATAATAATAAACACACAATGCTTAGCAAAGAGCAAAGAGATCAAAAGTTCAAAAACCGAGAAAAGGTATTAAGAAATAGTATACCTAAGTGAGAATATTAGTTTTGTCGAAGAAGAATCGTTCGAAGCAAAGGAGAGCAGCAACTTGAACAAAATCGCCTTTAGGGTTTCTCGCAAAGCGCAGGGACTGTAAAAAGAAGAACCAAAAACACGGGGAAACAAAAGATTTTTACGGCTCAGGGTTAAAAAAAGATAGAGACGACTGCGGTTTCTATATAAACCGCAGTCTATACTACATTCCACTGCGGTTATTATACCAACCGCAGTCTATTCTCTGGAAGGAATCGACGCGGTTTGAAAATAACCGCAGTCTATATTACATTCCACTGCGGTTATTGTACCAACCGCAGTCTATTCTCTGGAAGGAATAGACTGCGGTTGGTATAATAACCGCAGTCGATATGAGAATGGACTGCGGTTTATACAACCGCAGTCTATTCTCTGGAAGGAATGGACTGCGGTTTGAAAAGAACCACAGTCGGTGTGAGAATGGACTGCGGTTTATACAATACCCGCAGTTTATAGTAGCATAGACTGCGATTTATATCACAACCGCAGTCTATTCTACACTACACTGCGGTTATTGTACAAGCCGCAGTATATTCTCGGTTTCATACAATAGACTGCGGTTTATATATAAACCGCAGTCTATTCCCATATTTTTTGTAAAAAAAAAAGGCGCCAAACGCCTTGTTTACAATTGGGCGCCCTGACGCCTAGGCGACGCCTAGGCGACGCCTAGGCGACGCCTAGGCGACGCCATGACAAGAATGCGTAGCAGTCAAGTTCTTGAGTAAGGCGACTAACTGCTAGCAGATTGAAGGCGGACCCCAGAACATAAAGAACCGAGGATAGAGGGAGAGTGGGGGTAAGCCGAACATCAACAACACCAGAGACCAGAGTGGTGTCGTTATTTGCTACAGTGATGAACTTGGGATAGGCGGACTGTATGTACTGAGGTGGTTTCTGGGAGGTAATGTGATGAGTAGTACCCGAGTCTACAATCCAGTGGGGGATAAGGGAGAGACAGAATATACCTTCAGTGAAAAAAGACGCAACAGATCCAGACGAGCGACTAATAACGCCTTGGAGCTGTTGAAGCTGGGTGCGGAGAGCGTTGATGTCTTGCCAGGTAGAAGAGTCAGAATCCTGTGGAGTGACACCAGTGGAGGAGCAGCTGCAGTAGAAGCAGTAAAGTGTGGAGGCAGACCATGCTTGCGGTAGCAGGTGGCTTCAAGATGACCTTCTCGAGCATAGTAAGTACATTTAAAAGAAGAGAACCCGGTACATCCTCGTCCTTGAGACGTGCGGCGACCTCCTCGAGCAGAAGAGCCACGAGTTGGAGGAGTAAGTAAAAGGGGCTACTGGAGAGCTGGAGAGAAACTTCCTATGACCTCAGATGGGGGTGTAACCTTGAACAACATAGAGCAAACATCAGACAGTGATGTCGTTGTAGAGGAGGAAAGAATCTGAGCCCTGACACTGCGAAGATGGGGAGTAACATGGGCCATCATCATAGCAATCCCAACAGCTTTCTTTTGTGCCCGTTGCGTAGCGAGATCCATGGAGGGAAGCTGATGTTGCATCCAGGCCTCCACCAGAGTTCTGGCCTTGGCAACGAAGGAGGTCAAATCGCCCGTTGTTTCGAGATCCAGTGTTTTAAGCACATAGATGATATCAAACAAATGCAGTAAGTTGTCTTTGACAGAATAAAAAGAGTGAGGCTCCTCCTACATCGTCTTGACCGTCTCATGATACATGGTCATGCGGTAAGGCGCCGCGTCCATGGAATTGAGGATCCAGGATAGGACCCGATCGTCATCACAGATCTATTCGTCAGTGGGGACAATGGGAGCATCTCGAGCAAGATGATGAAGAAGACCTTTGGTCTGGAGAACGCGACGAACAAAATGCACTCATTTCACAAAATTCTGTTTCCCGCTGAGAGGGATGGTGGTGATCCGAAGTTCATCATGAACTTCAGGAGAAGGAACGGCAGCACGAGCGGGAAGAGAAGAGGCAGTTGTGGAGTCCATGGCTGCAAGAGAGAGGAATGTGGCCTGGTGAACAGAGGAGGACATGCCGCAAAGGGGCTCACAGCGGGTAGAGCTCTCAACAAGATGAGCTCGCAACAAGTTGAGCTCGCAGCAGGCAAGGTAGAGGAGCTGTGGTTAGAAGAGCCCGCAACAGGCAGAGCTTGCAGCGGCTAGAGAAGATTGTTGTAAACAGCAGTTAGAAGAGCTCGCAGCGGCTAGAGGAGATCACAGCTCGCAACGGTTAGAAGAGCACGCAACGACAGAGGTCGGGTGAGGAGACTGGGCTGCTTGGCGAATATAAGAGGGCGACCTGGAGCATGCGCGGCCTGGTGAATAGAAGAGAGCGACCTGATAGAGCAGCCGAGAAGGGAGAGTCTGCAGGAGACTGGAGACTTGAGAGCCCGCGGCGGCTAGAGAAAAAGAGGTCGGCGAACAACAAAGAAAGGTCGAGCTGCAAGAGCAAGTTGCGGTCAAGCGACCAACACAGGTGGGAAGCACAACTGAGAAGCCGCGACTAGAGAAGGCCACGAGTAGAGAAGCCGCGAATAGACCACAATGGGGCAGGAAGAATGATCGGCAATCCGCGAGAAGATTGACAGACCGTAATGGCTACTCGGCCAGACAGGCAATGCATGCCGCAAACTGCAGGGGCAAGCAAGGGGACCCACCAGTAAAGACTATAAAAGGCCAGATGGGGGGACAACAGAGGCAGGAAAATAGGTGCCAAGGGAGGCCGCACAAGGGCTGCGGACAGAGGTCCATAGACCGCCCAGTACCAATGGGCCAAAAAGGCGGTTAGAGTTTAAGAGACCATTGGGGAGAAAACCACAGCAGAGAGGAAACTGCGCTCTTGGTGCGGGTAGACAAAGGGTAACCGCCTAGATTGATCAGAGCTCTGATACCATGTAGATAAAAACCAAAAAGAAAAAATAATCTAATTAACAGGGTTATTTATAAACTGTCATTCCTTTTCATTTGTTTCCAAAATTGCAATCTTTATTTTTTTCCCAACTTGTACAATTGATATCCCTTGAAAAAGGAATCAGATTAAAAGGTAACAAATTTTTCTAAACTGCAATAATACATTTGTTTTGCTAATGATAGCCCGTGAATGAATATTTTCTCCTATTTATTTCCGAAGGTGATTTGGAGGTTGAATTTTCAAAGTAACTGAATTGGCTCCGCTAAATAAGGTAAAGTTAGTTTCTTCTTGATTTTTGAGGTTTAATTTTATGCGCCTCTCTAAATAAATTAAGCTTGCCTTTTACGTCATAACTACTCAAATTACTGGATCTTTTATTGACTCACCGGCCGGTCACACCGCTGAACCGAGACTAAAAACAAGTGCATGGAAAGGGAAATACATGAAATAAATAACTGCAAAGTAAACGAGCGAAGAAAAATAACTGCATGAAATAAATAATGGTGCGTGATGAAGTCACACGTCCTCGGATGCGGCAAGGGTTGCATCACTCCTGCTATCTGCAATAGGCGCACCCCGAACTGGGCACGACTCTAGGCTTCAGCTTTGTTGGTCCCGGGAATACAACCGCCTCGCAGAACGCCGATCCGCTTAAAGTCTCCGCATGGGCCTGATTCAGGAAAGGCCAAGAACAGGGCGAGGGAGCCCCCTCTCGTATCTTCATTTTGTTTTCACTTACTCGTTTTTAAATTTTCGTTCTTAGAACAATGGGCTGTGAGTCCGAACTTGTTAGCATGTATCTGTATTGTTTATATCATATTACAAGTTCTTCTAACTTTATTATATCATATTACAAGTTCTTCTAACAAAATAGGTAGGATCGCGCTATTGGTTAGAACGAGAAAGCTCTTCACAGACATAGTAGGTTTGCGCCCTATTACCAAAACCACACTATCGGTTCAAGTGTAAAAACTCTTCGCAGACATAGTAAGTCTATAAGACCGCGTTATCGGTCGAACCAGAATGCTCTTCACCGACATAGTAGGTCTGTGCCACCGCTAAGGCCTGACCCCCTCACAATCATCATCAACCATCAAATTTGGGTAAGACCGCTCTATCGGTTCAAATGAGAAAGCACTTCACCAGCCATTATCATTGCTTGGAGTCACATGGCGACCGAGTGCCATTATCATATGAGTGTAGGTCCTTGTCGCTCTCCCATTATCATTGCTTGGAGTCACATCACGACCGAGTGCCTATAGTCTGGTGTTGATCTCGTAGTATCTATGTCACCCTTTTACGATGACATACCCCTTATGATGGTACTCATATGGAGGATCATAACCCTGGTGACGAGTCATGATGAGCCCCCACATCTGGTGAGAATGCGATTCAGGTGAGCGGCTCGTTTATGAGCTTTAAGTTATCAACGTCTTTTTTGCTATCATCTATAGAATTGCCCCAGAAAATTGATCTTGAGTGCAATATAACATATGTAGGGTCTACCTTGAGTACACTAGAGCATGCTCACATTTTGAGGACCCACCTTATGACCCATCACACTCTCGATGAGTTTTGGGATGCACCACCCACTGACCCACACGATCAGTTCTTTCCTGTCGGGGACACTCACCACGCTATAGAGTCACGTCTTCTAGTATGTGTATACAATTTTTACTCAGGTGGTCGTCTTATTCACAATGACTTTTCGTACACACCTCCTGGTGAGCCCCCTGATGTGTCACACTCCCTGAGAGACATTTGACTCTTTATGAGCTTGTATTTGAGTGTAGATGTCTCGCACACTCACCTGAACACCCGACACACGCGTGATGAGTTTTTCTACACTCTATCAAGAGAGCCACCTGATCGACCATCACCTTTTAGAGACACCTGAATCATTATTAAGTTTTCTTATAGAGAGCATGTTGTGTCGGTCATATTTCGTTTGCATCATTTGTATGAGTCTGTTGAGTCGTTTTGTCATGATTTGCATGAGTCTGTTCATCATTTGCATGTGTGTCATGAGTCAGTCCGACGAAAAATCCATAATGATAATAAATTTTGTAAGTCACATGCGGATGTTCACTGACAAGAGCAGATACTTCATGAAGGCGAGCATATGATGGTGAGAATCTGCGTTGTGAGGTTTCGTGCGAGGCTTGCTAAAAGCTTAAGCGTTAGACAAATGGATCCTTATATAATCATCAGACGGATTAAAGCAAACACCTATGATCTTGATATCCCTGCTAGTATGAGTATCCACCTTGTATTTAGTGTTGAAGATATGACGTTGTACTATGAGCCTCGAAAGTATGTGGATCCGAGCAGTGGGGACTTCCAACCTCCCACACCTTCACTTTCGTTGCCTTGCCACCTTCATCGCCCACCCACGTTTGATGGCTACCACAACTCACCCACTTCTGACACCCACCAATTTGGGGACTCGTCTTCTTTGGTTCTACTTATGGCATCACCGATCGCACTGGGATCCACTACTCGTGAGTTGAGCGTTGAGAGCATCACGGAGGCCAAACTCCGCCGGTACACTCCTACTATAGACGTTGATGACACCTGTGTACTTGCAACAGAGCTTGATCGATTCACCCCCGGGACTTCGACTTCAGTACGACCGTCTCCATTCACCAAAAATGACAGCTTTTCAATTGGGGGAGTTGATAGGTGAAGACACTCTTCTGTTGACGAAACTTTGACGACTTTCGGTGGACCTTTTCGAGTCTTACCTGACATACATCGAGAGAATTTCGATCCCTATTCATTAGGAGATGAATTCTTTCAAGTCGAGGAGATTGATGCGGAGCAGAGACCAAGACCTGCAGTGGAGGATGAGTTTTTGGCCCGTTCGGGGCCAATTAATGACTTTTCATATATTGCGTGCCCAGATTAACTATCGGGCTCCGCAGATGCGTCCGGATTCGCGCTGTGAATCAATTTGATATATTACTTTAGTATTTTTGGTTTATTATCATTGTATTTGAGTGGCTCCACATCCGTCCAATCATATCCGTCAAAGGTGGGATGTCCTAGCCTTTATTTTATTATAAATAGGATGTTAGTGGGCTGATTAGAGCTATTGGTGAATGTTTGGAGAAGAAATCCCTTCATTCTGGTGATCTCCTCCGCGGTGTCGATTCTGTGGAACCTCTTGGTGACGACTCCTTGGGTAATGTTTGGTATTTTTGTATTTTCCTCCTCCCCCATCCCCCACTGAAAGTCTTGTTTTCAAGGCTAGCTAAACACCTAGAGAGGGGGCGGGGGGTGAATAGGTTTTTGTCTCTATTTCAATTTTCTTACTTGTTAGCCGATTTCTGTGCTTAGTGATTAGGTTAGTTTTAGCTATCAAGAACAATCACAGACAACACAACAATTTTATAGTGATTTCCCAATCTTGGGTACATCCACTGTCCCTCTGCGCCTTTCTAACAGTGTGTTAAACTAGGCTCTCCCCCAAAAACTCATCTCCTTAAGATCTTACAACACAGATCCCGCAGGACCTCATAGGTCATACAGACCTACCACTTAGACACTAAGCCAAACCACAGGTCACAAAAACCTTTCACTCGACACTAAGCCAAACCACATGTCACAAAGACCTTAGCCTTTATAACACAAACTTACAATTTCAGACTCACAAAAAATCTATACAAAAGAAATAAAAAGGTGATTTGATTAGACACCAGAGCAAGAACTCTGTGTCTACTTCTTCCCGGACTGAGCAGATATCAGCCCAAGCTTTTGCTGTTGAAGATAATGAAGTCGACAGTTGAATCTTTCTTCAAACAACTATCGTTTCTTTGCAGAGCTTGTTGATCTGCTTTCTCAGAATTGCTTCTGAACCTGCTGTTGCAGATGTAGGGGTGGAAATAGGCCAGACGACTTATCAGGGGCCTGCGGCCTGGCCTGACCTATTTCCTACTTACCATAAATATATGCCTATAATTGGGCCAGTTTTTAAAACAGGCTCAGGCCTCTATTATTAAAGCCTGACCTGTAAGCCTGCAGGCCGACCTACATTATTTTTAAATAATAAATAAAATTAATTTATTATATAAACTTAAATATCCCTAATTACCTAATTACTAATAATATATTAAAATAAAAATATTCTCATTTCCTAAGTAGGCCTACAGGCCAGGCCAGACCTACCCGTTTTGCAAAATAGGTCAGACCACACCTATATTTTTGTCTACATCAGGCTAGTAGGCCATACTCAGGCCCAAAAAGATTAATGTAGGCCAGACCTGTTTTCCATAAGACCTGGCCTGACCCGGTCTATTTCCACCACTATGCAGATGGTGATTGCTTCAGCTAAGTTTTTTGTGCAGAACAGCTTCTTCAGGCTCGACAAGAAAGGCGAGGAAGAAAATTGAAGTTCGGCCGCACTTTCGTTTTCAGAAAACCTAGACAAGGATTCAATTTTTTTGCTCTAGCCGATTTGCTTCTTTTTATTCACTGATGGCCAATCTAGCAGTGGGCCCACCATCAGGATTGATGGCTGAGATTTAGCCATTCAGTACATTCTTTCTATTTACTCTTTGATTCAACGACTCTTTGCTGTGTGTGGGCCTCATCACTTAAAGATGAAAATATTTCTTTCCAAGTGCAGAGGATGATGACAGCTGGCCGCCAGCGCCTCTGGCAGCGTTCCCATGACATTTGAATTTTGGTTGACTTTTGACTTTGCTAACGTCAACATGACTCATCATCTTTGGACTTAGACAAAATTCAAACATTAGAAGCAAAGACGTTGAGTGAATGACCATCACTCAGCGTCAAAAGACTTCGACAAACGCAGAACTCAATTCGACGAACTCAGAGTTCAGCTCGACGTAAAATGAAAGCTTAGTTCGATGAACTTAGAGCTCAGTTCAACGAACTCAGAGCTCAGCTCGACGAAAAGTGAAAGCTCAGTTCGACGAACTCAGTGCTCAGTTCGACGAACTCAGAGCTCAGCTCGATGAAAAGTGAAAGCTCAGTTCGACGAACTTAGAGCTCAGTTCAACGAACGCAGAGCTCAGCTCGACGAAAGTAAAAGCTATCAACGCATTTGAAGTTAGCCAAATTTTCCGAGTCTTGGCATTGAGAAAGTAAGCTCCACTCAACGCCAAACTACTTAACAGAACTTCTCTATTATCAAGCGTTGAGTGAGTAAGCTACACTCAACGCTTTTGCTCCATGACGTTGAGTAAGGTACACTCAACGCTTTACTACTTAGACAGATTTTTCTGTCATGGCGTTGAGTGAGTAAGCTGCACGCAACGCCAGTGGACTTAGTTAAAACTTTGCCCAACTTTTTTGTGGAGTTGATAGTCATAACAACACTCAACGCTAAAAGCTGTATAACGTTGAGTGAGTAGACCACACTCAACGCCTGTGGACTTAGTCACATTTTCAGCCTATTTCTCTAGGCTTTAACTGACTAAGCCTGACTCACAACCTTTTGCTGTATGATGTTGAGTGAGTAGAGTACACTCAACGGCTGTGTACTTAGCCATATTTTTGGCTATCAATCAGTTAGGCTGAGATAGACTCAACGCTATTTGTTATATTGCGTTGAGTGAGCTGTACTCACTCAATGCCTATGGATTTAAGCAAATTTCTAGCTAGACAATATTGAATCCTTACCTCTGGCGTTGAGTGAGCTTGCTCCACTCAACGCCTGTGGATTTAGTAGATTTTTGCTATGTCCAACAACCAATTGTTGTGTCCACTTTTACAATCAATGTGATATGGACTAACCTGCTCTCAAGACCTCAAATACACATCAAATACAGTTGATGCGTGTGACATTGATTGGTTTGACTTCTCACAAATCATGGACATTGAGAACAATGGACCCAACAATCTCCCCCTATTTGAATAAGTCAAAACCCTTATCCAAATTATTTTCTTTTCTTGGTCAATAACACACACAACCTATACAACAAAATAAATATTGAATTCTGACATGCTATAAGGAAGTGTACCTTATTTCCTGCCTGTATGGTGAGCATCACCTACTACCGCTGTTTTGCTGCAAGATGTTTGTTCTTACTTGAGTGCCTTGATCACTTTCTCCCATGTATGGGAACAACTCTTTCTCCCCTTGGGTTTGCTGCATGATAGTGATCATCTACTGGATATGTCCTTCTCTCCCCCTTGTCATCTTTCCCTCTTGCTATCTCTCCTCCTTGCTAAGACCTTCTCCCCCCTTTTTGACTTCTGCAGAATAGGCAGATAGGGGCTGACCCTTCCAGAGTAGCTTACTCCCCCTCAATAGAAGCATCAGTGAACTGATACCACTGGGGAGTTTTTATCTCCTCAAGAGAAACAATACCTGCACCACAAAAAAATGCAAAAGGGGGTGCCTGAAGCTAGGCCAAGTTCAACTTACCCAACTCAAATTTGAGGGTGTTGAACTTTGCTTCATCTAATGGCTTATTGAAGATATCAGCCACTTGCTTGTCTATGGGGACAAACTCAAGACTGATGTCTTCCTTCTCCACATACTCCCTAATAAAATTATATCTAATTTCTATGTGCTTAGTCCTGCTATGTGAGACAAGATTCGTATTAATAGAAATAACACTTGTAAAATCACAGTATAAAGGAGTTCTACTTACCTGATGGTTGTAATCCTGTAGCTGATGTTGGATCCACAGCAGCTGAGCACGTCCGCTGCCTGCTTATATGTACTCTGACTCAGCAATGGATATAACCACACTAGTTTGCTTCTTGCTGCTCCAAGATACTTGCCTTCTTCCTAAGAACTGACAGGTTCCAGTAGTGCTTTTCCTGTCTTCTTTGCAACCTGCAAAATCTGCATCTGAAAATGCTGTTAGATCAAAGTCCATATTTCTAGGGTAACATAGGCCAAGATCTGGTGTGCTCTTAAGATACCTCAAGATTCTCTTTGCAGCAGTGTAATGAGATTCTTTAGGGCATGCCTGATACCTAGCACAGGCACATGTAACATACATGATGTCAGACCTACTAGCAGTCAGGTATAGAAGAAAGTCAATTATCCCTCTATACAAAGACTCATCAACAGGTTTCCCTACCTCATCTTTGCCTATAAGCATACTTGACCCCATGAGAGTTCTAATGGCGGAGACATTCTTCATACCATATTTTTTGATTAGCTCCCTGGTGAACTTGGACTGAGATATGAACAAGCCATCATCAGTCTGTCTTACTTGGAGTCCTAAAAAGAACTTGAGCTCACCCATACTGCTCATTTCAAACTTCCCATGCATAAGTTTAGCAAACTTCATGCAGAGATTGTCATCAGTAGATCTAAAGATAATGCCATCGACATATAAGAGGAGGAGCTAGACATACTATAAGAGTTCAGCTTGTCCATCATCTGCTCTGTACCTGCAATACTATAAGAGGAGGAGCTAGGCAGCTCACAGTTAACCATGTTGGATTCATCAAAAACAACATGCATTGACTCTCCTACAACATGGCTAGTTAAATTGTATATTCTATATGCCTTACTATGAGTGCTGTACCCAACAAAGATCCATTCATGAGACTTGTCAGCAAACTTAGTTAAATGAACTTTTTCATTGTTGAGCACATAACACTTGCAACCAAAGATCCTGAAATAGCTTAGATTTGATTTTCTGTCATTCAAGATCTCATAGAGAGTTTTCTTGTGGCTATTGGTGATAGAAACCCTATTAAGGACATATCATGCAGTGTTAACTGCCTCAGCCTAAAAGTATTCTGGGAGGGATGAGTCACTTAACGAGATTCTACCAGCCTCTATGAGAGTCCCATTTTTCCTCTCAGCAATTCCATTTTGCTGGGGCGTTCTAGGAGAGGAGAATTTTTGATGAATCCCTTGCTCTTCACAGATCCTTGGCATGCACTCAGATTAAAACTCAGTCCATGGTCACTTCTGATTTTGACCACAGTGCTGTTGAATTAATTCTGAATTTGCTTGACAAATGTCTGGAAGACATCAGATGTTTCAGATTTCTTTCTTAAAAAACACCCAGGTAAATCTGGAAAAGTCATCAACAACCACAAGGGTGTAGACTTTCCTACCTAGACTTTAAATTGGCATATGACCAAACAGATCCATATGCATGAGGTATAAGCACCTCACTGAGTCTTTGGTGTCAATGCTCTTGAAGGAGGTCTTAGTCTGTTTTCCTTTTGGCATGCAGAACAGATACCCTCCCTAGTGCATATAGACTTAGGATCATTCCTAACAAGCTCATTGCTGAACATCTTGCATATGGTCCTATAATTTAGATGAGCTAGCCTCTTGTGCCACTGAACATATAAAAAAGCTTTCTCATCTACAACTAGTCATACAGGTGAATCTTTGCTTAAGCATAGAAAATCTAAACAGTAAACATTTTCACTCCTAGTGTCTGTTAAGATGACCTCTTGGCCACTTAACCTACTAATTTGACACTCATCCTTGTGGAATTCGATGTCATAGCCAAGATCACAGAGTTGACTGATGCTTATCAGGTTGTGTTGCAACCCTTCCACATAGGCTACTCTAGCGATAGTGACTATGTCATTAGTGATTTTACCATAACCTCTAGTCATCCTTTTTTCTGACACACCAAATATAACCTTTGGTCCATTCCTTACTGGAGCATAATCTTTCTGCATGCTCCTTGTTCCAGTCATGTGCCTGGAACATTCACTGTCCAAGTACCATATAGGGGTATGGGCACTTGGACTAACCTGCAAGACACAAATCAGTTAACCTTATGACTCCAATTTTTATTGTGTCCTTGGTGCAGGTTAGACTGAAAATGACTATGCCTGCCTGCAGCTTTTCTGACAGGCAAGCTAACATTGGCTCTTTGCACACTATGATTGTGCCACCAATCAACAGTAAAGTGACCTATTTTGCCACAACACCAACATTCATGGATGTTATACTTTCTTTTCAGAGCAGGTCTAGTGGCAGTGTTAGCCACAACTCTTGGTCTAAAAGGGGTAGCAACAGTCCTGTTCTGTAGTTTCCCAGTCCCAGTCTGACTAGTGGTGGGTCTGACAGTAGAAGTGTTTGGGATATCTTGAGCCCTTCTAACAGCTGTTTCCTTTTCAGAAAACATACTCTTGATGGCCTTAGAGATGCCCATGTCTGATCTATTGACAACCTTGCCCTTTGTCTTAGAGTGGGCTGGAAGATCTGGAGAACAATCAGCAACTTTACCCTTGACTGAAGAGGTTGTTGCACTAAACACAAATGATCCATGATGAGCCATTTGTATTTCCTCATAGGCTGCCTTAAAGGCACTTACACCATTGCTGTATCTACCATCATATTGTGGAACATCTTTGTTCACACAAGAGGGTCTAGCATTATTCCAGTGATCATAAATACTCTCATGGTCATGACTGTTAGAAGGTAGTTGCACTTTATTAAATTTAACAAGAGGCTTAGAGACTAGTGACTTCACTTGAGCTTTGCCCTTTCCCTTGGGATTGACAGCTCTTGTCCTTCCCTTGAAACCCAACCTTTTCTTTCCCTTTTGGGAGGAGTCTATCAAGGGTATCACTGTGCTACGCTTGAAGTAGCTAGACAGTATTTCCCTCTCTTTTTGGAGCTTTCCTTCAAGATTCCTGATATGGTTATTCTTGAAGGTTATGATGCTCATCTGAATAATTGTTACATTCTTCCGTTTGCTGACTTCTTGCATCTTCAGATCCAACAGTTTTGCTGATTCCGAAACAGCAAGCTGTAGAGAAACAACTTTTTGCTGTATGACGTTGAGTGAGTAGACTACACTGAACGCCTGTGTACTTAGCCATATTTTCGGCTATCAATCAGTTAGGCTGAGATAGACTCAACGCTATTTGTTATATGACATTGAGTGAGCTGTCCTCACTCAACGTCTATGGATTTAAGCAAATTTCTAGCTAGACAATATTGAATTCTTACCTCTGACGTTGAGTGAGCTTGCTCCATTCAATGCCTGTGAACTTAGTAGATTTTGCTATGTCCAACAACCAATTGTTGTGTCCATTTGTCCAATCAATGTGATATGGACTAACCTGCACTCAAGACCTCAAATACACATCAAATACAGTTGATGTGTGTGACATTGACCGGTTTGACTTCTGTCAAATCAGGGACATTGGGAACAATGAACCGAACACCCACCTTTTCTTTTTTTGCTATCCAGTCCCACAAACAACAGTCTCCCTGTCCAGAAAACAGCCGACCACCTCCCGCCTGCCCAGAATCCAACCAACCACTTTTGCCTATTCAGAACCCAGCCGGCCATCCCAGTCGCCCCTCCCCCAGGCCACCGCCCTCAGCCACCAGACCCCCCTAGTTCTCTACAGAACCCACGTACAAGTCCCCTTTCTCCCTGTCCAGCCCTGCTGCCAACCACCCACGACAGCCCCCTTGTCTGTCTTTATCCCAAAACAGTCCAAATTTGGACTTTTACAACCAGATCCAGCCACCCCTCCTCTTCCCATTCGCTGCCGTCACCCTCCTTTCCGTGGATCTACCTCGAAACAGCTACCCAACACCAAAACTGTCCAAATCTAGGGGTTTTTTAACTCGGTTCCAGCTATCCCCCGCCCCGATCCAACCCTCCTAATCCCCAAGCAGCCCTCCCCTTACCCGATCTGGTCCACCAACCACTAGAGTCCCTCGTTGAGTCCTCCAACGTTCAAATTTTTTTATTTGCAACAAGCAGCCCTGACATTCATAATGTGTTTTGTATTGATTTATTCGGTTATAAACATTGTTATGCTTTGGATATTTTGTGCTTGCTTGAGAATCTAGTTTATTATGTTATTTGATCTTGAGAAATCCCTAATTGTAGGAAGGATCGGTTTGTCGCGCGCTCGTGCTTTGACACTCCACGTGGAGGAAAGCCCAAGCCTGCTTTGCCCAATAAATTATCCTGCTTTGTTTGAATTAATTGCGTGTGATTTTATTATTTATTGCTGAATTTTGATTTAATCCGTCGGGCTTTCCATGACATGTAGGGTTAGGTCACCGTTAATCCGCCGCCTATAGATTCCTCCTGCATCAAGTGTGACTAGTGAATTGTAGATGGGGAGCATTTATGTGGGTATTTCTTGAGGGCTGAGTTTAGTTCTACTCGAGAGTTTAAGGCTCCATTTGTTTGGGCGTTTCAGAGCTCCGTTTTGGGCAAACGCCGCCGGAAGGCGGGTAAACAAATGAACCTCCGGCGGCGTTTGCTCCGTTTCCACCCACCCGCCTTGAGAAACGCCCCCAAAAAGCTCCGTTTGGAGCAGCCACCTCCCCCCTCCGTTTCGAACACTCCGTTTCCACCCGCCGTATCGATCCGCCACCGCCGAAACAAATGAAGCGTAAGATTTGGAGATGTGAGTGTTGGGCCATTGATATTGGGAATTTACATTAAAGATAACATATGAGGTATCTGTGATGCATGATTTAGAGTTGGCGGTTTAGTTGTACTGTATTATTGAAAAGGTATCTGTGATGCATGATTTAAGAACTTGATGTATGGCTCGCTTTTAGGCTAGTGGATTTAACACTGAGTCTAAATCAAGGTTGTCAGGATCAAGTTCCTAGATGAGATCGTTTCGAGATAGGATCAGATAGTAGGGTCGGATCGAAGATCACTTTACAAAATAGGATCGATTTGCAAAATATGGATCGTAGGATCGTAAGAGCCTTCTTTTTCTGCTCGACACTGCTTGAACCTTCTTTTGCTTGTGCTGTTCAGAGATTATCCTGCAAGGTGGCGAGGGTGCGGTCTCTATCACGAAGTGCCCGATCAACTGCTGGCAACGCTGTACTGCCCGGTTCATAACTGCTCAGTGAAGGCGGAGGGCGACCGTACACGACCTCGAATGGGGTCAACTTGCCGGCTGAATGGTAAGAGGTGTTATAACAGTATTCGGCCCAATGCAACTAATTTATCCAAGTTCGCGGCTCGTCCATCACAAAACAACGAAGGTATGTCTCGAGGCTCCGATTGAGAACTTCAGTCTGGCCATCTGTCTGGGGATGGTGGGCTGTGCTGAAGCGTAAGCAGGTCCCCTGTAAGCGAAAGAGCTTATTCCAAAAAGCCCCTACAAACGTCAGCTCTCGGTCGGGAATGATGGCACGCGGAATGCCATGAAGGCGGACGGTTTCTCCGGCGAAGAGATCGGCAACTGACTCGCCGATGTATGGATGACTCAAAGCCAAAAAATATCCGTATTTAGACGACTTGTCCACCACTACCAAGATAACAAATCTTCCTTGGGATTTAGGCAAGCCGTCGATGAAATCCATGGACACGGTCTCCCAAATGTGGTGTGAGATCTCCAAAGGTGTGAGCAGGATGGCTGGGGAAGTGGTCTTATATTTTTGTCGCTGACATATCTCGCACTGTTGCACAAAATGCTGTATATCGCACCATAGCCCTTCCCAAAAAAACATTTGCCCGTGCCCGCTGTAGGGTGCGGAGAACGCTCGCGTGACCACCAGTCGGTGAAGAGTGGAACTCATGCATCATGACTGTCTTCCAAGCAGACTGGGCGGGGATGACCACCCTGCCCTGATAATAAAACCTGTCATTATGGAGGTGATAGCCGGGTGCAGTGTTCCGTCCCAGTCTAAGGGCTTCCACGATGGTACGCCGCTTTGAATCACGCATGACCTCCTGTATGTCGTCGAGGGAGTCAAGCAATGGGCTCGATATTTGAGCAACGGTGCCCTCCGGTAAACGAGACAATGCGTCGACAACCAGGTTCTCCTTGCCCTGCCTATAGAGGATCTCATAATCATTGCCCAATAATTTCGTTACCCACTTCTGTTGGAGAGGAGACTCGTTGCTCCAAAAGATGCTTCAGGCTCTGGTAGTCTGTGTGGATCTTGAAATGTCGCCCTAATAGGTATGGCCTCCATAGGGGCATCACATGAATGATGACCAACATTTCTTTTTCATACGTGGAGAGTCCCAACGTGCGGGGTGCCAACGCTTTGCTGTAGAACGCTAGGGGTCGACCCTCCTGCATCAATACAACCCCAATTCCCACGCCCGACGCATCAGTCTCGAGCACAAATTCCTTGGTGAAATCCAGAAGAGCAAGAACCGGCGTGGATGTCATGGCCCCCTTGAGGGACTGAAAGGCCGCCTCGGCCTCGTCTTGCCAAATGAAGACATTCTTCTGTAACAGCTGAGTAAGAAACATGACGATATTGCCATAGTCCTTCACGCATCGCCTGTAGTAGCCAGTCATGCCCAGTAAGCCCCGCAATGCTCGCACAGTCTGGGCCGCGACCACGATAACATGCTCTCGATTTTCTTGGGGTCCGCCTTGACACCATCCACTGAGACCAAATGACCCAAGTACTCAACCTCCTGTCCGAAAGAACTCACAGACTACTTGACATAAAGTTGGTGTTGGCGGAGGATGCAGAAGACCCGCTCCACATGAGTGAGTTGCTCTTCCCAACTAGTGCTGTTGATGAGGAGATCATCAAAGAATATCAGCACGGAATGGTGGAGAAGAGGTCAAAATATCTTGTTCATGACTGCTTGAAATGTGGAGGGGGCGTTGGTCAGCCCAAAAGGCATCACGAGGAACTCGTAATGCCCATCATGTGTGCGGAATGCGGTCTTGTGTATGTCGTCCTCATGCATGCGAATCTGGTGGTAACCTAACCTGAGGTCGAGTTTGGTAAAAAGAGAGACGTCGTGTGGTTCATCCAATAGTTCTTCGATTAGCGGTATGAGAAACTTGTCCTTGATGGTCGAGCTATTTAGGCCGCGGTAGTCCCCGCAAAAATGCCATGATCCATCCTTTTTCTTGACGAGGATGATGGGAGATGAGAAGGAGCTAGTGCTTGGATGGATGAATCCGGCGGTGAGCATTTCTCGGACGCTGCGCCCAATCTTGGTCTTCTGGATGTAAGGATAGCGGTACGATCGAATATTAGTGGGCTCTGCCCCAGACTTGAGCTGGATCTGATGATCTCGGACCCTCGGAGGTGGGAGGGTTTGAGGTGTCTGAAATATGTCCGCATACTGAGTCAGTAGTGTCCGCATCTGATCAGGCACTACCAGGGGTGCTCCGGAAGTCGTCATAATCTCCATAATCATATCCATCGTTTTGCCCTACACCCCCAGACGTTCTAGGCTGCGCGATGAGATCTCCTTCAGCGGAGTCGTTTTGAGGCCACCCAGACAATACTGCCTTCCCTGCTGGAGGAACTCCATCGTCATCTGATCTCAATCGAAAGTCACCCTTCGTAGCTGCTGCAGCCACTATACCCCGAGCATCATGTCCGACCCTCTGATGGGTAGGAGGTAGACGTCCGTGCGTCCCGCGTACCCCTATATCCATAGCTCCACCCCTTTCATAACCCCTTCACACTGAAGTTTGCTCCCGTCGGCCACCATAACATGAAAAGCAGTTGCTCGATCGATCTCGTACCCCACCTTCTGTGCCACATCCGGATGAATGAAGTTATGAGTACTCCCGCTATCCACAAGAATTGTCACCATCTCCTGGCTGACTTTCCCTGCCATCCTCATCATAAGAGGAGCGTTGCGTCCCTCCATCGCCTGCAAGGATACGCCGAACTCCGTCAAGTCCAAGTCCCCGTCTCATTCTGATTCGACAGGGCACCCATCCCCGACATCCTCATGAAGCATAAATACTTGTATCTTCTTGCATTTGTGTCCCAGTGTGAACTTGTCATCGCAGGTGAAGCATAAGCCCTTCTCCTTTCTGGCCTGCAGTTCGACCCATGATAGTCGGGTCACAGTCGGTTTGCCACCCGTCGAAGTTTCCCTTCTTACGCCGATTGGAGCAGCTGTCGGCTTTGCGGAGGTACGGCTACGTTGCCTGCTGAAGCGTTCTTCCTGAATGCGAGCTAAGGTGATGACATGATTTAGATTGCGGGGCATGTGTTCTTGCACCTCATCGCGAAGGTGCTCCTTGAGTCCCGAGACAAAATAGCTAAGCAGCATCCTTTCTTCCCAGTGCACCCTATTTGCCAATTTTTCAAATTCCGCGCGATATTCAATCACCGTGCCCTTCTGCTGCAACTTCTGGAGAAGTGTCTCGAAATCCTCGTACTCCAAGAGTCCGAACTGGGCTGTAAAGCTCTCCACAAATTCTGTCCACGACACATAGCCCCGGCCTCACAAAACCACTGCGTCCACTGAAATGCGTCGTCTTCCAAGTGGAACAACGCGAGTTGTACCCATTGCCCTTCGGGCACATCCTGATAACTGAAGAAAAGCTCTGCTTTCTGCTCTCTCGGTCCAGGATAATCGCCCAGATACCGGTGTTGATGCATTCCCCCCAACGGAGGATGTAGGCCGCCCCACGGAACGCCGGCCCCGAAGCCTCCTTGCGGTCCAAAACCTCGTGGGTGAGGGAGAAGCCCTCTCGTTCCCCCCGGAGGAGACCGGGCCTGCCCTGGAGGTCGCCTGACCCCTCCCGGTTCCTCCCCGCCACGCCGTCATGGGACGCGGCTCGCAAACGGGTCCCCGGTTCCGCCCTGGGACGATGCCGCGCCGATCGGGTTCGGGTGGAACCGGTTGCCGGCTGCGCCCAACCATCCGCGTCTCTGCCCAACCGCCGTCGCCGCCTTCCCTCCCGTCGGGACCGACGGGTGGGATCCCGCCGTCTCCGGTCTCGATTGTGGAAATCCACCGGTTTCTTCGCCCTCCGTTGCATTTCTCTTCAGATTTTGCGCTAGCAATGCCTTGATTTCATCCATCCGCGTGTCGAACCATTCTTCCAATCGCTGCGTCGAAGCTCTCATATTTTTCTCGATGACGGTCACCGAATCCGTTAATCCAACGTAGTTTTCTTCTAGGGTTTCCAATCGATTGACTTCCTATTGCGTGCGTGTGGTAACCATGGCGGAGGAGCGATGCTTTGATACCAAATGTTAAGAGAACAAGAGAGGGAAATAGAGATCTAGAGGGAGAAGAGATATAAACTAGGGTTTGAAGGAAGGAAGAGAAAAATATCTTGTACTTTCTTGATGAACCCAGAGAACCGCCCCTGGGATATTTATACCCGGGGCCAAGAGGGGTCCAGCCGGCCGCCCACACATGGGGCTGAACCGGGTGGTTCAGCTCCAAACCGCCGGCCTTAGTGAGAGGGGGCTGAACCGATTGGTTCAGCCTCGTTGTCGCCTGCCTTCTCTTTCCTCCCGTGCGCGTATTGACGCCCAAATAGTCGGGCGCCATCCGGGGGCGTAACAGAAACATGCACCTAACTGGTCGCATAAATGATGTATTCCAAATATTTTGAACCTTCAAATTTAGAAACCCAAGTTCTGAAACATCTAAAGGCTACTACTAGCCTAAACCTTCAAATTTCATGGCGACTAAGGCTCCATTTGTCGGAGCGGATTTGCACCGGTTGGAGCGGATTCGCACCGGTCGCGCGGATGAAACCGCCCGACCACTGTTTCTGCGCGTTTGGCGGGGCCGTGGTCGGGCGGCCAGGCTACCGCTAGCAACCACGGAAAAGGCGCGGATTTCATCCGCGCCTCGGGAATTGCGGTTGCAGTCCCGCGGTGCCGATGAAATCCGTGCCCTCCCAGATACCCCGCTTTGCGGCCTAAATGGAAACATATTGTCTTTTGTTTGATGATTCTTCTCATATCTAAAAACAGGCATCAGAGGAAATAAGCATTTCTTTTGACTTCATTGTCAGGAATCATGTTGTTTTAATATTTTACGCCCTAGTTTTATTCCTTTTCGGTGAGAATGAATGAAGTAATGGTGATCGAAATTGGGCCTAATGCACCAATGTTTAAACCAATTCTTGACCAAAAATCTTTGGCCCTATTTGGTAGAGCGATTGAGGTTGAAAACGCAGTCATGAAAATCACAGGTAGCTTCTGGATATGTGCGCATGACCGTTAGGTTTCAGGCCAATGGATTATTTGGCACGTTGGTGGTGGTTGAATGTTCGTGAACACCCGATCTCACATAAGGAACTTCATCCACCTTTATTTATTTTTTCTTGGTTGGGGTCATGTCAAACACATTTTATGAATGAAAATTTTGTCCAAACTCACAGGAGCAAAAATAACGCTTCAAACGGACCCTAAAACGCAACTGCAATAATGCATGTGTCATCAAATGTTAGCAATCATGAACACTCGATTTTGAAAAGTAAAATTTGAGCTAAAAAGGCCGCCATGACATGACAATTTCACAACTATCCCAAAGAGCCTCAAATATAAAACCAACATATTTTTTTCTCGCACCTGGCTAAGAATATGTTATGGGTCCACATGTCGCGGGCACATTCACTCAAGTGGACCTCCCTCATCATAATTTATGGAGGGCGCATATGGAAGTCTCCATGATCATGGACGCATTCACTCAAGTGGATCCCCCTCGTCATAATATAAGGAGCGCGCATATGGAAGCCGCCATGGTCGCGGGCACATTCACTCAAGTGGACCCCTCATCATAACTTATAGAGCGCGCATATGGAAACCACCATGACGACATTCTTATAATTAATTTGTATGAATTAATTAATTGATAGTAATTAATTCATTCTAATTAATAACAATCAATTAAGTTAGTTATTTTGTATTTCTTGTTGAGTTGTCTTTTGTATTTTCTTGTTTGAGTGTGTTTTGTATTTCTTTCTTTGGTTGTCCTCCCTCATCTATATAAGGGGGAGGGGTTTATGTGTGAAATTATCTTGGAATGTATGAAGGTTTTTATGGTTGCTCTATAATGTCGTCTCCTTTCTTTCTCCTTCCTTCTCGCTCACCCCCGCCGGCCCTTCCCCTTGCCGGAATTCTTGCTGGAATTTATCCGTAATCATAACAGAATATTCCCATTTCCATCACATGCCGCAGATTTATTGATCTTTTGCTTGTTGTCTCAGGCGATGGCTGGGTTCATGGGTCAAGTCATGCAAGGATCTGTTTCATTCAATCCTTCACAGATCATTTTAACTGCCGGCTCAACTCCTGCAATAGAGGCACTTGGCTTCTGTCTCGGAGACCCTGGAGATGCCTTCCTTGTTCCTTCCCCATATTATCCAGGGTGATTTCTCTTTTCCTTTTCACAAAAGTTTTCGTCTTTTTACCTCACGCACAACAAGTCCAATTGATCGAATCGTATTCTCTAGTTTCGACCGGGACATAAAGTTACGAACCGGGATCGAGCTAATACCGGTTCCCTGTCGAAGCACTGATAGCTTCAATCTAAGCATTGCTGCGCTCGAAAGGGGATACGAGCAGGCAAGAAAGCGAGGAATAAAAGTCCGTGCAGTTCTTTTTTCGAACCCTTCTAATCCCCTGGGCAATCTAATGGATCGGAAAACACTCTACGATCTTCTGAACTTTGTTACAGAGAGGAACCTTCATCTAATCTCGGACGAAATATTTGCCGGTTCAATCTATGGCACCGAGGGATTTGTGAGTGTTGCCGAACTTCTAGATACCGAGGATTTTGACAAGAGCAGGGTTCATATAGTGTATGGATTGTCTAAAGATCTGTCTCTTGCGGGATTACGGGTGGGAGTGATCTATTCATGTAATGCAAACGTCCTCGCAGCAACTTCCAAGCTCACACGGTTCTGCGAAATTTCAACACCCACGCGGCGGCTGCTCATTTCTATGCTTTCGGATACTAAGTTTATGAATGTGTACTTGAAAATAAATCGCAAGAGGCTTGGGAAAATGTTCGCCCTTTTTGCCGAGGGGCTGAATCAGCTCGGCGTGGAATGTTTTAAGAGCAGTGCTGGATTCTACTGCTGGGCAGACATGAGCAAGTTTCTACGATCGTACAGTGAGAGAGGCGAGCTGGTGCTTTGGGAGAGTCTTCTGAATTCGGGAAAGGTTAATATTACGCCGGGATCATCGTGCCACTGCATTGAACCTGGATGGTTTCGGTGCTGCTTCGCGGCGCTAATTGAAAGTGATATTCCGGTGGTGATGGAGCGAATTGGAGAAGTTCTTAGGAGTCATAAAGCCGGATGATGAAATGGCAAGCTACATTTGTTGAACAATATTTGGTGCTGTCTGTATTCATTATAGTTTTTGAAACCAAGTTGTGTTCATTTTAGTGGGTAAATCACTGAGATTTTTGTGCAGAGAAATTATTATCTCGGAGGGGCAGAAATCTATCTTTAAAGAATGCCCACACTATCACGGATTTGTCTCTCTTCAAGCCCCCGTGCGGTCTTAGCTCTTCTTTGCCACTCCGCGTAGCCTTGTTAAGTCATCCTCCTGCAAAATCTGGGTGGTGATGAGAAAGAGTGGAGAAACAACTCAAGTGAAAAAGGGAGAAAGCATATATAACGGGAATACCTCTCATTTTCATCATGAGTGTTTGAAGATTGTTGTGTTAGTGAGTCTCCTTTTGTGAGGGTTGAGTGCTTGCGAGCATCGAGTGTTGGTCGTATGTTTTGATATTTTGTATGTCTTATTCAACTCTCTCGAATTGTCTTGTAACTTTATTCAAAATGTTAATGAAAGATTTATTTCATTCCGCTGCATCATTATTGAAGAAATGCATACTTGGTTAGTAGAAGTTGGCGGAAAGCCTAGCCAAGTGCCACATGCACTTAATGTTGAAAATACTTGGTCCATGACAACACGCGTCAACATATTTCGGTAAGTTCATTCCAATTTTAATTTTCAGAGTATTTTAATTCCAAGTGATTTGATCTTTTTCTTCTAACATTGATCCGTGTGTATGGAATACAAAAGGGTAGACACTACCATTAAATTGGCAAGACACATTACCAATAAAGCACATGCCATAATTGAAGCATGTGACATCTAGAGCGTTCACTTCAATAACCCCGTCCCAGATTCCCTCCCATTGAGATCAAATGGAGGTTTGCGGTCCAAATTGAGGCTTTGTTGGGCATGATGGTGGCGGTCATGAACATGAAGGTTAAATTGTCATTCGTTAACGCCACCTAAGGAACTTAATCCACTTTTATATTTAAACATATGATGTTTGTTAGGTAATTCTTAATGTTGCAATATGGAGGTCGAACAGTCTGTTGCTGTTCGGAGACCGGGCGGTCTACCGGTTTATTCTGGCCGGTTTGTCTGCCGGGCTGTTGCTGTTTGGTATCCCAACGGTCTGGCGGTTTGTCTCAGACGACTTTGAGACCGGGCGGTCTAGCGGTCTCGTGCGACGGCTTGATCTTTGTGGCGCTTGTTCTCTCCTCTTGTTGGTTGCCGGCTTGTGTAACCGGCCGGCCTGTCCGGTTTGTTTTTTGTAAAACCGCATATACTTGTAAATTTTTAGTCTCACATTGCTTAATTGTAATCTCTCTCATCTCCTCCATTTTATAAAAGTGAGGCTATACCATTGTAATTGATACCTTTTTGAATAATAAAATTTACATTACTCCAATTTTTCGGTCTGCTCTTTTCTGTTCGCACATGGTATCAAAGCACTCGGTCCTTTTCTCCTGACTGAGCTCTATCTGCGCGTGCGGCTTGTTTCTTCTTTCCGTTGTCCTGTTCGCGCGACTTGTTTTCTCTTCTGACCGCTGCCCTGTTCGCGCGACTTGTTTCTCCCTGTTTGCGGCCTCTTCCGACCCTTTGTGTTGCGACCTCTTGCTTCTTCTTTTTTAGCCGCTCTCATCTTCTTTGTCACCGCGACCTGTCCTTAAGTCGCCGCGACCTGTTCTAGCCGCTCTCCTCTTCTTTGTCGCTGTGATCTGTCCTTAAGTCGTTGCGGCCTGTTCTAGCCTCTCTCCTCTTCTTTGTCGCCGGGACCTGCCCTTAAGTCGCCGCGACCTGTTCTAGGGACTTCTCCTTCTTGCCGCATCTTGTTTCTCCCGCTGCTCTCTTCTATGATCTCCATCTCCTCCACGCAGTCCGCCTCGGTGGTCACATCTTGTGGTAGTGCCCACGTTGTTACTCACGGCAGATGGTTGATCGACTTTAGTGCTACTAATCATATGACAGACAATCCTCAGTGTTTTTCTCATCTAGAAACACATGATCGGTTGCCTCTGGTCTTTGTTGCGGACGGTTCTTCATCTCCAGTTAATGGGACAGGGGTGGTTCAAGTCACCCCGTCTCTTTGTATAACAGATACCCTCTATGTGTCCATGTTCCCTTGCAATTTATTATCGATTACTTCTCTATACAAGCAACTACGGTGTTTCGTCACATTCACTCCTACTTCGTGTTCTTTTCAGTATCCAGACTCCCAACGGATGATTGCTACTGAGACTGAGAGCGGCGGCCTCTACTTCATCGACAACGTTTTCGCTATATCCGCCTTCTCCTACTTCTCTACAGATCTTCTCCAATGACATCTTCGCCTTGGACATGCTCCTCCCAGGCTTCTGCGCCAGCTTCTGCCCCACCTCACTCCACATCATCCTCCTCTAAACTGTGATGCATGCCAGCTCGGCAAGCATCATCACTCATCCTTCCCACCAACGCAAAGTCGTGTCTCTTCCCGTCCGTTCGACCTCGTTCACTCTGACGTGTGGGGTCCTGCTCCTACCCTCACCATCGGTCGGGATAGTTCATATTTTGTTACATTTATTGATGATTTCTGTAGGTGTACGTGAGTGTATCTTCTCAAGGATCGCTACGAACTGTTCTCTGTCTGGACATCGTTTTATTCTATGATCAAGACTCAGTTTGATACATCTATTAAAATCCTTCGTTCTGACAATGTTAAGGAGTATCTTAGCCATGATTTCTCTTCCTTCTGTCTGCATCATGATGTTATTCGTCAAACTAGCTGTGTCTACACCTCAACAAAATGAGGTGGCGGAACGCAAAAACCGTCATCTCCTTGATGCCGCTCGCACTCTGCTGACCCAAATGCATGTTCCTCGCTCCTATTGAGGCTATGCCGTCCTCCTCTCCTGTTATCTCATCAATCGCATTCCCTCCACAGTTCTCCGCGGTGCCACCCCATTCTCCATTCTTTATCCAAACAAGAATCATTTTCCTCTTACTCTGCGCATCTTTGGGTGCACTGCCTTTGTGCACTCTCCCGCTGCCACCCGTGACAAAATCTCACCACGGGCCACTAAATGTGTCTTTCTGGGGTACTCTACTACTCAGAAAGGCTATTGTTGCTTTGACCCCGTTACCCGCAAGAAGTTTGTCTCTGCGGATGTTATGTTCTTTGAAAATGCATCTTACTTCTCTCCCGCTTCTTCCTCTATTCCTGCTGATCCTACTTCTCAAACCAACCCATCTCTTCCATCTGCACCTCCTGACGTTCCACCACCTCCACCGTCTCCACCGTCTCCATCATATCCACCATCTCCACCATCTCCACCATCTCCACCATCTCCACCCTCTCCACCATCTCCACCATCTCCACCATCTCCACCCTCTCCGCAGCCTTCTCTCTACTCCCGGGCCAGCTCTCTCCACCACGGACGCTCCGGATACTGCGGAACCAGCTGCCCTAGATCTGCTCATTGCCCTTCGCAAAGGGGTTCGAGCATGTACCCAACACATGCTTGCTCCAGTTGTTTTTTATGATCGTCTTACCCATTCTCGCTGAGCTTTTGCGCTGGCTATCTCAGCCACTGCCACCCCCCGTTCCTATCAGGAGGCCCTTACTATTCCTCATTGGAAAGCTGCCATGGATGAGGAGATTGCTACTCTCACTGAACGGAGTACCTGGACCCTGGTTCCTCCTCCTTTCGGTACAAATGTTGTTGGCTGTCGCTGGATCTTTGTGGTGAAGTTCCTTCCTGATGGCAGTGTGGATCGTTACAAGGCTCGACTTGTTGCCAAGGATTTTACCCAAACTTATGGGGTTGATTACTTTGACACTTTTTCTCCAGTTGCTCGTCTCAGTACTATTAGGGTCCTCTCTGTGGCTGTCAACATGGATTGACCCATTTCACAGCTGGATGTCAAGAATGTCTTTCTTTATGAGGATCTTCAGGAAGATGTTTACATGGAGCAACCTCCTGGATATGTTGCTCAGGGGGAGACACGAGTATGCCGACTAAAGAAGGCTATCTATGACCTCAAACAAAGTCCTCGTTCCTGGCTTGACAAGTTTAGCGGCATCGTTGCGGCCATTGGTTTTACAAGAAGCTCAGCTGATCACTACTTGTTCGTTCGGAAAACTGCCTCTGGTCTAATAGTTCTTGCGGTTTATGTTGATGACATTCTTCTTACTGGCGATGACCAGGATGTGGTAACGTTGACAAAGAAACACCTCCGTCAGCACTTGGTCACGAAAGATATAGGCTCCCCGAAATACTTTTTGGTAATTGAAATTTCTAGGAAGCCCAACTCCATGGTCCTTTCCCAGCGGAAGTATGCTCTTGATCTTCTAAAAGAGGCATGATTAACTGTTGCTAAACCTGCCCGTTCTCCCATGGCAATTGGGGAAGACAAAACTTGGACAAATGACTCGCCTCTTCTATCCGATTTTACGAGATACCGGCGTCTGGGGGACAAACTCATTTATCTCAAGGTAACCAGACTCGACATCTCTTATGCTGTTGGCAAGGTGAGTCAGTTCATGCAAGCTTCTAGAGAGTGTCATCTACAATCTGCCCTGACGATATTGGAGTATATTAAAGCAGCACCAGGGAAAAGACTCCTTTTTCAGAAGAATGGTCACCTAAGGGTTGAAGCGTACTCTGATTCGAGCTATGCTGATGACAAAGGGGATCACAAGTCGACATCAGATTTCTGCGCATTTGTTGGAGGCAATCTTGTGGGTTGGAAGAGCAAAAAACAGTCTGTGGTCTCTAGGTCCAGTGCAGAGGCAGAATATCGCAGTATGACATCAACCACATGTGAGTTGAAATGGTTACGAGCTCTCATGCTTGATTTAGGAGAGGTGTACAACTATCCTCTTCCTATGTTCAGTGACAATAAGGTTGCGATATATTTCTCCAAAAATCCGGTCTTTCATGAGAGAACGAAGTACATAGAAGTCGACTGTCATTTCATTCAAGAAGAGATCTTGAAGAAACAGATTTGTACGCCGTTCGTCAATTCAGAGAACGAGTTGGCAGACATCTTCACCAAGTCGGTGTCCACTTCTTTTTTCCACATTTGCGACAAGCTGTGCATGATTGATATCTATGCTCCAGCTTGAGGGGGAGTGTTGCAATATGGAGGTCGGGCGGTTTGTTGCTATTCAGAGACCGGGCGGTCTACCGGTTTATTCTGGCCGGTCTGTCTACCAGGCTGTTGCTGTTTGGTATCCCAGCGGTCTGGCTGTTTGTCTCAGACGACTTGGAGACCGGGCAGTCTAGCGGTCTCCTGCGGCGGTTTGATCTTTGTGGCGCTTGTTCTCTCCTCTTGTTGGTTGCCGGGCGGTTAGCCGGCTTGTCTAACCGCCCGGCCTGTCCGGTTTGTTTTTTGTAAAACCGCATATACTTATAAATTTTTAGTCCCACATTGCTTAATTGTAATCTCTCTCATCTCCTCCATTCTATAAAAGCGAGGCTATACCATTGTAATTGATACCTTTTTTGGATAATAAAGTTTACATTACTCCAATTTTTCGGTCTGCTCTTTTCTGTTCGCACACTTAATAAATGACAGTTTAACCCATGTGTTTACGACCGCCACCACTGTGCCAAACGGAGCCTGAATCTTATCTAATGGTGCAAAGTATTATCTTTATGGAAAATTTTAAAAGGTGAGAATAAGTAGGTGGTTAGATGAAAAGAAACAATTTGGACCATGAAATGAATAATATTCATCTGCCTTCAAATAAAGAGGAACCCAATTCCCCATCACAACCCATAGGCCACCTGTTTGCTTGGTTCACAAAACATATATTAACTATTTGGTTTGATAGTATTTTTAAAAATAATATTTATACATTAGCACAAAAATATCTATTGACATTTTATAAATCACATGTAATCACAATCAAGAATCTAGAAATGCCTTTAGATACAATAAAATTTACCAAATACAATATTCTACGAACAAAAACAGCATCAAGTAATACTGATATCTTCATGACACCGACATTTATATAACATAACATAAAGTGCTATAGCTTTTCATGAATTCCGGAGGGGGAACATGCACAAAGGCCCTTCATGAAGGGGAAACATTCAAAATGGCCCTTCATGAAGGGGAAACATGCAAAATGGCCCTTCATGAATTCCTGCAATGCAAACGTTTTAGGCGCTTGTAAAAATATAAATTTTCTTCTTTTCCTTCTTATGAAGGTAAGATCAGCCCGGTTAATAGAATTTTGCATTTCTCTAGCACAGGCCTAGCTCGAACTGTTTCCAACAAGGTGGTTTTGCCATGAGAGCAGAGGCGAAGGGGGGCCGGGATCTGCAGCTTACACACAGAAGGGGTGAGGTTGTGAGACAGTTTTGCTGTTATTAGGTGAAGAAGATGAATAAGAACCGTGGGATTTGCGGATAAGAGAAATTCCTGGGAAGACATAAGGTCATAGGAAAAATAAAACAAGGAAAACAGAAGTAACAAGAAAATAAATCGGGACGTCACACCTCGGGGTCTCGTGGCGTCACACTAGGATTAGATTGCCGGTTCTGGAATCCTCAAGAGAGAAACAAGTGCCGAAACTGAAAATCTCCGCCCCTATTTTTATAATGAGAGGGGTGGTTGGGCACCAATCGTAAACCGTTATGATTGACCGTTACTCTCGAGATCCTAAAATATTAAATACAAGTCCAAAATAAATTAAAACAAATACATAGAGATTGTAAAACGGCGCTCCGGGCGGGCTCGTGGTCTCAAATCGTTGATCCGATCAATGTCTCTAGCACGAGCACATAAATGCGGGCTCCCGTCGAATAGTAGCCCGTAGTCCAACATCGATTCTCATCACTTGGGCATCAAGCATACCTCGATATATTGTATCGTGCATTGTATTAATCTACTCGATTTTTAGTTCGATGATAACGTGTATTTATCAATGCGAGCTGTCACGGTTCCGTTTCGGTTCATGTTCTATTAAAACAGTGAACAAGCCGCTAAGGTAACAGTTTTTCAAATTAGAATCAAAACATTATTTAGTTTGATCGGTTTCGGTTCTTGTTCCGGTTCCATCATAATTTTTAGAACCGTTGTGTCAACGGTTCTGGTAACGGTTCAACAAGAACCAAAATCAAATCGGGCTATAGCGGTTCAGTCCGATTCTATGAGGTTCGGTCTAGTTCCAATCGGTTCCAACAAGAACCAAAAATCAAGCTTGGATAAATGAATGAGGGAGGTCAAAAATAAAACACCGGAGAGGAAAAGTAAACTCGTTTGATTTTTTTGCATGATGGACTTCAAAGTCCTGGGCCTGAACGCAGGAATTTCACGTTATACCAAGATGAACTATTTTTTTGCATAATATAATAAGTTAAAAATTGAAACCACAAAACCGCACCGAATGGTTTGGTTGTCGAGCAGTTCGTTTGTTGCAAAACAAGGTAGTTTGCGGTGCATTTTTCGGCGGTGTAAAACCATCAAAAATGTGTCACACCACTATTATTACAAATAATTTTTTTTATGTTATTGTAATATTCTCATATTTTATTTAAGCAAAAAACATTACATCTTTCATCTATATCAATTTAAAATGCTCCAAATTTAATTTCTCATACTCGAGCACTCCATCAGATTGTCTTGTTTTATTTTATTTGAGGCCAACTTATTTTATTCTTATAGTTAGGTTATTTTATTGTTATGTTCACTTATTTCATTTAACCTAATTGTCTGCCCCCCCAACTTCACGTCTGCCCGTCTCCTTAAGAAAACTCAGAAAAGAGATGATGAGAAGCTCCTAAACCCTTATTTTCTTTGTTAAAGGGGACTCGTGCTCCAATTATTATTGTAAAGAGAGGCCTCAAACCTTGTATATACTTCTTGAATGATAAATTACAAGTATGAATACATTTATATAGGAAAAGAGGAAGGAGAGAAATCCCAATCTAAGATGCGGGACAAATACAAAGGGAGAGAAAAGAGAGAAAAATGGGCCCGTAGATGGGCCCTTAATTAGGCTTTTCTAACACTCCCCCGCAAGCTGGAGCGTACAAGTCGTTGGCACCAAGCTTGGATAAAAATTGGTAGTATAGCGGCCGGGAGATAGCTTTAGTCAGGATGTCAACAACTTGGTTTGTAGCAAGAACATGCTCCAAATCTATCTTCTTTGACTGTACCTTTTCCCAGATAAAGTGACAGTCAACTTCAATATACTTTGTGCATTCGTGAAAGACCGGATTCTTGGCAATATGTATTACTGCTTGACTGCCACAAAATAGGGTCGCTGGTGATGGGAGACGAACACCCAGGTCTCCCAGAAGGCTCTCAAGCCAGGTTAACTCGGAAACAACAGCAGCCATAGCTCGGTACTCGGCTTCAGCAGAAGAGCGAGCAACCACAGTCTGTTTCTTGCTACACCAGGTTATGAGATGTCCACCGAAGTAGGTACATAAGCCAGTTGTGGAACGCCTATCATCAATAGATCCTGCATAGTCAGCGTCAGTGCACTCGACAAGAGATAGAGATGTGGATGACTTGTACACAAGTCCTTGTCCTGGAGCGTTCTTGAGATATCGAAAAATGCGCTCGACAACTTGAAGACGAGATGTCCGAGGATCATGGATAAAACGACTCACGACTCTCACGACAAAAGAGATGTCTGGTTGAGTAACTGTAAGATAGACCAGTTTCCCAACCAAGCATCTATAGTATTCCGGATTTGTAAGCAGCTTATCGGAGTCAGAGCTATGGGCCGAGAGCTTGTGATTGGCGTCCATAGGAGTATCCGCAGGTTTGCATCCAGAATAGCCGACATCACGAAGGAGGTCCATACAATACTTCCTTTGGGATAACACAAGACCATCAGGGCGTCGAGCAACCTCAAGCCCAAGAAAATACCGAAGGTTGCCAAGATCTTTGTTCTGAAAGGCGGAGTTTAACTGTTGCTTGATATGTTGTATCCATGTAGTATCGTCGCCAGTAATGAGGATATTGTCAACATAGACAAGTAGGATCACAGTTCCGGTTGACCGGTGTCGGGTGAAGAGAGAAAAATCAGCCGGTGCAAATTCAGGAGCAGCCTCAGTAGGAGGCGTAACTTTAAGCAGCATTGAGCAGACATCAGGCAACGAAGGAGTCGTCGTGGAAGAGAGGATCTGAGACCGAACACTATGCAGTGGGGAGGAAAACTGGACTTCATCATCGCGATGGTGACAACCTCTTTCTAGGCCCGTTGAGTAGCTAGATCACTAGTTGGAGGCTGATGTTGAATCCAAGCCTCGGCCAGGGTCTTGGCCCGGGCAACGAAAGAGATCATATCGCCGGGAGCACCGGGAGCAAGATTCTGAAGTTCGGAGAGAATATCATATAAGTTCTGAAGACTGTTGTGCATAGAGTAAAAAGAGTGGAGGTCCTCCCACATGGCCTTGGCCGTGTCATGATACATGGTCATCCTGTAGGGCTCGGTGTCCATAGAGTTAAGGAGCCAGGACTGGACCCGACCATCATCGCAAAGCCAGTCATCAAAGGGAGCATCGGGGGTAGTGATGAGTGCGATTATGATAGGCTTTTTTACTATCATAATTGTAATCATGTCCACTATTTTCTGCCTCTTTGTGTAGTAATTTCGCAAAATTAGTTGAAAAATTGTCTTATCATGAATAGGAGAGCACAGTTATGATTTTTGGTTACTCCTTGTATTAAACTATATATTTATCATTTCATTTTTCTAATGCAGGTAATGCCAACCAATAGAACTAAAAGTCTTGGTGCAAACAGAGGAGTTCACGGAGTCAACATGGCTGATGACAGGACAAAAATTTGGCGCACACGGGTAGACACACGGCCATGTCAATACCCGTGTCCTATGTGCCCTGGAACTGAAGAAATTAGACGCAGGAGACAGAGACTCACACGGGTAAGCACACGCCCGTGTGCCTACCCGTGTCCAATTTAAACACGACTGCCAACCAACCCGTGTCTGGAGAACATGAAGAATAACACGACCGTGTCAGTACCCGTGTCATCTGACACGACCCACTACTAGACACGCCTGTTCGTGGGGAACTGCTCTAGAACCGTCAACACGGCCTGACACACGGCCGTGTTGGTACCCGTGTTCGGCTTTGTTTGCTGGGAGACTATAAAATTCCTGTAGAAAAATGAGAGGGGTCTTTTGGATTAGTATTCGTTGGGGAGAACTTCTGGAGCACGAAGTGAAGCATCCAAGAGAAGGATTTGAAGGGTATTTTTGTATGCATTTAATCTTTCATTAATCCATTTTAATCTTTCCTATCTCTTGGTGATTCAACTTTAGTTATCTTTTATTTTGCATGAACTTTAATTTGGAACAATTTGTTAATCATGTATCACCTTGTTTTCATCGAATTTGTGGTAATTTGTTCGTATGTAGGCTTTCAACCAAAGAGATTTCTCCTAATTATGAATTGCTATTTGTTTTCCATGAATTGCAAATCTCTAGATTGAGAAATTGGAAGTTTGTAATGATAGTTACATGTTCATATTTTGGTGTTAAATCTTTTTGTAATTCAAATTTCATGATCAAGAGATATGTTGTTTGGATACTTGGAATACGAATAAATGGATTCATGATATTTTAGAGATAAGATTTCATGAATGTATGTAGTAGATAGGGTGTTTCCACTAATGCAGACTTGAGTATTGTAAATTGTTCGAGAGAAAGTTTACTAACTTAGATTTAGATCTTGAATTGCTCGAGAGAGAATTCGATAGATGTTTACCCTTTACATTACAACAAATTTGATAGTCTTATTATTTCATGATTACGTAAAATTGAGTTAATGAATGAGTATTTCATGTAATTGCTCATAAACTTTTGGCTTTTTATCATCTTGAATTCCCCAATGTTTAATTATCCAAATAGTCATAGTTAGGTTAATTTAGATATAAAATTAATTTTAATTGTTGGTACGATAATAGAGTGAGGGTGAGTACGAGTATTTGAAATGATCCCGTGAAATACGACACGAGATGTAGACTTCTCCTATACTATGGTTGATATGTGCAATTGCCTGAAAGTTAATTCAATATAGGTTATGCACATCTACATAGTTTATTCTAGAGTGTAGAATGAATCCACATCGAGTTATTACTTGTTAGCAAAGGAATTCATCAAGTTTTTGGCGCCGTTGTCGGGGACTCGATTTCATTATTTTGAAAGCCTAAACTTTATTAATCTACCAATTTTTATTTTTTAATGTATAATTGTAAATTAGTTATGGAATAATTATATCACTTAATCTCTGTTTTGTAGTCTGTTAGTCTATGACCAGGGACAGAAATTCTCGGCTAGCACCATTTCATCCTGACCAAGAGCGAATTATCCATAACACCAACCAAAGGGACGTGAGAGTTAATATCACATATATTTCAAACGAACTATTAGAGGAAGAAACAGTTAACCAAGGAGAGAATCATCCAGTAAATTTGGATACCATGACCAACCATAATGAGCAAATTATGTCTGACTTTGCTAGACCTAACCTCCAAGGAACTGAGTCAAGCATCGTTAGACCGCCAATAGTCACCAATAACTTCGAATTGAAGCCTAGTGTCATACAGATGGTTCAAAAATATGTCCGATATGATGGTCTGCAAGATGAAGATCCTAACACCCACTTGGCCGGATTCCTGGAGATATGTGATACATTCAAGATCAATGGTGTTTCCAATGACGCCATTCGATTGCGATTGTTTCCATTCTCGTTAAGGCATAAGGCGAAACAGTGGTTGAACTCATTACCTAGAGGGTCGATTACTACTTGGGATATGATGGTTGGGAAGTTTTTGATGAAATATTTCCCACCGGCAAAGACTGCAAAGCTAAGGAATGACATCTCTACGTTCATGCAATTGAAATCTGAATCGTTGTATGACACATGAGAACGATTCAAGGACCTTTTGAGGAGATGTCTCCACCATTCTTTACCTTCATGGCTTCAGATTCAGACCTTCTATAATGGTCTCAATCCGACCACTAAACAGATGATTGATGCAGCTAGCAGAGACACCTTGAACAACAAGACACCTGAAGCGGCTCAGCAGTTGATAGAAGACATGACGATGAATAACTATCAATGGAGTACCGTACGACAAAAGCCTAGCAAGCCCGCAGGAATTTATGAAGTGGATGCTGTCACCGCCTTAGCCATTCAAGTGGAGAAGCTTCACCAAAAGATGGACAACCTTGCCTTAGCATCACCCTCCATGGCACCTCAATAATGAGACCCTTCATATAGTGGAATGCCTAGTTGTGAACCTTCAGTACAAGAGCATGTTGACTATATGGGTAACAATATGAGACCTCCTTTCAATCAAGCGAACAACCCATATAGTTTTACATACAATCCTGGATGGAGGAACCACCCCAATTTCTCTTGGGGAGGACAAGACAATCAAGGGAAGCAACCCATGTTTGGACAACAACAACAACCGGAACCAAGGAAGCCTACATTAGTAGATGTGCTCACCAAGTTCATGCAAACTACCGATGTAGCCTTCCGGAATCAAGAGGGCTCGATTCGAAATTTAGAGAATCAGATTGGACAGCTTGCAAGGATGGTTTCTGAAAGACAACAAGGAACGCTTTCAGGAAATACTGAGACAAATCTTAGGGAGCATGCAAAAGCCATTCAATTGAGGAGCAGAAAGGAGTTACAAGATCCAAGGATTACGAAGGAAGCGCCCAAGTGGATTCTAGCGGCGAAGGACCAAGCGAGATGAACGTGCAACCGATGGAGTATCAACCAGCATTACCATACCCAGCAAAGCTTAGCAAGGAGTGCATGGATGCGCAGTATGGTAAAATTTTATCTATGTTTAAACAATTACATGTCAATTTACCTTTTTCTGAAATTATTCAAATGCCTAAGTATGCAAAATTTCTTAAGGATTTAATTTCTAATAAAAGGAAAATAGAGGAATTATCTTTAGTAACACTTAGTGAAGAATGTTCTGCTATTTTGCAAAATAAATTACCACAAAAAATTAATGATCCCGGTTCATTTTCAATTCCATGTTTAATCGGAGATTTGCAAGTAAATAAAGTTTAGCGGATTTAGGAGCAAGTATAAATTTATTGCCTTATAAACTATATTTGAAACTAGGTCTAGGAGAACTTAGCCCAACTAGAATGAGTATTCAACTAGCAGATTGATCGGTTAAGTATCCTAGAGGAATAATGGAGGATGTATTGGTTAAGGTAGATAAGTTTATATTTCCTGTTGATTTTGTTATTCTAGATATGAATGAAAATATTGAAGTACCACTTATATTATGTCGTCCATTTTTAGCCACTTCTAGAGCGTTTATTGATGTTTTTGATGGTAAATTAGTTTTACAAGTAGGAGAAGATGAAATCACTTTTCAAATTGGCAATACTATGAAACAATCTTTAGATAATGATGATTATTGCTATTTTTCTCATTATATTGATAATGTTATGCCTTCTATAAATTCTAATTTTTATTGTAGAGATCCTTTAAAAATTTGTATTACAAACTGTTATCTAGAAGAAGAAAAAAATAAAGATATTGTTGAACATTTATTTTTTCTAGATAATAGTGTGGCGATGAATAAAACGACTGAATATAGTTTGATTACTCAAGGAGATCATGAAGCTCTTAAAAATAATACTAAGAATCCACCAATAGTAGAACTTAAAAAATTACCGGATCATCTTGAGTATGCATTCTTAGGAACTAATTCTTGTTATCCAGTTATTATTTCCTCTAATCTGTCTAATACTGAAAAAAATAAATTAATAACTGTCTTGAAGAAATGTAAAGGTGCAATAGCATGACAAATATCTGATATAAAAAGTATTAATTCTAGTTTTTGCACTCACAAAATCCTTTTGGAAGAAAACTATAAATCTTCTATTCAACCGCAGCGTAGGATAAACCCGAGTATGAAAGAGGTAGTCAAGGCGGAGATTGTTAAGTTGTTAGATGCTGGTATTATATACCCTATTTCGGATAGTTCATGTGTTAGTCCTGTCCAAGTCGTTCCTAAGAAGGGTGGTCTAACAGTGGTAGCTAACAATAAGAATGAGTTAATTCCTACGTGAACGATAACATGTTGGCGTGTCTGTATTGACTATAGGAAATTAAACGATGCCAATAGGAAAGACCATTTCCCTCTGCCTTTCATTGGCCAAATATTAGAACATTTGTTAGGACATTCCTATTATTGTTTTCTAGATGAACTTTCTGGATACTTCCAAATTCCTATAGCATCAGAAGACCAGGAGAAAACAACATTTACTTGCCCATTCGGTACATTTGCCTATAGACGTATGCCTTTCGGGTTATGTAATGCACCCGCCACTTTTCAAAGGTGCATGCTAGCCATCTTTAACGAATATGTTGAGGATATCATGGAAGTATTTATGAATGATTTTTCTGTTTTTGGTGACTCGTTTAATCTATGTTTGAATAATTTAGAGAAAGTTCTTAGGAGGTGTGAGGAGACTAACCTAGCGCTTAGTTGGGAGAAGTGCCATTTCATGGTTAAGGAAGGGTTAGTGCTTGGCCATAAAATCTCAAGCCAAGGAATCCAAGTAGATATAGCGAAAATTGAGACCATCGAAAAGTTATCACCGCCAACCTCCGTCAAGGCAGTGAGAAATTTCTTAGGACGTGCGTGGTTTTACTGCCGGTTTATTAAGGACTTCTCTAAAATAGCTAAACCACTTACCAGGCTATTAGAAAAAGACACCTTTCATTTTTGAACAAGAGTGTCTACATGCCTTTGAGTTTTTTAAAAAGAGATTAATTAATTCTCCTATTATGATCGCGCCCGATTTTAATCAACCATTTAAGATCATGTGTGACACTAGTAGTTTTGCGGTAGGGGCTGTTTTAGGACAACGCCGAAACAAACACTTTCATCCTATATACTACGCTAGCAAAATATTTAATAATGCACATGAGAATTATACAACTACAAAAAAAGAACTCCTAGCAGTGGTATTCACCTTCGATAAATTTAGATCCTATTTAACATTATCTAAAGTGGTCGTATATACCGATCACTCTGCCCTAAAATATTTATTAGCCAAGGCGGAAGCCAAGCCTCGTTTAATCCGTTGAGTTCTCTTATTACAAGAATTTGATTTAGAAATTAGGGATAAACGAGGAGCAGAAAACTTAGCGGCAAACCATCTTTCACATTTAGAAAATCTACTACGATCAATGTTAGATGAATCTGAAATTTCTGATACATTTTCTGAGAAATCACTATTTGCCATATCTACAAATATACATCTTGATTATCCATGGTTTGCGGATTATGCAAACTATCTTGTAGCTAAGGTTCTTCCAAAAAAATTTTCATACCAGCAGAAAAAGAAATTTTTCTCTGATTTGAAATATTACTTTTGGGAGGACCCCTTTCTTTTTCGGATATGTGCAGATTCCGTTATACGAAGGTGTGTATCAGCGGAGGAAGGTTGGAAAATTTTGGAGCAATGTCATTCAGGCCCTGCCGGTGGTCACTATGGAGCAAATCGCTCGACAAAAAAGATTCTTAATTCTGGTTTTTATTGGCCCCTTCTATTCAGGGATGCCCAAAGGTATGTGCTTTCATGTGATTCTTGTCAGAAAGCAGGTAATATTTCTAAATTACATGAAATGCCACAAAAATATATTCTTGAATGTGAAGTATTCAATGTGTGGGGGATTGATTTTATGAGACCATTTCCAGTTTCTTTTGGGAATAAATATATTTTAGTAGCTGTGGATTATGTATCGAAGTGGGTTGAAGCACAAGCTTTGCCTACTAATGATAATAGAGTAGTAGTCTGATTTTTAAAATCCTTATTTGCACGATTTGGCACACCACGTGCACTTATTAGCGATAGGGATTCACATTTCTGTAATTTGTAGCTAGATAAAGTATTGGAAAAGTATGAAGTTACACATAGGATAACCACTCCTTATCATCCGCAATCTAGTGGTCAAGTTGAAGTTTCCAATAGAGAGCTTAAGAGGATCCTAGAAAAATCTATAGAAGGGAATAGGAAGCAGTGATCTAGAAAACTTAACGATTGTTTGTGGGCATATAAGACCGCCTTCAAAACACCTATAAGGACCACCCCCTTTAGATTAGTCCATGGCAAATCCTGTCACTTGCCTATAGGATTAGAACACAAGTCGTATTAGGCGATACGCTCTTTGAATTTTGATACTAATTCTATAGGGGAGAAACGTAAACTTCAACTTAACGAGTTAGATGAGTGGAGAACCATGACCTATGAGAACTCCAGGATTTATAAGGAGAATACCAAGCTATTTCATGACCGTCACCTTCGCAAACCCAAGACATTTCAGAAAGGTGACCAAGTCCTCCTTTTTAATTCCCGTCTTCGTTTATTCCCAGGCAAGTTAAGGTCTAAGTGGTCCGGACCCTTCAAGGTTAAAGAAGTCTTCCCCTACGACACCATCGAACTTACCCACCCTGAGAAGGGAGATTTTAAGGTTAATGGACACCGACTGAAGCCTTATTATGGTGAACTCCCTAAAGACTTCGCTCGTCAAGAGACCTGCCTCCGTCTAGATTAGGATTATAAAAATATAGTAATGTTCATAAGTTCTAAATTTTTTAATATAAGTATAGTTATAAGAAAAAAATTTAAGTTATAAGAAAGAACAACAAAATTTCTGAAATTAATTTCACTAAAGGAAGAATTCGAGTTTTAGAAGTGCACACGGGTCACCACACGCCCGCGTGGGTGGCCGTGTGCTCAACACAGCCTCAAGCCCAGCCGTGGCACTTAAATCTGGAATAGGACGATTTCATCCCGAGCACCACACGGGTTCACACCAACCCGTGTGTCTGGCCGTGTCATATGGCGTCTCTTCGCTCGACGATCGTCGAGACCATTGTGTCGACACATCCGACACGCCCATGTCGGATGGTACACGCCCGTGTCGCCCACCAACCCGTGTGTTTTTAATGCGCTGTGCCAGATCAGACACGGGTCCACACACATCCGTGTGGTGGACCGTGTCCGCCTGGCGCGCTGTTTTCTATCAGTTTGACCGCACGGCCCCCCACAGCCCGTGTTTCACGAGGCTGAGATTCCTCAACACGGGTACACACATGGCCGTGTGCGCACCCGTGTTCGCCTACTATATAGGGGCCGTGTCCTCTCCTTCCTTTCCATCTCCTGATTACAGCCAATCCTCCCGTTTCTTCCAAGACCAGAGCTCGGTTTGAGTGTTCTTTGCCTCAAAAATTCGCGGATTCTCCTCCTCTACTCAATCTTCCCTCCGTGATAACCATTTTTTATTTATGATTTTACTCTACTTCTCCTCCCTCTCCGCTCTTTTCTCCACGTCCTTACTCCCATTTTCATTTTCAAACTAAACATAACAAAAATCTTTTACTTTTCTCCATAGATAATGTCTTCCGGAAGAGGCCAAGGCGGTCGCCGTTGTCGACCGGAGCTCCAGGCTCTATCTACGGAGCGACGCGACGCTGCTGTGCCGCTAGTGTTCACCGATCCTGCGCATTCCGCCCGTTACAACCGCCAACAATCAACGAAATTTCAAGACATCCGCACCATTGATTGGAGTGTATTAGAAGAAATAAACTTAGCGGGGGATGTCCGAGAATTAATTTCTGTATTGGGTTGGGAGAAATTCTTTGCGATAGAAGAGTTAGGCTTTAAGGAACTCACACTCGAGTTCCTATCCTCATTTTACTTAAATATTAGGCCTAATCTGATTGATTCTGATCGCGAGCACGAGGGGGTCATCTCCTTTCGAGTAGGGGGCACCTTTTACACACTTACCCTGCTCCAGTTCACCCAATACCTAGGGGTGTATGAGGCGACTTTCCTCTTTAGTGCCGCTTACTCCGACCTTCATTTCAACCTCCCCTCTCGCGATCTTGCCGGCGGTATCTGGGCTCGGCTCGCTTTTGACCTTAGTCCATATGAGGCCAAGAGGTCAAAGGCGTCCCAGTTATATTCCCCCGCCATCCATTACATTCGCCACCTCCTGAGCCATACTTTGAGCGGCCGGGGCGAAAGCTCCGGCGTTGTCAGTCGGCAGGACTTGCTGCACCTCTATAGCATGTCGTCTCGTTATCCTCTCCACATAGGCTTCCTACTCGCCCAGTTCATCCTCCACCAGGCCGACACCCCCCGCATAGGGTCTATTTGTGTAGCACCCTACATCACTCGCCTGGTTAAGAACATGAGCATCTTATCAGCACTCCCCCCGATGACAGTGGCCGCGAAGACCGTGCCCATCACGATGGCCAGCCTTCGATCCTTCCGCCTCGTCACCGCCCGTCAGGGCCGAGGAGGCATCACATATTCGATTGCGAGGCGTGGACCGCACGCACTGGACGACACTGATGACGAGGTGGATCCTGACCTCGATGTGCCTCTGGAGCCTCCGCCCCATTCCACTTAAGATCAGGGAGAGTCTTATACTGCTCCCCCTCCACCTTGTTCGCGGTATTCGCGGGAGTTCCGACATTTCTTTGACACCGAGCTCTCGCCGCACTTACAACGTATCGAGGCGGCGCAGACGCGGACGGAGGACCTCCTCATCCAAATCAGGGACCACTTGGGGATCACTCCTAGAGAGCTGACAGCTCCTGGCCAGCCACACTTCCCCGACGACCAGACCGACCAGCCGCCTTACTTTTGACATGTATATGTGTATTGTAGTATTTCTTTATTTCTATTAATGTATTTCATATATTATATATGATTTCATGTCCGCTCCTGGTTCCTTCATGTACTCTTCTATTTTGATGATAACAGTTTTTTTTATTATTCTTAGTGAAATTACTTTTTCAGCACTTTACATTGCAATGAGGACATTGCAAATTCTCAGTCTGGGGGTGGATATTCTTTCTTTCATTTTATAATTATTGTGATGTACATGGTTACAATTGATAATAATTTTGCTATCATAACACTCAAGTTAGTTATACCCCCTAAAAAAAAATTTTTATTGACTTTTGTTACTCTTTTAAGCTCTCATTATTCATTCAGTTGAGATTATCACTATTTAATTTAACTTCGCTCGCTGATTAACATGAATTAATGTAGACTCATAGAGGTTTCAACTTTGTTGATTCGTAATTAAGTACATAAATACATTAGCTTAATCTTCTCTATATAATTTATTGTTAAGATTAATCCTCTATATTATTAACAATCAATCAATATATTTTAGAAAATATAATTATCTATAGTAATGTGAGTCGATGAGTGTAACATTTCTATAATTTGGTATTAGGGAATTAAAATGAAAGATACTCTCTATTGATGTCTAGCACTTACCCTCTAGCGATCCTCAAAAATGTTGCATAAGTTAACTAGTGAGGGCGGAAATGACTTAGGCCTCCTTTTAGATAGCTTGAGCCTTGCAAACCCAAAACCTTAAATATTATACCCTTGCACACCCAATTTGGACCTAATCCCTATCATTTTGAAACTCTACCACTAAAAGTCACTAAAGCCAAATCCTTACCTATTAGTACACCTATCATTGAGCTCTTCATGAAATGAGTTTGTTCGTAGTGATACGTGGTCTGAGTGCGTGTATACCTGCACCCACTCAGAATGATCCCTACTATGAACCCCAAAAAAAGAGTGAAGAGAAAAAAAAGACATAGTGATACGTGACCTGAGTGCGTGTATACCTGCACCCACTCGGAATGATCCATACTATGGCCTCTTGGTTAAGAAAAATAAATATTTAGAGTATCCTTCAAAAATGTGGGAAGTATACTAATTGCAAAGTCTGGGGGTATTTTTATAACACTAACGTATGTTAAGGTATTTTCCAACAAAAGGCTCAATCGAGATTATGTGTGAAAGAAAAGAAAACAGAATCCATTAAATTTATCTTTGATTAGCTCACCTATAATTTTCTATCCTAAGCCAAAAAGGCTACACCATAATACAAGTCCTAAGGATCCGACCTCACTAAGTCTAACTAGTGCCGTGGAGAAGGTGTGAAAAGGGTAAGTTCATGACTATCAATATGGGTACTTATAAGTTTTGAAATACTAATACGTATTTTATTGAGATTGTTATTTTCTCCTCACATTTGTCATAGATGACTATACCTTTATTTCTATGAAAGAGTGAAAGATAGTTAAAAGATATATTGGAGGAATTTTAAGATAAATTTATACTTAGAAACGTCTGCTAAACTATTTCCTATACGATTACATCATCAAAGTCCCATTTAAATTCATAGCAACCAGTGTGCAGAGATAAATTTATTTATTGGTAACCCAAGTGTTTGAATTAGTTTGCTTAGGGACAAGCAGACATCTAAGTCTAGGGGTATTTGATGAGTGCGATTATGATAAACTTTTTACTATCATAATTATCATCATGTCCACTATTTTCTGCCTCTTTGTGTAGTAATTTCGCAAGATTAGTTGAGAAATTATCTTATCATGAATATGAGAGCACAGTTAGGATTTTTGGTTACTCATTGTATTAAGCTATATTTTTATCATTTCATTTTTCTAATGCAAGTAATGCCAACTAATGGAACTAAAAGTCTTGGAGCAAACAGAGGAGTTCACAGAGTCAACATGGCTGAGGACAGGACAAAAATTTGGCGCACACGGGTAGACACACGACCATGTCAATACCCGTGTCCTATGTGCCCTGGAATTGAAGAAATTAGACGCAGGAGACAGAGACTCACACGGGTAGGCACACGCCCGTGTGCCTACCCGTGTCCAATTTAAACATGACTGCCGACCAACTCGTGTCTGGAGAACATGAAGAACAACATGGCCGTGTCAGTACCCGTGTCATCTGACACGGCCACTACTAGACACGCCTGTTTGTGGGGAACTGCTCTAGAACCGTCAATACGGCCTGACACACGGCTGTGTTTGTACCCGTGTTCGACTTTGTTTGCTAGGAGACTATAAAATTCCTGTAGAAAAATGAGAGGGGACTTTTGGATCAGTTTTCGTTGGGGAGAACTTATAGAGCACGAAGTGGAGCATCCAAGAGGAGGATTTGAAGGGTATTTTTGTATGCATTTAATCTTTCATTAATCCCTTTTAATCTTCCCTATCTCTTGGTGATTCAACTTTAGTTATCTTTTATTTATTTTGCATGAACTTTAATTTGGAACAATTTGTTAATCATGTATCGCCTTGTTTTCATCGAATTTGTGGTAATTTGTTCGTATGTAGGCTTTCAACCAAAGAGATTTCTCCTAATTATGAATTGCTTATTTGTTTTCCATGAATTGCAAATCTCTAGATTGAGAAATTAGAAGTTTGTAATGATAGTTACATGTTCATATTTCAGTGTTAAATCTTTTTGTAATTCAAATTTCATGATCGAGAGATATGTTGTTTGAATACTTGGAATAAGAATAAATGGATTCATGATATTTTAGAGATAAGATTTCATGAATGTATGTAGTAGATAGGGTGTTTCCACTAATGCAGACTTGAGTATTGTAAATTGTTCAAGAGAAAGTTTACTAACTTAGGTTTAGATCTTGAATTGCTCGAGAGAGAATTCGATAAATGTTTACACTTTACATTACAACAAATTTGATAGTCTTATTATTTCATGATTACGTAAAATTGAGTTAATGAATGAGTATTTCATGTAATTGCTCATAAACTTTCGGCTTTTTATCATCTTGAATTTCCCAATGTTTAATTATCCAAATAGTCATAGTTATGTTAATTTAGATCTAAAATTAATTTTAATTGTTGGTACGATAATAGAGTGAGGGTGAGTACGAGTATTTGAAATGGCCCTGTGGAATACGACATGAGATGTAGACTTCTCCTATACTATGATTGATAGGTGCACTTGCCTGAAAGTTAATTCAATCTAGCTTATGCCCATCTACATAGTTTATACTAGAGTGTAGAATGAATCCGCATCGAGTTATTACTTGTTAGCAAAGGAATTCATCAGGTAGCTCTGATCAAGTGGTGAAGAAGACCCTTTGTCTGCAAAACACGACGAACATAGTGAACCCATTCGACGAAATTCCGTTTGTCGGTAAGAGAAATGGTAGTAATCCGTAGCTCATCAAGAAGTTCGGGAACCGCAGCAGGCGCGCGAGCAAGAGGAGAAGAGGTAGCAGCGGAATGTTCGGAAGCTATGCGGCTAGAGAAGGAGGCCGGGCGGCTAGCAAAGGAAGCCGAACGGTTAAGCAGAGAGAGGCCGGGCGGCTAGAGAAGGAGGCCGGGCGGTTAGAGAAAGAGGGCGGGCGGCTAGCAATGGAAGCCAGACGGTTAAGCAGATGGAGAAGCCGGGCGACTAGAGAAGGAGGCCGGGTGGCTGAGAAGAGGAGACCAGGTGGTTAGATAAGGAGGCCGGGCGGCTAAGAAGAGGAGGCCGAGTGGCTAGAAAAAACGGCCGGGCGGCTAGGCAAAGAGGCCGGGCGGCTAGGCAAAGAGGCCGGGCGGCGAGAGAGAAGGAGACCAAAGAGAGAGGCCGAAGAGAGGGGCCGGTCGGGTGACTAGCAAAGGAATCCCTGGAGGCTAAGCAGAGAAAGTAGGCGCACGGTCTCGACGGACACACCAGCGACAAAGAAATGTTGCGACCAGGATGCGGCTCAGAAAAAAAGGGAAGCAACACGACTAGATAGAAGGCGAAGCCGGCAGCGGAGAGAAGAAGGAAACCACACGGTCACAGCGGGGCACACCAGCGACAAGAGAGGTCGCGACCAAAAAATACGGAGCCCGAAGAGAGGAAAGAGGCCGCGACGATCACAAAAGCTGACCGCGCGACAAGCAAGCCACAATTAAGGAAACAAACCAGGTGGGAAAGAACAAACCACAACAAGAATGGCCGCAGTTTAGGAGAGCAAGCCGCAGAACCCGCAGCGAGAAGAACCAAACCAGGGCCCACGATGGCGCGAGGGAAAAGCTATAAAAGGAGAGGAGAGGAGAGGAGAGGAGAGGAGGGTGGAGCCACGTAGCAAGATGCAAGAAGGGATAGAGAGACCCCGAAAGGCGGACGAGAGACCGCCAGAGAGGAGTTCGGGGTGGTTAGAAACCAGAGACCGCCAGAGGAGAGCTCGGGGCGGTTAGAAAACAGAGACCGCCAGAGGGGAACTCGGGGCGGTTAGAAAATGCATACTAGGTATACCGAAGGAGAAGACCGGTGGTTCTGATACCATGTAAAGAGAGGCCTCAAAGCTTGTATATACTTTTTGAATGATAAATTACAAGTATGAATACATTTATACAAGAAAAGAGGAAGGAGCGAAATACTAATCCAAGATGTGGGACTAATACAAAGAAAGAAAAAGGAGAGAAAAATGGGCCCCTAGATGTGCCCTTAATTAGGCTTTTCTAACAATTATCTTTATTCTATTCATCGAGAGGAACTCACATTCAAATCTTCGTCTGTAATATCTTCTTCGAGAGGGCCTCACATTCCAATCATCTCCAGCGAGTACAAGTTATCTTCATTCTTCCACATCTTTGTCGTCTCCTATTCGGCTAGTGGTTCCTTCCTCTTCGACTCTACCTAAACAATGATTGCAAGTATTCATGCTAGAAACCGATCTTGTATTATCCTTCCTCTTCGATACTTCTTTGACAAATATTAAATAATATTCAGAATTTGATTTCATGACTTCTGAGAGCTGAAAGTGAACCGTGGACCTCCAATCTCCATTCAAAAAGTTCAATGATTACAATCGTGTAATAAAATATAATAATAATAATAATAATAATAATAAATGTGTCGCGGTTCGGTTCTGCTTCGGTCCGGTTCAGATCGGGTATAAAAATCTTGAAACCGCTTGAGTCTTGTATGTTGCGGTTTCGGTTCCGGCTCCGGTCTGGATAATAAAATGAAAGAACCATATCCAGACCAATGTTGTTCACGGTTCCAAAATTCAAACCGGAACCCGAATAATTCGCAAACGGTTCGATCCGGTTCTTTGCAGTTCCAGTTCAGCTCTGATTCGATTTACGATTTTCGGTTTTAAGTGACAGTTATTAGACAGTAATGATAATGATACAACAGTCATTATCATACTTGCTGCTATCCCATAATTTTATTTTTATTTCGTCTTAAAACCCATGAAGTGGAGCCTTGGCGCATATCGGTTGACGTGTTGCTGTGTGACCTTGAGTTTGTTGGAACCCCAGTTATGATTTGGGCAAGGATCACAATTAGGTTTTCTTAGATTGACCCAAAATATATAGTCTTGGGTCATAGGTTCATTTCCAGATTTGCCTTAGATTAATTCCAAGAAATACAATCAGTCAGAAAATCAGTTCGACGATAGTCGAACTCAGTTCGACGAAAGTCGAACTCAGGTCGACGAACTCTGGTCTCAAGCAAGAAGTTCAGCTCGATGAATTCCAGCAGAGCTCGACGAACTCCGAGCTCAGGTCGACGATCGCTAAACTCAAGATCAACAAAGGAACCAGATTGTGTCGACACACAGAGGAATTGTGTCGACACACAGAATAACTGTCGACACCAGAAGTCAGCTGTTTCGACACAGAACAATTGTGTCGACACACAGAATAACTGTCGACACCAACTGTGTCGGCACCTGAAGCCAACTGTGTCGACACACAGGACTTGTGTCGAGACACTCAAGACAGCTCGACGAACTCCAAGTTCAGGTCGACGATCTATGCGAAATCAGTTACAGTTAGCAGTATTAATTGAGGATTAATTACAGTCAATAATAATAGCCATTCAAACGGACAGTTACAGATTGGATTAATTATGGATCAATTCCCAATGCATCTTCTACTCTCGGGAACATTTGTTCCGCCAACAAGGCCAAGGAATTTGAATGTCTGATATATACAGAGACAGAGAAGTAAAAAGGATAAGCACACAAAAGGACACACAGGACACACAGGGACATAGTGACAGGAAAGTGATAACAGTGACAGACAGTGATCAACAAGTAGAACACTCAGGGCAATATCATCAAAGTAACTAGAAGCCCTAAAACAGAGAAGTGACATCAATCAGAAGAAGAGGAACATCCATTCAATATCAAGAGTCTTCTTCTTCCTTATACTCTCCAGGATATTTCAAGGACAACAAACAACATATCAGTCAAGAAGTTCCTGAATCTCTGCTAGTCAAGGCTGCAAGCTTGAAGGCCTATCACCCTGAAGCAAAGCTCCTCATTCCCTGAACCATTGAACATCTCAGGGGGAGCCCTTTGCTAACATCAATATCCACTAGTCTTCTCTCTGATTATTGACAGAGAAGACACCATCATCTCTTCCCCCCACTGTGTAAAGGGTTGTCATCTCCCTTCAAAAGTGATTCCTGGTTCACAAGTCTCCTTCCAAAAGACTTGAGGTTTGGTTTTTGAGCACCTGATTAAAAGCTCATTGGTGTCAGACACCTGATCAAAAATCTGAGTGGATTCCTAACAGGGTGGTAGAAGAGTGGATGTACCTAGGTTGGGGAACCACTATATATCCTTGTGCCTTTTGTGTTGCTTGGTCTTCTTGATTTATTTTTGTGCTGTGATTTGCTTTACTTAGTATATAACTCTAATTAGTTAAGTTAAGATCTATCCCCATAACTTTCAATTGGTATCAGAGGGGGTAACTTTCAATTGGTATCAGAGCGGGTTACTTTCAATTGGTATCAGAGCGGGTTACTTTCAATTGGTATCAGAGCGGGTTACTTTCAATTGGTATCAGAGCGGGTTACTTTCAGAGTTCACGGGTTCGAGTCCTGGAAGCAGACTCTTGCGAAAATGCATTGTAAGGTTTGCCTATATTTCACCCTTGTGGTGGGACCCTTTCCCGGACCCTCGCTTCGCGGGGATTCCTTTGTGCATTGGGCTGCCCATTTTTTTTCTCTTCTTAAAACCCATCTCCCCTCATTATTTTCCTGATTTATCTTCCAATCATCTTTAATTTTGTTTGTGCTTTATTTTAAGTAATTGATAATCCTACATCAAAGTTGGCTATTTGTAACACACTTTTATTCATAAATCACAAAATTATATTTGTACCTAAGGTTGTTATTCCTGCCCCTCAAAAAATTATATAAATTGATTTTTTTAGATAAATTGAGCATATATATTAAGAGTTCAACACAAATAATTTAATCTAAGTTAGTTTATGAGCTAATTCGATATATCTTTCCCCAAAATAAAGTTGTTCCAAAAAGACATCGAAATACATATATTCAATCTAACATAATCTTGATCTATAATATCCAATTAGTAGCCATTTCCCAAAAAAACCTAAAAAAAATAAAAGAAAACAACAATTAACAAACATAGAGATAGTAAAAACCGTAAACATTCATATTTAGTGGTGCGTACCTTATAATTTAAATCTTTAAAATTCTTTAACCATCAATCATGTAAACCTCTAAAAATCTCTCAAAATTGCATTACGAAAGCGAAAAATTTTGTGCTATCATATGATTAAAAAAAAACTAATAAATAAACAAATTTTAGTAAATATTCATACCTTATCATTAAAAAAGACGCAAGCTATGCATTCTTCTGCTTGTTGTTCATGGTATCTCGTCCAAACAAAATATACCGGTGGCATTGTGTCCAAACTCACAGGAGCAAAAATGACACGTCAAACGAACCCTAAAACACAACTACATTCATACATGTGTCGTCAAACTTTAGCAATCATGAATGCTTAATTTCAGAAAGTAAAATTTGAGCTAAAAAGACCTCCATAATACGCCATTTTCACATCGCCATCGCTCAAACCCCACAACTATCGCAAAGAGATCCTCAGATATAAAACCAACATGTTTTTTCTTTAAGGCTCCGTTTGGGGGGTTTATTTTCACCGGTCAAGCGGTCACGACCGCATGAATCGGATCATAATTAAGGTCCGGTTCATGCGGTCGTGACCGCTTGACCGGTGAAAATAAGCTCTCCCAAATGAAGCCTTAATTCCATCACATGCCGCAGATTTGTTTATCTCTTGCTTGCTGTGTATCAGGCTATGGCTGGGTTCATGGGTCAAATCATGCAAGGATCTGTTTTATTCAATCCTTCACAGATCATATTAACAGCAGGCTTAACTCCTGCAATAGAGGCACTTGGCTTCTGTCTCGGAGACCCTGGGGATGCCTTCCTTGTTCCTTCTCCATATTATTCAGGGTGATTTCTCTTTTACTTTTCACAAAGTTTTCGTCTTTTTACCACACACACAATAAATCCAACTGATAGAATCGTATTCTCTAGTTTCGACCGGGATATGAACTTACGAATCGGGATCGAGCTAATACCAGTTCCCTGACGAAGCACTGATAACTTCAATCTAAGCATTTCTGCGCTCAAAAGGGGATACAAGCAGGCAAAAAAGCGAGGAATAAAAGTCCGTGCTGTTCTTTTTTCGAACCCTTCTAATCCCGTGGGCAATCTAATTTATCGGAAAACACTACGATCTTCTAAACTTTATTACAAAGAGGAACCTTCATCTAATCTCCGACGAAATATATACCGGTTCAATCTATGGCACCGAGGGATTTGTGAGTGTTGCCGAACTTCTAGATACCGAGGATTTTGACAAGAGCAGGGTTCATATAGTGTATGGATTGTCTAAGGATCTGTCTCTTGCGGGATTACGAGTGGGAGTGATCTATTCATATAATGCAAACGTCCTCGCAACAACTTCCAAGCTAGCGCAGTTCTGCGGAATTTCAACACCCACGCGGCGGCTGCTCATTTGGATGCTTTCGGATACTGAGTTTTTGAACAAGTACTTGAAAATAAATCGTGAGAGACTTGAGAAAATGTTTGCCCTATTTTCTGAGGGGGTAAATCAGCTCGGCGTGAAGTGTTTTATGAGCAGTGCAGGATTCCACCGCTGGGCAGACATGAGCAAGTTTCTACGATCATACATCGAGAGAGGCGAGCTAGAGCTTTGGGAGAATCTTCAGAATTCAGGAAAGGTTAATATTATGCCGGGATTGTTGTGCCACTGCATTGAACCTGGGTGGTTTCGGTGCTGCTTCGCGACGCTGATTGAGAGTGATATTCCGGTGGTGATGGGGCGAATCAGAGTTCTTAGAAGTCATAAAGCCGGATGATGAAATGTCATGCTACATTTGGGGAATAATTTTTGGTGCTCTGTATTCATTATTGTTTGAAACCATGTGTTCATTTTAGAGGGCAAATCACTGAGATTTTTGTGCAGATACATTATTATCTTGCAGGGTAGAAATCTATCTTTAAAGACCGCGCCACTTTGTCATGGATTTGTCTCTCTTTAAGCTATTGTGCTGTCATAGCTCTTTTGTGTCACTCTACGTAGCCTAGTCAAGTCAGCCTCTTCCTGCAAGATCTTGGTGGTGATGAAGAAAGAGTGGAGAAATAACTCAAGTGAAAATGCTAGAAGGCCTATAAGGGGAAGATCTGTCCTCACTTCCATCATTGAGTGTTTAGAGCTTAATATGTTAGTGAGTCTCCTCTTGCGTGGGTTGAGTGTGCTTGTGAGCATTGAGTGTTGATTATTTTTTTATGTCTTGATCTTTTGTATGCCTAGTTTAATTGTCTTGTAACTTTATTCAAAAGGTTAATCAAAAGATTTCGTTCATTACGCTGCATCATTGAAGGCTTGGTTAGCAGAAGGTTGTGGAAAGCCTACCAAGTGTTGCACGCACTTAGGCTCTGTACAACCCCATATTCGTTGGGTGAGACCTAGATGCCCGAAAGATCAGGATTGAGCCGGCCTTGGGCTAGTTTTGGGCTAAAAACGGATCAGACAAATCAATAGTCGAAAGGGTTCCCGCCCGGGTAATGCGGGAAGGTTTGCGCCTATGCGAGCGGGATCCCTTCAGCTCCTGGCGTTGAGTGAGGCTTTGCCACTCAACGCCATTTAGCCCCTGGCGTTGAGTGAGGCTCTGCCACTCAACGCCTCTTTTAATTCTTGGCGTTGAGTTACGCCACGCCACTTGGCGCTCTCAATGCCTCACGATTTGTGCCTAGGTTCCTTATAGGGAGAGCCGGGAGGGTCTATAACCAAGGGCAGACAGAAGGCCTACAAAATAGCGGAAGGGTTTCCGCCCAGCGAGATCCCGAGGAGAAATTACCTAGATGCCCTTTGGCCTGCATTTAGCTCCTCAGAACAGCGGAGTTACGCTATTGACATGCCAAGGTGGGCTGCAAATATCCTTTTAGAACAACAGAGTTACGTTGTTGGCAGACCAGATACTGGAAGCCTATAAATATGACCCACATGGTATCTCAGAAGACAAGCTTTCTCATTTTCCAAAAACCAGTTTGTGCTTTCTGAGGTGCTCCTAGCCCAGCAATTAGCTAAGGAGGGGAAACGCTCAAAGAACTTGCGGGTTAGTGGAGGGACCTCCCAGCTGAGGCTTAGAGTCGGTTCTTGGTTCTTTGTTACTAGTCAGGGGATTGAGAGAAGTGGGTGTCGGCTACACCCCAAGGTCTGAACTCTCGTTGAGGCTAGTTTTTGGCTTCAACATTTTCTGGTGCGGTGATCGTGGACCGTAGCTGATACAAGATAATCTCAAGCTAAGTCTCATGGCTGGAGATGAAGGCGAAGGAGCTGGTTCAGGAGGTTCTTCCTTTCGGGGAAGTAGGGTGACGTTGGGAATGTTGGGGGACTTCTGGCGGGAAGTCCTGCAGACCATCCACTTGGCCTTCTCGGCAAGAAGCGAGTGGGCGACGCCCTCGGTTCTGGTGGTTGCATCCCCCATCACTGGGCGAAAATGATCCTAGGCAGCGTCCCGGGAAGGAGGTTCTGACAGAGGTTGCCGAGAGGGATGTTGCCGGGCGAGAACTTTTTCCCAGGCAGGTCTGTGCGGATAGGGCTAGCAAGCTGAGGTCACGGGACGTGCCCTCTCGACAGACTGTGGGCGGGAGCCCTTTTAGTGAGCTTATCAACTCGGCTCCGGTTACAGGTGGGTTTCGGGAGCTGGACATGTCCTGCTATACAGGAAGAGATGACCCTGTGGATCATGTGCAGTGGTTCGAGGATGCCGTTTCCATAAGGCAAATGTCGGACGCCTTCAATTGTAGGCTCTTCAGCCATCACTTTGAAGGAGAAGGCCAGGGACTAGTTCCACCAGTTTCCTGTGTGTTCAATCTATTGTTTTAAGGATCTGCGACGCGGGTTCTTGCTGAGGTTCTCGACATCAAAGAAGAGGAAGAAGAGTGCGGAGTTCTTGTTTGCCATCAAGCAGAAGCCGAAAGAGGGGCTGAGACGCTATGTGAATAGGTTCCAGGAAGAGATTTGCAGGTTCAGGAGATGTCGGGGTACACCATGATGCTTGCTTTCACCCTAGGGTTGAATCCAAATTTCTTTACCATGGAGCTGAAGAGAGTTCCCCCCTCTCCTTCGAGGAGCTGATGGAGAGGGCGACAAAGGAGATCGAGATTGAGGCGGCCAATCCGGCGTTCGCTAAGAAGCTAGCCAAGTTGGCAGAGGATGATGAGAAAGAGTCAGGAGCAGGGAGATAGAGAGAGCAAAGAGAGGAGAGAAGAAGGGAGGAATCCCGAGGACAGTGGCAGTACCAAGGTTAGGGGCAACGCGAACCGAACAACAGGTTGGGCTGGAGGCCCCAAGAAGGTCACCCCTAGGGGGAGGGTGGTGGTTTACAAGGAAGGGAAAACTTCCGCGAGCAAAGGAGTTTCAATCAGCCGGCCTGGAGGCAGGGACAGAGGGCCCCCTCCCTCCGCAGCAGGAGGCTATGGAGATCGTCAGAGTAAGAGGTGGAAGGAGAGGAGCTCGGGGAGCGAGGAGAAGAGAAGGCAGAGTGGCGTTGTCCTTTTGTGACTTCCACCAGGAGGAGGGTCACACAACGACCACTTGTCCCGAGTTTTTGGAGATCAGGGGGGCCCAGGGGCAAGCTCAGCAGCCTCCGCCCGCATGGATTGAGGAGGTTCTGCCCGAAGGAAGAGAGGACAAGTGCGAGGACCGGGTAGATGTGTGGGCCCGAGGAGGGATCAGGGTGATCCACGGGAGAGTGAGGATAACAATGTGGGACTAAAAAATTACAGGGCTGAGCGGCTAGAAATTAAAGAGACCGCACAGGCCATGCGGTTAACAACCCGCCAGACTAGACTGCTAGGCCGCCCGGTCTAATACTTCAACACTCCCCCTCAAACTGGAGCATAAATATCAATCATGCCCAGCTTGTCACAAATGTGGAAGAAGGAAGTAGAAACCGGTTTTGTGAAAATATCCACCAATTCTTTGTCGGAGGTGACAAACAGAGTATAAATCTGTTTCTTCAAAACCTCTTCCCGAATGAAGTGACAGTCGACTTATATATGTTTTGTTCTCTCATGGAAGACCTGATTTTTGGATATGTATATAGAGGCCTTGTTGTCACAGAACATAGGAAGAGGATAGTCGTAGACCTCTCCTAGGTCAAGCATGAGAGTCCGCAACCATTTTAACTTACACGTGGTTGACACCATACTTCGGTATTCGGCTTCTACACTGGATCTGGAGACAACAGACTGTTTCTTGCTTTTCCAACTCACAAGATTTCCTCCAATAAAAGTGCAAAAACCTGATTAAGGCTGATATTGAGTCGAGTTCGAGCGATTTTGACTCGGTTCGAAATCGAAATTTTCGACTCGAACTCGGCTCGAAATCGAAATTGATTTCGAGTCGAGTCGGCTCGACTCGATTCCGAGTCAGCTCGAAATCGAATCGAGCCGGCTCGAAATCGAATCGAGCCGGCTCGAAATCGAATCGGGTTGCCTCGAAATCGAATCAAATCGGCTCAAAATTGAACAATTTTTCGTTTTATTCATAGTTTGCTTAAAATTAAATTGGGCAACCTATAAATTTAGCAAATGAAACATTTAAAGCCTTCATTCTTTTTATTCATGTTTAAATTTTGTTATTTTTAATCCTAAAATAAGAATATATTAATAAATACATATATTTTTTAATTAATTCGAGTTGATTCGAATCATATTTCGAGCGATTCAGGGCTGGCTCGAAATCGACTCGAACTCAGATTCGAGTCAAATTGAATCGACTCAAATTGAGTCGAATCAATTTTAACTGATTCCGATTCGACTAAATTTTCGAACGATTTTCGAGCGACTTTCGAATTTCGAATATTATGCTCAGCCCTAAACCTGATGTAGATTTAAGATCGCCTTTATCATCCGCATAGCTTGAATCGGAGTAGACTTCAACCCTCAGATGACCATTCCTCTGAAAAATTAGCCCTTTGCCCGGTGCAGCTTTGACATACTCTAAAATCTTCAAGGCAGACTGAAGATAACACTCCCTGTGAGTTTGCATAAACTGACTAACCTTGCCTACAACATAGGAGATGTCGGGTCTGGTCACCATGAGATAGATGAGTTTGCCCACCAAACGTCTGTACCTCGTGACATCAGATAGAAGAGACAAGTCATCTGTCCATGTTTTGTCTTCTCCAATAGCCATGGGAAACCGGGCCGGTTTGGCACCTGTCAATCCTGCCTCCTGTAGAAGATCAAGAGCATACTTCCGTTAGGAGAGAACCAACGAGTCAAGCTTCCGAGAGATTTCTATCCCCAAAAAGTATTTCGGGGAGCCCATATCCTTCGTGACCAGGTGTTGACGGAGGTGTTTCTTCGTCAAGTCGACCCCAGCTTGGTCATCGCCAGTAAGAAGAATATCATCCACATACACTGCCAAAACCACCAGTCCCGAGGCGGTTTTGCGAATAAATAAGGAGTGATCGGCCGAACTCCTTTCAAAACCGATGGTAGCCACACTGCCACTGAACTTGTCGAACCACGCCCGAGGGCTCTGCTTTAGGCCATAAATGGCCTTCTTCAAACGACATACTCTTGTCTCCCCCTGAGCAACATACCCAGGAGGTTGCTTCATGTAGACGTCCTCCTGAAGATCCCCATAGAGAAAGACATTCTTAACATCAAGTTGGGAAATAACCCAATCCCTGTTGACGGCCACAGAGAGACGTACCCAGATGGTGCTGATACGAGCAACCAGAGAGAAAGTATCAAAGTAATCAACGACATAAGTCTGAGTGAAGCCTTTGGCCACCAACCGGGCCTTGTAGCGATCCACAGTGCCGTCAGGGCGAAATTTCACAACAAACACCCAGCGACAGCCAACCACATCAGTACCCACTGGTGGAGGAACAATGGTCCAGGTACCCCTTTCAGTAAGAGTAGCCATCTCGTCATCCATGTCAGATTTCCAATGAGGAATAGCAAGAGCCTCCTGGTAGGTGCGGGGAGTGGCAGTAGCTAAGATAGCCAAGACAAAACACCTGCGAGAAGGAGAAAGCCGATCATAGGAAACACCGGCCGCAAGTGGGTGTTGAGTACAAGCCCGCACCCCTTTGCGAAGAGCAATGGGAAGATCCAGGTCAACGCGTGCCTCAGTGACTGGAGCGTCCGTGGCGGAGAAGACTGGCCCGGGACTAGAGAGAGATGGCTGCGGAGAAGAGGGAGAAGCTGGAGGGGGTAGGAAGGACAGAGGATGAGACGGAGGAGGAGATGAGGTAAGAGGGGAGACGTCGATAGGCGTGGAAGGAACAGAGAGAGATGGTGGAGAACCAGAGACATCAGGAGGAAGAGGGGATTCAAGAGAGAAGTATGATGCATTCTCGAAGGTCACGTCTACAGACACAAATTGTTTGCGCAGAACGGGGTCAAAACAACAATAGCCTTTTTGAGTGGTGGAGTACCCCAAAAAGACACACTTGGTGGAAGGGGGGGGGGAAAGCTTGTCGTGGGTAACGAACATAGCGTGTACAAAAGCCGTACACCCAAAGACACAGAGAGGGAGAGGAAATGGTTCCTTGCTGGGGTATAGAATGGAGAAGGGGGTCTGGCCGTGGAGAACCGTGGAGGGAAGACGATTGATGAGATAGCAGGCGAGGAGCACATCGTAGCCCCAGTAGGAGCGGGACACTTGCATCTGCCTCATGAGAGTGCGATCGACATCATGAAAATGACACTTTTTACGCTCCTCCACCCCATTTTGTTGGGAGGTGTAAACACAGGTGGTGTGATGAACAAGACCATGTTGCAGAAACAAGGAGGAAAACTCATGACTAAGATATTCCTTAACATTATCGGAGCGGAAGACTTTAATAGAAATGATAAATTGAGTTTTAATCATATAATAAAAAGATTGCCAGACAGAAAAGAGTTCAAAGCGATCTTTTAACAGATACACCCAGGTACATCTAGAAAAATCATCAATAAAAGTTACAAAGTAGGAACTACCCCGACCAATGGTGAGGGTAGGACCAGGACCCCAGACATAAGAATGAATGAGATCAAACGGGCGAGAGGAGCCACAGCCTTGCTTCAGCGGGAAGGAGGAGCGATGATGTTTGCCAAGCTGACACATATCACAGTTGAGCGGAGAACTGGTCGGAGGTAAGTGGGGCAGAAGCTGTCGAAGAATCCGAGGAGGAGGATGTCCAAGGAGAAGATGTCATTGAAGCAGATCTGTAGAGGAGGAGGAGTGGGCGGACAGAGCGAAAACGTTATCGAGGAAGTAGAGGCCGCCACTCTCAGTACTAGTAGCAATCGTCCGCTGGGTCCTCGGGTCCTGGAAAGAACAAGAAGTGAGAGTGAATAAGACGGAGCACTGAAGTTGCCTGCATAAAGTAGTAGCAGATAATAAATTGCACGGGAACTTCGGGATATAGAGAGTGTCCTCCAAGCGAAGCGACAGGGTGACTTGAACCATGCCCGTCCCATGAACCGTGGAGGGTGAACCATCCGCCACATGAACCAGGGGCAATCAATCATGCGTTTCAAGGAGAGAGAAGCAATGAGGGTTGCCGGTCATGTGATTTGTAGCACCAGAGTCAATCAGCCATTTACCTTGGGTAACGACGTGGGCACTACCTGAAGTCGTGGCCACAGAGGCAGACGACCGAGAAGAGGCGGTGGTTGAGGAAGATGCATCACCGGAAGGGCGAAGATGAGGATGTTTCTGCCAGCAACGGTCAACAGAATGGCCGGTACGACCACAGTGAGAGCAGAGGAACCTGGACGAACCGCGCCCGCCTGAGTGGCTGCGACCACTAGGGCCCCCCCGCTGAGCTTGGTGAGCATAGGAGTCCTGGGAAGGAGGGGAGGACAACAGAGGACGCTGGAGCAGCGAAGTAACAGCGGCAATGCGAGCCACAGTGACATCTAAAGTGGGAGACTCCGCCTCACCCAAGATCTGCTGGCGGATCATATCAAAGGATTCAGGAAGGCGGAGAAGATAACAAACAACCCGGAGTTCCTGGAAGTGGTTGTGCTGTTCGGCCAAGTCCGCGGAGAATGGGTGATTCTGGAGGATCTCTGCGCCAAGAGCCTGAACCTGCTGATAAGCCGCATCAGGAGACATGGAAGGGCGGACGAAGAGGTCTGCATAGAGAGTATAAATGCAGGATGTCTGGCCCCCCTTCGAATAGAGAGCAGCTAGGTGAAGCCAAGCAGCCTTGACCGTCTCATCATGGCGAATGACGGGAAGACACTCATCAGAAAGGCTGTTGGCCAGCTAAGTGCGAACAAGCGCATCACTCGCATTCCAGTCATCAAATTGAGCAGAGTTAAGAGGAGGAGGGTCATCAGTGAGGTGATGACGGTTGCACTGAGAGCGTAGAAGAAAGGTGAAAGAAATGCTCCAATCTGGATAGTTGGAGCCAACAAGTTTTGAAACCGTGCCAAGGTTGCCAGAAGGAGTAGGAGGAGGAGGAGTCGCAAGGGTGGTGGAGGTAGAGATAACGGGGGTGGAGAGACCAGAATTGTCCATAGAGAAGGCAGGAAACCGCGCGAATAGAAGAGAAGCCGCGGGAAGAGAAAAAAGAGAGAGCCGCACGACCTAAGGAGGAGGCCGCGACACAAGAAGGAGACCACAGCGAACAAGGATGAAACCGCAACGAGCTAAAGAGAAGAAGCTGCAACGGCACGGTGGCAGAGCACCAGCGGCCAAGAAGCAGACCAAGGAACAGGGAAAGAGGTCGCGCAAACTGAAAGAGGCCGAGCGAACAGAGAGAAGAGGAAGCAAGGGACCTGTGAGAACAGGTCGAGAAAAGACCGAAGGAAGTCGCGCGAACAGGGCAGCGACAAGACAAAGAAGCCGCTTGGACAAGCCGCACAGACAGAAGAGCCAAAGACGGAATCAGGTCGAATCGATCGTTGCCTCTGATACCATGTAAAAGTAGCAAACACACAGCTAACAAGCAACTAACAAACATGCAGAAATTTGAATAATTGAAAGTTTTATTTTCCAAAAAGATATCATTTACAAAGGTATGACCTCCCTTTTATAAAATGGAGGAGATAAGAGAGAGTACAAACAAACAATGTGAGACTAAAAAAATACAGGGCTGAGCGGCTAGAAATTAAAGAGACCGCACAGGTCACGCAGTTAACAACCCTCCAGACTAGACCGCCAGGCCGCCCGGTCTAATACTTCAACAAGAATAAAGACACTAATGTGCAATCTCACCCGTGATGGGTTGGAGGGATTTAGAATAAAGACACTAATGTGTAATCTCACCCGTGATAGGTTGGAGGGATTCAGGACGACTTGGTCCTGCGAGATGGACGCTCGGGTTGGAATATCTTGCATGTGCATAAACCTGTGGCGGGTCATGCGATACTGGGCCAATCGTCACACCGATGACAGTACGGTGACTCTGGCGAGGTGTGAGGGTTTAAGGGGCCAGTGGGTTGTTTTACACTACGGTCTGGAGGACGATCCCCAAGAACTCACACTCGACCAAAAAGAATGGTGGGTAGCGAACAAATAGTACGCAAGACTCTAGAGTGCACCTAGGACGTATACAAAGGCGTATGAGAGGTCTAGGCCAAGTAGTGTGTATACCCGCCTAGGAGTGGAGACGCCCGCTCCACTGCTGTCGTAGCCACAACAGTGGTACCAGAGAGTGATGCTAGCTCCGAAAAGTGAGAACTAAAGGTCTGTAATCACAGAGTCGTGTGCGTGAGTTTCACTTGCATGAACCATAAAACGCATGCATATCATACATTCATAACTAGGTCATACACACCATAGATTCTTATCATATAAATTAGTATGTGCTCTTTTATATGGTAAGTTATATTTCTGGAAACCTTAACTTATAAGTTTGTATGAACATTCATATAAGTTAAGGTACTTCTATGATGATAGTAGTAGCTTATTTTACTTGCTGTCTTTACTCTGCTTACTTTCGGTACTTGTTTACTTACAACACTTTACTTGTTTCTATTCAGTTTTTCATACCTTTCATGCACCATATATATAGAACTGCTAGAGTATAAATAACTGATATATATGTACTCTTAGTATAGTTCCACTGTTACCTGTTTCCTTTGCTATACCCCTTGTTGTCCTCCGCTTCGTCCTCCCGCTGGTGCCTATGAGTTGTGGGGGCGAGGTGTGGAGGAAACGACTTAGTCTTTTTAACTAACGGTCGGTGTGACCAATCATTTTAGGAGCTCGAGGAGAGGGAGTACCAGCAGGACGAGGTGGTAGGACGTGAGGAGCTGATACCATCACTGCCTACTACTACTATAGCAGCCCGTCGTCAGGTGGGACGAGGCTTCTGGTGATAGCATAGCTTCCGCTTGTTGACATTTATATGAGAGAGATTTGTCATTATGTACTGGGCATAAGCCCCTTTTCTCACTTTTGATGTACTCATTCTAGACTTATGTGCTTTTATTATTTGATAGTGCTGTAACTTGCGGACTAGTTGTTTATATATATATACTGCTTTTACTTCTTTCTCTCTTTTGACCGAACATGTTATATGATCGTACTAGCTGGCAGGATCGGCGTGTTGTGGCGTCGACTAACCCGTGAGTTAGTGCCTGATGATTTTTCTTGCTAACAAGTAATAATTCAATGTGATTTCATTCTACATTCTAATTCAATTATGTAGATGGACTTAACTAGATAGCATTCAGGCAAGCGCACCTATCAATCGTAATATATGAGAAATCTACATCTCGTGTCGTATTCCACAGGGTCGTTTCAACTATTCGTACTCACCCTCCCTTTATTATCATACCTCTAAACAAAAGTGATATTTAAACTACATTAACCTAACTATGATCAATTGGATGATTCAGCATTGGAGAAATAAAAATGATAACAACATGAAGTTTTTAAATAATTACATGAACAAATCCATTTATCAATTCAATTCTAAGCGATCATGATATGAAAAGAGTGTTACATTTGTGCAATGTAAAGGTTAATTTTTCATCAAAATTCTCTTTCGAGCAATTCCAAATCTAAACCTAAGATCGTAAATTCTCTCTCGAACAATTCACAACACTCAAGTTCGCATTAAACAAATTACCTTTATTACTACATAAATTCATGGAATTTTATCTCTAAATTAACATGAATCTTTTTATTCGTGTTCTAATTTTCCAAACAAAATATCTCTCGATCATAAAGTTTGAATTACAAAGGGAATTATCATCACAATATGAACATACCAAAAGCATTGCAAATAACCAATTTCTCAATCTAGCCAATTGCAAATTTTGTAAAATAAATAAGTAATTCAAAGGGATGATTAAACTCTTTGTATGATTGCATAAACACAAATAAAATACTACAAATATAACATAAACAAGGTGATACATGATTACTAGAATGTTCAAAGGGAAATTCATGCAAATTAAAACATAAATTGAAGATGGATCATCAAGAGAAAGAAAAGATTCAAAGGGTTAATGATTAAATAAAAAATACATATGAATACCCTTCAATCCTCCTTGTCTTGAATGCTCCCCTTCGGCCTCCAGCAGTTCTCCAATCCAGAAATGATCCAAAAGTTCTAAATAAATTTTTCTACATGAAATTTATAGTTCCCTTGCAAACAGGTCGGACACGGGGTCGCACACGGCCGTGTGGCAGGCCGTGTGGACGGTTCCTAGGCGGTTCCTGGGCGGTTCCCCACGAGAAGGCGTGTCTGGTCGTGGGCCGTATCAGATGACACGGGTATGGACACGGCCGTGTGGTCGGCCGTGTTCCCCAGACACGGGTTGGTCTGCAGTCGTGTGCAAAGATGACACGTGTAGGCACACGGCCGTGTGTCTGGCCGTGTGCACCAAATTTTCGTCCTGTCCTCAGCCATGTAGACTCCGTGAACTCCTCTGTTTGCTCCGAGACTTTTAAGTCCATTGGTTGGCATTACCTGCAATAGAAAAATGATAGACTCAGTAAATGGTTTATTATAAGAACTGCCAAGGACTTCTAAATATGCTCTTCTATCTATGATACGACAATTTCTTTGCTATTATCATGAAATCAACACAAAAGGGGCAGGAAATGGTAGATATGATTACAATTATGATAGTAAAAAGCCTATCATAATCGTACTCATCAAATACCCCCAGACTTAGATGTTTGCTTGTCCCTAAGCAAACTAATTCAAACACCTGGGTTACCATTAAATAATTTTGCCTCCGCACACTGGTTGCTATGAATTTAAGAGAACTTTGATGATGTAATCACATAGGAAATAATTTAGCAGACTTTTCTAAATATAAATTTATCTTAAAATTCCTCTAATATATCATTTTAATTATCTCTCACTCGCTTTTAGAAATAAAAGTATAGTCATCTTTAACAAATATGAGAAGAAAATAACAATCTCTATAAGATACATATTAGCGTTTCAAAACTTATAAGTACTCTTACTGATAATCATGAGCTTACCCTTTTTACACCCTCATCACATCACAATTTAGAATTAGTAAGCTTGGATCCTTAGGACTTGAATTTTGGTGTAGCCTTTTTGGCTAGGATAGAAGATTAAAGGTGAGGTAATGAATGATAAGTTTGATGAATTTTTCACACCTAAATCTTGATTGAGCCTTATGTTGGAAGATACCTTAACATATTTCAATTTTTTGAGGAATGCAAAAAATAGTGTTTTACATACATCGGCTCGCAGGCCGGCCACACATGAAATATATAAAAACAGCTATTCTACGGCCTTCTAGGGCCAGCACAGCAACATGGGCTCCAGCCCGCTATTTGGCGCTCGGCTCCGCAGCACCTACAAGCACATACCACCGCACGGTGGCAAATAAAGCAACGGTCAGCTAAAAGCCGACCAAATTATAACGACCCCACCCCTTACTCGGGACGGCGGTGCTCTTTCCCTACAAAACATTAGCCCAACAATATATATATCACAATTATAATTCGCCACAGGCGTAGGCTCGCACGACCAAACATCTCGTGCACTCAGAGCACATTCATGGTGAACCCTGACAAATCAGTGCATTCACCACCATCCCCAGGATGGCAACAACATGTGAGCATTTAGCCTTTCTGACCACCGTCTAAGGCTCCGACTATGCCAACGGCCAGTCCCCGTCTTCGGGTCTCTCGCACCGAACCACATAGCCTAGGTCCAATTCCACTTGCCCGTTGCTCACGCCGCATGTCCAATTTAAGGAACTTTGCGCGGGCCAAGCTTCTCTCGGATCCCAAGTTTTCCAAAACAATCTCATAACCCAGTTATGATCAAGGCCGATTCCCAGACCGCCAAGTTAGCAGAACACGTTTCCGCTCAATTTTCCGGGTGCGCCTTGAAGCTAACCTTCAAGGATCCCTGCTGCAATCTACCGCGTGGAAACCCGAAAAATCCAAAGCACGGAGTCTTCTCCGGCAAAACCACATCAAATGCAACATCACCGATCCAGACAAAACACGTCCGGGTAGGCTTCACACACAATGCCTATGCCCGTACTTACGATTCCAGGCTCTACATGCAACACAAGGGAGACTATTCCCGTCAACCCCAAGGAACACCACGCACTCACCGCATACTCGCGGGAGCGGGATTCCTTATGCAGAAAGAAAGAGATTCAAGCGCTCGAGTTGAGAATCGTTACCCTTGTAGTCCGTTTTGGCGCCATGGAAAAACTACGCGGTTAGAACTCTTCGCAATGACCTTCCCTCCACGGATCCGCTCTCCGATTTCGAAACGGTGCTCCGATGCTCCGCCGGCGGCCGGAAACCTCCTTCTTCTTCCTCTCCTCTCTCACTTTGGAAGGGGAGAACTTTGGAGAGAAAATGAGGGAATAACTCCCTATTCCCGGCCTTAACAGAGCAGGATTTCATCTGGGCCGTCGGATCCTAATTAAAGAAAATGAACGGCTCGGATCTGCACAAAATTCCCCAGACCTGGGCCGAACACGGCTTGGCACACGACCGTGTCCAAGGCCGTGTGCCTCGATCCAGGCACGATCGTCGAACTGAGAAACGCACACGGGCCAAGACACGCCCGTGTCTGACCTGACACGCCCGTGTCGGGTTCCTCGACATGCCCGTGTTCGTGGGCGTGTCACGCATAACCGCCACGACAACGGACACGACCCATCAGGACACGGGTAGGGACACGGGTTGGCACACGCCCGTGTCGGATGACACGCCCGTGTCATCCGGCCGTGTTCCTGGCCGTGTCCTTCTCGGGTTGGAAACGACCAAAAAATCACCAGCCAGACACGGCCTTGGACACGCCCGTGTCCTAGGCCGTGTACCCCTACAGGCACCAAAAACTCTTTTTCCGCGACCGACTCGCACACAGAATTCGGGGTGTTACAAATCTCCCCCACTTAAGGAATTTCGTCCCGAAATTAAGCAAAGGTACAAAAAAGCTAAATGGTACCTGAGTGGAATAACTCGGGGTATTCCTCCAACATAGCTTGCTCTCGCTCCCAAGAAGGCTCCTCACATCCGCAATTATCCCAACAGACTTTAACCATTCTGACCTCCTTGTTGCGGAGTCGTTTGACTGCAACATCTTCAATTCGTACTGGTCTGACCCTTGTTGTCAACTCATAATCAACCGGCACCTGATCGTCTGCAATGATCTGCGAAGCCTCTAGAACTGCCTTACGCAACACCGATACGTGGAATACGTCATGCAGCCCACTCAACTCCGTCGACAGCTTTAATCTATACGCCGCCTCGCCAACACGCTCCAGGATTTCAAATGGTCCAAGGTATCTCGGACTCAGCTTCTTCAAGCGTCGAACCCGCGATACACCCTTGAACGGCTTGATTTTTAAATATACCATGTCGCCAACGTTGAACTTCACATTTCTATGTTTGGCATTGTATTACTTTGACTGCCTATCCTGAGCAATCTTCAGCCTTTCTTGAATTGTCCGTATCATTGAAGTGACATCTTCCACCGCTTGACGTTTATACAACTTTGATTCGCCTGCCTCCAACCAAGACAACGACGTACGACACTTCCTCCCATACAAAGCTTCGAAAGGCGCCATTCCAATGCTTGCCTGAAAACTATTGTTGTACGCAAACTCCACCATGTACAGGTGATCCTCCCAATGCTTCCCGAAATCTAGGACGCACATGCGAAGCATGTCCTCCATAGTTCTGTTGACTCTCTCGGTTTGGCCATCTGTCTGCGGGTGAAAGGCTGTGCTGAACTTTAGCTTAGTACCCAACAGACCATGCACCAACCTCCAGTTATTTGACGTGAAGCGTCCATCACGATCACTAACAATACTGCGAGGCACACCATGCAATCGTATAATATTATCCACGTAGAGTTTGGCTAACCTTTCTACCGGATCTTCCTTTCTCATTGGGATAAAGTGCGACATCTTTGTCAATCTATCTACGACCACCCAAATGGCGTCATTTCCTTTCTGCGACTTCGACAAACCGTGCACAGAATCCATAGATATATCGTCAAACTTCCATTCTGGGATAGGAAGTGATTTCAAGAAACCTCCGGGCTTCTGGCATTCTGCCTTCACCAATGCACAAGTACGACACTTGGCAACATAAAGTGCCACATCCTTCTTCAAACCCGGCCACCGGAATAATTTCTTCATGTCTCTATACATTTTCGTGCTTCCCGGGTGGATTGAGTACTTGGTATGATGAGCCTCATACATTAACTCCTCCCGAATATTATACGTACTAGGAACGCATAGACGACCGTCCTTCCTTAGCAACCCATCTTCAACCACAAACTGGGAATTTGACCCATCCAAAGATTCATCCAAGCTTTGCTTCATGCTGCTATCCTAAACCAAAGCCCTCTGAACTCTATCCGCTAGGTCACACTGCACCTCTGTCCAAAAACAGTTTCGCCTCGGCACTAGACTGCTTGTCAACGCAAGATATCTCTAATGCCTCCAGCTCTTGGACCAATCTCTCATCATGTACTGATAACCAATTGGCTTGTGCGGGAATCTTACGACTCAACGCATCCGCCACTGCATTTCCCTTCCCAGGCACATAGTGTATCTTGAAGGTGTAGTCCCCTAAGAACTCCATTCACCTCCTCTGCCTCATGTTCAGATCCTTTTGGTCCAATAGGTACTTCAAACTCTTATGATCGGTGTAAATATCCACCTTCACACCGTACAGATAGTGCCTCCAAAGCTTTAGAGCAAAAATCACGGCCGCTAACTCTAAGTCGTGGACCGGATAATTCCTCTCGTGAACCTTCAATTGTCGTGAACCATAAGCTATCACTCTCCCATGCTGCAGCAGAACACAGCCCAAACCACTGCCCGAAGCATCACTAAAAATCTCGAACCCTTCGGTTCCACTTGGCGAACATAAAATGGGCGCCGTGGTTAACCGCCTCTTCAACTCTACAAAAGCCTGTTCGCACTCCGGAGACCACACAAACTTCTGATCCTTTCTTGTCAACGTCGTGAGTGGTAGTGCTATCCGCGAGAAGTTCTCTACGAAGCGCCTGTAGTAGCCAGCAAGCCCCAGAAAACTCCGGACCTCTGCCACTGCAGTCAAAGTAGGCCACTCCCGTATCGCCACTATCTTCGCCGGATCCACAGCTATTCCTTCTCCACTGACAACATGACCAAGGAACGCTATCGAGGATAACCAGAATTCACACTTGGAGAACTTTGCATATAACTGACTTTTCCTCAATGTCTCCAACACCATGTGTAAATGCTTGTAGTGATCCTCCTCGCACCGTGAATACACCAGTATATCATCGATAAATACTATCACGAACTGATCCAGGTATTCTCTGAACGTCCTATTCATCAGACCCATAAACACGGATGGAGCATTCGTCAACCCAAACGACATGATTATGAACTCGAAATGCCCAAACCGCGTACTGAATGCTGTCTTTGGGATGTCGCTCTCCCTTATCCTCAACTGATAGTAACCGGACTTCAAATCTAACTTCGAATATACAGTTGACCCAACCAACTGATCAAACAGATCGTCAATCCTGGGAATAGGATACTTGTTCTTCTCTGTAAGCTTGTTCAACTCCCGATAGTCAATACAAAGCCGCAAGCTCCCATATTTCTTCTTAACAAAGAGAACTGGTGCGCTCCAAGGCGACGAACTTGGACGCACATAACCTTGCTCTAGCAACTCCTGCAGTTGCACCTTCAACTCCGCCATTTCTCTTGGGGCTATCCGATAGGGGGAGCGTGACACCGGTTTGGCACTCGGTACCAGCTCTATAGTAAAGTCTATCTCCCACTGAGGAGGGGCTCCTGGGAGATCATCTGGAAACACATCAGGATACTCGGACACAACTGGGATGTTGTCCAAACTAGGCTTAGGTGTCGAAATTTGCACTAGAGTGACAAACAATTCTGCACCAGACTGAACTGCCTTGATCCCCAGAGGGGTAGACGTCTACGTCTTGTCCAACCCCTTACACGCATCCAAACGTCATCTCACGAATAGCTCCCACTTAACCTACAAGCGATTTCAGCCAATGCGTACTTGCTGCTCCAAGAGCCAGTCCACACCAAAGGCTGCGTCCAACCCAAAACTAACTGCAACATATTCTATCAGCGCGCATTGAGCACTACTTGTCAACAACACATCCATTAAGTCTTTCGCCATCGGAAGATGTACTCCGACACGCAATACAATTCCTTTGGGTAAACAGGGACGCGAAGCCCCTCAAATGAACGGTGCTCTCGCCAAATTAAACGAAAGTCAGGACAAATCTCAACACAAATAGATCTAAGCTAACATGCACAAGGACGACATGTTTCAACAGTTAACTGCTATAACTTAAAACCGTACCTTCCACCACGATAGCGAGCTTCTTGGCCTCCTATTGGCCCCGACTGTACACATCGGACTTCCTCTCGGACTTTGCACGTCCGCTCCTACACTCACGGGCAAAATGCCCCGTCTTCCCGCAATTATAACAAGCACCTGAGGTTTGACCTGTAGTTTCCCTTGAAGCACCAAAAGTGGGGGCTGAACCCGAAGTCCTAGCCTTCTTATAACACCTACGATATCCAGACTTTGAGGTAGCCGACATTTTGAACTCTGTTTTCTTGGCACTAGAGTCCTCAACCGCTCCTGACATAGATTCCTTAGTCTTCAGAGCACCATCACGACAAGCTTGGGAAAAGTTCCCTTTCTTGCCACAAGTATGACAATTGAAAGTAACCTTGCTAGTCGATGATCTACCCTTCTGCTTCAGCGTTCTACGAGATGCACCCCTCATAGGACTTGTAGAGTTCGATACCCTACTTACTGGTATCTGGTGAATTTGTCTCATATCCACTTCCAAAGATCTAGCCGACTCCACCAAGGCTCGGAATCCCAATAGTTTTGGTCCTAGAAGCAGAATTCGCAGTTCGTCACGCAGACCACTATAGAATCTATCAACTATAGACCGCTCGTTCTCCAACTCAAAGCATGGGTAGCGGCTTATCAAAAGAAATGCCTGCAAATACTCATCAACCCAAATAGATCTAAGCTCAAAAAATTGAAATATGTAAAGGTACTCATCAACCCAATTTGTATATTTCCCATATTTTGAAGGGCACTCTATTTTTATATATATATTTAACCAAGGGACCATAGTAGGGATCATTCCAAGTGGGTGCAAGTATACACTCACTCAGGCCACATATCACTATGTCTTTTTTTTGGGTTCAAAGTAGGGATCATTCCAAGTGGGTGCAAGGATACATGCACTCAGGCCACATATCACAATGAACAAATCATTCCAAGCAGGCATCAATGATAGGTGTGCTAATAGGTAAGGATTTGGCCTTGTTGAATTTTAATAGTAGAGCATCAAAAGGATGGGGATTAGGTTCAAATTGGGTGTGCAAGGGTATCATTTTAAAGGTGTTGGGATAACAAGGCTCAAGCTATCCAATAGGATGCCTAAGTCATTTCCGCCCTTACTAATTAACTTATGTAATGTTTTGAGGAATGCTAGAGGGTGAGTCCTAGACATCAATATGGAGTAATTTTTAATTTTAAAGCCCTAATACCAAATTATAAAAATGTTACACTCATCGACTCACTTTATTATAGATAAATATATTTTCTAAAATAGAGTGTTGGATAGTTACTAATATAGAGGAGTAATCTTAAAATTAAATTATATAGAGAAAATTAAGCTAAAAAAAAATTAAATTTCTATGCTTAATTACGAAATCAACAAAGTTGAATACTCTATGAGTCTACATCAATTCATTTTAATCAGTGTGCGAAGGTAAATTAAATATTTATAATCCCAAATGAATGAATAATGAGAGCTTAAAAGGTCAACAAAATTTGTAGGGGGACAAACTTGAATATTATGATAAGCAGATTAGAATCAATTGTAACCACATGAATAACCATTCTACCCCCAGACGTAAAATTTGCAATGTCCTCAGTGCAAAGTAAAAAGCGAACATAGAGTGATTTCATGATGATATAAGAAAAAAAAACTGCTATCATAATAAGTAGAAGAGCACAGTAAAGAAACATGAGCTGTAATGAAATGCACTGATATATAATAGCTGATTCAACTGACTACACTGATAAAAAAAATACAAGATACGATACATGAATATAGAACTACATCGATACATATCAGAAGTACTCATGGTGGCCTGTCGAATCGTCCGGGTAGGAAGGCGGTGCTGGAGCTGGCGGCTGGCGAGGGGCGATCCCAAGGTGGTCTCTAATCTGTGTGAGGAGATCCTTAATTTCCTGATGTTCCTCCTTAATTTCCTGAAAGCGCGGCGAGAGCTCGGTGTCGAAATACTGACGGAACTCGCGCGAGTATCGTGACTGAGGTGGAGGAGGTGCAGTAGACGACTCGCCATGAGCGTAGGTGGAACGGGGTGGAGGCACCAACGGCTCGTCGAGGTCAGGGTCTATCTCATCATCACTGTCGGCCTGTACATGCGGTCCACGTCGAGCAATAGAATATATGACCCCTCCCCGGCCCTGACGGGCGGTGACGAGGCGGAGGGCGCGAAGACTAGCCATCGTGATAGGCACGGTCTTTGCGACCACTGTCATCTGGGGGAGGGCTAAAAAGATGCCCATATTCTTCACGAGGCGAGTAATGTAGGGTGCTACGCAAATAGACCCTATACGAGGGGTGTCAGCCTGATGAAGAATAAATTGGGCTAGAAGATAACCGAGATGTAGAGGATATCGTGATGTCATGCTGTAGAGGTATAACAGATCCTGCCTACTGACAACTCCGGAGCTTTCGCCCCGACCGCTCAACGTGTGGCTGAGTAAATGGTGGATGTAATGGAGGGCGGGGGAAATCAATTTGGATGCCTTAGATCTCTTGGCCTCGTAGGCGCCAGTGTCAAAAGAAATTTGGCGCCAAATAGCACCGGCCATATCGCGGTTGGGGAGATCGTAGTGGAGTTCGGGGTAGGCAGCACTGAAAAGGAACGACTCCTCATACACCCCTAAGTATTGGGTGAATTGGAGCATGGTGAGTGTGTAAAATGTGCCACCCACTCGAAATGAAACTATCCCCTCGGGTGCGTGCGGTGCGTCGATGAAATTAGGCCTAAAGTTGGAATAAAATGACGATAAGAACTCTAAGGTGAGTTCCCTAAAGCCTAACTCCTCTATGGCAAAAAATTGACTCCACCCCGTTACAGAAATCAGCCCCCTGACATCTCCAGCTAAGTTTATCTCTTCCAGTACGCTCCAATAAATCATGCGTATGTCTTGAAATTTTTTGGATTGCAAGCGGTTGAAGCGGGCGGTGTGCGACACATCTGTGAAAATTAGCGGAGCAGCGGCATCCCGCCTCTCCGTGGAGACTTGTAATTCCGGTCGGCGACGGCGACCTCCACTTCTTCCGGAAGACATAATGTAGACGGGGAGAATACGAGTGAAGGGGGGCGAGAATTGGAGAAAATGGAGCCCTTGAGTTCAGGCCACGGGATGAATGGTGCTGGGAGAGGGTTTGGAGTGAGCAAGGAAGAAATCCACACGGCCATATTTATACATGTTGAACACGGGTTCGCACACGGGCGTGTGTGAACCCGTGTTAGGGAATCTGCAACCTCGTGGAACACGGGGTGCGTCGGTCCGTGTAAAATAATAGAACACGGGTGCGCACACGGGCGTGTGTGCACCTGTGTTAGGGGATCCGCGGCCTCGTGGAACACGGGCCTGCCTCGGTCCGTGTGGTCAAATCGGCTGGGGTCAGTGCGTCAGGTGGACACGGGCGACAACACGGCCGTGTGTCACCCCGTGTCGCAGCTGGCACGGTACGCAAACACGGGTAGGTAGGAGACACGGGCGTGTGGACTCAGACACGCCCGTGTTCGATGTCTCGACTCATCGGTCTCGACGATCGTCGAGACCGATGCACACGGCGCTGCACACGGGTTGGTGCGGACCCGTGTTGTGCTCGGGATGAAAATGCCCTTATGCCGAATTAATTCCACACGGCTGGGCCTGAGCCTGTGTCATGTACACGGCTACGCACACGGCCGTGTGGTGAGCCGTGTGCCTCTCCATTTTGAAAATATTTTTACAGAATTTTTTTTTTCTTTTTCTCATTAAAATTTGATGGAAAAATATTTTTTTTTTCATTAACATTTTCTTTTCTTCAATTTTTCATTGCACTAATTAGATTTATACTAAAACAAGAATACTTAGAAACACCTACTATACTTAATATTAAATTAATCTAGCCGGAGGCAGGTTTCTAGACGAGGGAAGTCCAGAGGAATTTCACCATAATAAGGTTTAAGTCGGTGACCATTAACCTTAAAATCTCCCTTTTCTGGGTGAGTTAACTCGACGGTACCGTAGGGAAAGACTTCTTTAACTTTAAAGGGTCCGGACCACTTAGACCTTAACTTCCCTGAGAATAATCGTAATCTAGAGTTATAAAGGAGGACTTGGTCACCTTTTTGGAATACCTTGGGTTTACGAAGGTGACGATCATGAAATAGTTTGGTTTTCTCCTTATAAATCCGGGAGTTCTCATAGGCCATAGTTCTCCACTCATCTAATTCGTTAAGTTGAAGTTTACGCTTCTCTCCTATAGAACTAGTGTCAAAATTTAAGGAGCGTATTGCCCAATATGATTTGTGTTCTAATTCTATAGGTAGGTGGCAAGATTTACCGTAGACTAATCTAAAGGGGGTGGTCCCTATAGGCGTTTTGTAGGCGGTCCTATAAGCCCACAAACAGTCGTTAAGTTTCTTAGACCACTACTTCCTATTCCCTTCTATAGATTTTTCTAAGATTCTCTTAAGCTCTCTATTGGAAACTTCAACTTGCCCACTAGTTTGAGGATGATACGGAGTGGCTATCCTATGTGTAACTCCATATTTTTCTAATATTTTGTCTAGTTGTAGATTACAAAAGTGTGAACCCCTATCGCTAATAAGTGCACGTGGTGTGCCAAATCGTGCGAATAAGGATTTCAAAAATCTAATTACAACCCTACTATCATTAGTAGGCAAAGCTTGCGCTTCAACCCACCTTGATACATAATCTACAGCTACCAAAATATATTTATTCCCAAAAGAAACTGGAAATGGTCCCATAAAATCTATACCCCACACATCGAATACTTCACATTCAAGGATAAATTTTTGAGGCATTTCATGTAATTTAGAAATATTACCTGCTTTTTGGCAAAAATCACATGAAAGCACATACCTTTGGGCATCCCTGAATAGAAGGGGCCAATAAAAACCGGAATCAAGAACCTTTTTAGCGGAGCGATTCGCTCCATAGTGACCACCAGCAGGACCTGAATGACACTGCTCCAAAATCTTCCAACCTTCCTCCGCTGATACACACCTTCTTATAACAGAATCTGCACATATCCGAAAAAGAAAAGGGTCCTCCCAAAAGTAATATTTCAAGTCAGAGAAAAATTTCTTTTTCTGCTGATATGAAAAGTCTTTTGGAAGGACCTTAGCCACAATATAGTTTGCATAATCTGCAAACCATGGATAATCTAGATGTATATTGGTAGATATGACAAATAATGATTCCTCAGGAAATGTATCAGAAATTTCAGATTCATCTAACATTGATCGTAGTGGGTTTTCTAAACGTGAAAGATGATCTGCCGCTAAGTTTTCCGCTCCTCGTTTATCCTTAATTTCTAGATCAAATTCTTGTAGAAGAAGAACCCATCGGATTAAACGAGGCTTTGCTTCCGCTTTGGCTAGAAAATATCTAAGTGCAGAGTGATCCGTATAAACTACCACTTTGGACAATGTTAAATATGGTCTAAATTTATCAAAGGCGAATACCACTGCTAGGAGTTCTTTTTCAGTAGTTGTATAATTCTCCTGTGCATTATTAAGTGTTTTACTAGCATAATATATTGGGTGAAAGTGTTTGTTTCGGCGTTGTCCTAAAACAGCCCCTACCGCAAAACTACTAGCGTCACACATGATCTCAAATGGTTGACTAAAGTCAGGTGCGATCATAATAGGAGAATTAATTAATTTTTCTTTTAAGAACTCAAAGGCATGTAGACACTCTTGTTCAAAAATAAAAGGTGTGTCTTTTTTTAAAAGCCTTGTAAGTGGTTTAGCTATTTTAGAGAAGTCTTTAATAAAACGGCGGTAAAATCCCGTGTGTCCTAAGAAACTTCTCACTGCCTTTACGGAGGTTGGTGGTGGTAATTTTTCTATGGTCTCTATTTTTGCTCTATCTACTTGAATTCCTTGGCTTGAAATTTTATGGCCAAGTACTAACCCTTCTTGTACCATGAAATGACACTTCTCCCAACTAAGCGCTAGGTTCGTCTCCTCACACCTCCTAAGAACTTTCTCTAAATTATTCAAACACAACTCAAAGGAGTCGCCAAAAACCGAAAAATCATTCATGAACACTTCCATGATATCTTCAACATACTCGTTAAAGATGGCTAGCATGCACCTTTGAAATGTGGCGGGTACATTACATAACCCGAAAGGCATACGTCTATAGGCAAAGGTACCAAATGGGCAAGTAAATGTTGTTTTCTCTTGGTCTTCTGGTGCTATAGGAATTTGAAAGTATCCAGAAAGTCCATCTAGAAAATAATAATAAGAATGTCCTGATAAGCGTTCTAATATCTGGTCAATGAAAGGAAGAGGGAAATGGTCTTTCCTAGTGACATCGTTTAATTTCCTATAGTCTATACAGACACGCCAACCTGTTACTGTTCGCGTTGGAATTAATTCATTTCTATCATTTGCTACTACGGTCAGGCCACCCTTTTTAGGAACTACTTGGACAGGACTAACCCATGAACTATCCGAAATAGGATATATAATACCAGTATCTAATAACTTCACAATCTCAGCCTTAACTACCTCTTTCATATTGGGATTTAGCCTACGTTGCGGTTGAATAGACGACTTATAGTTTTCTTCCAAAAGAATTTTATGAGTGCAAAAACTAGGATTAATACCCTTTATATCAGATATTTGCCACACTATTGCACCTCTACATTTCTTCAATATGGTTATCAATTTTTCTTTTTCAAGTTTGGAAAGATTTGAAGATATGATAACTGGGTACGAAGAATTTGTTCCTAAGAATGCATACTCAAGGTGATCCGGTAATTTTTTTAATTCTACTATTGGTGGATCCTTAGTATTATTCTTAAGAATTTCATGATCTCCTTCAGTAATTAAACTATATTCTGTTTTTCTATTCATAGCAACACAATTTTCTAGAAAAAATAAATGTTCAATAATGTCATCATTGTTATCATATTCTAGATAATTGTTAGTTATGCAAATTTCTAAAGGATCTTTATAATAAAAATTAGAATTTATAGAAGACATAAAATCATCAATACCATGAGAAAAATAGCAATAATCATCGTTATCTAAAGATTGTTTCATAGTTTTGCCAATTTGAAAAGTGACTTCATCTTCTCCTACTCGCAATACTAATTTACCATCAAAAACATCAATAAGTGCTCTATATGTAGCTAGAAATGGACGACCTAATATGAGTGGTACTTCGATATTTTCATCCATATCTAAAATAACAAAATCAGCAGGAAATATAAATTTATCTACCTTAACTAATACATCTTCTACTATTCCTCTAGGATACTTAACCGATCGATCTGCTAATTGAATACTCATTCTTGTTGGGCTAAGTTCTCCTAGGCCTAGTTTCAGATATAAATTATAAGGCATTAAATTTATACTTGCTCCTAGATCTGCTAAAGCCTTATTTACTTGTAAATCACCGATTAAGCATGGAATTGAAAATGAACCGGGATCCTTAAGTTTTTGTGGCAATTTATTTTGCAAAATAGCAGAACATTCTTCACTTAATGTTACTAATGATAATTCTTCTATTTTCTTTTTATTAGAAATCAAGTCCTTAAGAAATTTTGCATATTTAGGCATTTGAATAATTTCAGAAAAAGGTAAATTAACATGTAATTGCTTAAACATAGATAAAAATTTACCATACTGCGCATCCATGCGCTCCTTGCTATGCTTTGCTGGATATGGTAATGCTGGTTGGTACTCCATCGGTTGTACATTCATCTCGCTTGGTCCTTCGCCGCTAGACTCCATTTTGGGTGCTTCTTTTGCAGGCCTTGGGTCTTGTAACTCCTTTCCGCTCCTCAATTGAACGGCTTTGGCATGCTCCCTTGGATTTATCTCTGTATTCCCTGGAAGTGTTCCTTGCTGCCTTTCAGAAACCATCCTTGCAAGCTGACCAATTTGATTTTCCAAGTTCCGAATTGAACCCTCTTGATTTCGGAAGGCTACATCGGTAGTTTGCATGAATTTGGTAAGCACATCTTCCAATGTAGGCTTCCTTGGTTCCAACTGTGGTTGTTGTCCAAACATGGGCTGCTTCCCTTGATTTCCTTATCCTCCCCAAGAGAAATTGGGGTGGTTTCGCCATCCAGGATTATATGTAGAGCTATATGGGTTGTTGGCTTGATTGAAAGGTGGCCTAATATTGTTACCCATATAGTCAACATGCTCTTGAACTTGCGGTTCACAACTAGGCATTCCAGTGCATGAAGGGTCCCATTGTTGAGGTGCCATGGAAGGTGATGCTAAGGCAAGGTTGTCCATCTTTTGGTGAAGTTTCTCCACTTGAATTGCTAAGGCGGTGACGGCATCTACTTCATAAATTCCTGCGGGCTTGCTAGACTTATGTCTTACGGTAGTCCATTGGTAATTGTTCATTGCCATGTCCTCTATCAACTGCTGAGCCGCTTCAGGTGTCTTGTTATTCAAAGTTCCTCCACTAGCCACATCAATCATTTGTTTGGTGGCTGGATTTAGACCATTATAGAAGGTCTGAATCTGAAGCCATGAAGGTAGAGCATGGTGGGGGCATCTCCTTAACAACTCCTTGAATCGTTCCCATGTATCGTACAACGATTCAGACTCCAATTGAATGTATGTAGAGATGTCATTCCTTAACTTCGCAGTCTTCGCAGGTGGAAAATACTTCATCAGAAACTTCTCAACCATCATGTCCCAAGTAGTGATCGACCCTCTGGGTAAGGAATTCAACCACTGCTTCGCCTTATGCCTTAAAGAAAATGGAAACAATCTCAATCGAATGGCGTCGTTGGAAACACCATTGATCTTAAATGTGTCACATATCTCTAAGAATCCGGCCAAGTGGGTGTTAGGATCCTCATCTTGCAAGCCATCATACTGAACATACTGTTGAACCATTTGTATCACACTAGGCTTCAATTCAAAGTTATTGGTAGCTATCGGTGGTCTAACGATGCTCGACCCGGTTCCTTGGAGATTAGGTCTAGCAAAGTCAGACATGGTTTGCTCATTTTGGTTGGCCATGGTATCTAAGTTTTCAAGATGATTCTCTCCTTGGTTTACTGTCTCCTCTTCTGATAGTCCGTTTGAAATATCTGTGGTATTAATTCCCACGTCTCTTAAGTTAGTGTTATGGAGTATTCGTTCTGGGTCAGGATGAAATGGTGCTAGCCCAGAATTTTTGCCCCTGGTCATAGACTAACAGACTACAAAAAAAATATTACGCAATATAATTATTCAAATACTAATTTACAACTATATAAATGAAAATTGGTAGATCAATAAAGATTAGGATTTCAAAATATTGAAAACGGTCCCCGGCAACGGCGCCAAAAACTTGATGATTTTTCTTGCTAACAAGTAATAATTCAATGTGATTTCATTCTACATTCTAATTCAATTATGTAGATGGACTTAACTAGATTGAATTAGCATTCAGGCAAGCGCACCTATCAATCGTAATATATGAGAAATCTACATCTCGTGTCGTATTCCACATGGTCGTTTCAACTATTCGTACTCACCCTCCCTTTATTATCATACCTCTAAACAAAAGTGATATTTAAACTACATTAACCTAACTATGATCAATTGGATGATTCAGCATTGGAGAAATAAAAATGATAACAACATGAAGCTTTTAAATAATTACATGAACAAGTCCATTTATCAATTCAATTCTAAGCGATCATGATATGAAAAGAGTGTTACATTTGTGCAATGTAAAGGTTAATTTTTCATCAAAATTCTCTTTCGAGCAATTCCAAATCTAAACCTAAGATCGTAAATTCTCTCTCGAACAATTCACAACACTCAAGTTCGCATTAAACAAATTACCTTTATTACTACATAAATTCATGGAATTTTATCTCTAAATTAACATGAATCCTTTTATTCGTGTTCTAATTTTCCAAACAAAATATCTCTCGATCATAAAGTTTGAATTACAAAGGGAATTATCATCACAATATGAACATACCAAAAGCATTGCAAATAACCAATTTCTCAATCTAGCCAATTGCAAATTTTGTAAAATAAATAAGTAATTCAAAGGGATGATTAAACTCTTTGTATGATTGCATAAACACAAATAAAATACTACAAATATAACATAAACAAGGTGATACATGATTACTAGAATGTTCAAAGGGAAATTCATGCAAATTAAAACATAAATTGAAGATGGATCATCAAGAGAAAGAAAGGATTCAAAGGGTTAATGATTAAATAAAAAATGCATATGAATACCCTTCAATCCTCCTTGTCTTGAATGCTCCCCTTCGGCCTCCAGCAGTTCTCCAATCCAGAAATGATCCAAAAGTTCTAAATAAATTTTTCTACAGGAAATTTATAGTTCCCTTGCAAACAGGTCGGACACGGGGTCGCACACGGCCGTGTGGCAGGCCGTGTGGACGGTTCCTAGGCGGTTCCTGGGCGGTTCCCCACGAGAAGGCGTGTCTGGTCGTGGGCCTTGTCAGATGACACGGGTATGGACACGGCCGTGTGGTCGGCCGTGTTCCCCAGACACGGGTTGGTCTGCAGTCGTGTGCAAAGATGACACGTGTAGGCACACGGCCGTGTGTCTGGCCGTGTGCACCAAATTTTCGTCCTGTCCTCAGCCATGTAGACTTCGTGAACTCCTCTGTTTGCTCCGAGACTTTTAAGTCCATTGGTTGGCATTACCTGCAATAGAAAAATGATAGACTCAGTAAATGGTTTATTATAAGAACTGCCAAGGACTTCTAAATACGCTCTTCTATCTATGATACGACAATTTCTTTGCTATTATCATGAAATCAACACAAAAGGGGCAGGAAATGGTAGATATGATTACAATTATGATAGTAAAAAACCTATCATAATCGTATTCATCAGTGCCACCGTAATATGGCGGTTCTGGGCATAGGACCGGGAGCCTCCTTGGTTAGAGGGAGGGGTCTTACACCTTGTAGGACACTTGACCCTTAGTTAGGGCACTTTGATCTTTTTAGGGCTAGGGTTGACTTGGGTCAACCTACCCTCTTTGGTTGACCCCAATGGGTCCTTGGTGACCCATTGGCCTCCCTTAGGGCTTGGGAAGGTCTAGGTGGGTCCCTTTGGCTAAAGGGAGGTCAATTGGCCATGTGTGAGCTTAGTTTGACCTAATTAGGGTTTGGGTTGACTTTAATCAACTTGACCTTTTTATTTGACCCTAATGGGTCACTATGGCTCTAATGGACCCTTTAATAGGTTAGTGATGTTGTGGTGGGATCATGAAGTCATGATGAAGCCCTATGATAGTTATTGGAATTCTACTATTTGTAGATCAAGGTGGTTCACACTCTAATCCCCAAGTTCACCCCAACCTTTTGGTACTTCACAGGGTTTTGTCATGACCCAGACATGACAAAACCATCCTAGGAGTCTAGAAGTTTGAGGGGTGTTACAAATCTCAATACATAAAAATAAAAATTTTGTCCTCGAAATTCAAGTTAGGCTTACGAGGTTTCAAGTATGAGAAGTAAAATGTAACATCCTGAGAGGTTAAAGGGAATACCTGACGTGAAAAGCTCCGGGTACCTTTGCTGTATCAAGTCCTGCGGCTCCCACATGTGCTCCTCTTGTCCATGATTCCTCCACAAGTGCTTGACCAGCGGAACCTTCTTGCGCCGCAGGGCCCACATCCCAGTATTGTCTATCCGGATCGACTCCAGGTGCACCGATCGATCAGAAGCTATAGGCCCATCTGTAGTCGTAATCTGCTGCTCCGGCCGAAGTAGAGCTCTCCCGAGGGAGGAGACGTGGAAGACGTCGTGCAAACCCACTAGCTTTGGCGGCATCTCCAGTCTGTAAGCCAAGGGACCGATCCGTTCCAGGATCCTGTAAGGCCCCATGTATCTCAGACTGAGCTTCTTCCGACCACGCACCCGCGAGACTTCATGTATCAGTCGTATCTTCAGAAACACCCGCCCTCCTACCTGAAACTCTACCTGATGATGACGAGCATCGTAATACTTGGCCTGTCTGCTCTGGGCCTCCAACATCGTGTCTCGAATCAACCGCACCTGAGCATCCGTATCCTCGGCGAACTCCGAGCCAAGTGCCTTCGGATCCTCATCCTGAATCCAAGACAAAGTAGTCATGCATATCCACCCGTATAAAGCCTCATAAGGGGCCATGCCGATGCTGGACTGGTGGTTGCTGTTGTACGAGAATTCGATCAACGATAGTTGCCTCTCCCATGGCTCTCCGCGGTCCAGTATGCAAAGACGCAACAAATCCTCCAGTGCCTGATTGGTGCGCTCTGTCTGCCTATCTGTCTGAGGGTGGAAGGCGGTACTAAATGTCAACCGGGTCCCAAATAAGCCGGGACTGACCTCCATTCCTTAGACGTAAATCGTCCATCACGATCGGACACTATCGTCCTCGACACTCGATGGTATCGGACGAACTGCTCCACAAACCTCCGCACCAAGTCACCCACCAGACCGTCCTTCCTGATCTGTAAAAATCTGGCCACCTTCGTCAATCGATCAAAGATCACCCATATCGATTCGTTCCCAGCATGTGACCGAGGAAGACCATGTATGAAATTCATGGCGATATCGTCGAACTTCCACTCTGACACCGGAAATGGCTGCAACAACCTGGCCGGACTCTTACACTCTGCCTTCACTAACTGACAAGCTTCACAATGGGTCACGAAGTATGTTATGTCCCTCCTCATGCCCGGCCAATACATTGTCCTCTTCAGGTCGGTCGTCATCTTGGTGATGCCCGGGTGCACCGAGTACCTGCTGCAGTGAGCCTCAGTCATAATGTCCTCCTGAATCCTTCCCCCAGTCGGTATGTACACCCGTCCTCTAAAGCATAACAACTCATCTCTCTCTATATACTCCCCGGTCGTGCCTGCCTCCAAGGCCCTGAATACTGGCTCCAACTTGTCATCCCTTCTCTGCTCAACCCTGATGCGATCTCAAATATCATCGGTAGTGCTCATCGTAGCCAGATACTCCTCATAAAGCTCTGAGTCATCCGAGGACGCCATGGTTATCTGCATATTCTCCATCATCAGTACCGGTTCCATAGCCATCAACTAGGACTCTGCTCCTGAAGTGGTAGCCCTCCAGCTCAGTGCGTCTGCCACCACATTCGTCTTCCCCGGATGATAGTGTATCGTATACTCATAATCAGATAGAAATTCCACCCATCAGCTCTGGCGAACATTCAACTCCTTCTGCGTATCAACATATTTTAGATTCTTGTGATCCAAAAATATGTCGTAGTGCACCCCATAAAGGTAATGCCGTCAAATCTTCAGAGAGAACACCACTGCTCCCATCTCCAAGTCATGCACAGGGTAGTTTTGCTCGTGCTTCTTCAGCTCGCGGGAGGCGTATGCAATCGCATGTCCATGCTGCATCAGTACAACGCCCATCCATTGAAACGACGCATCAGTGTACACCTGAAAGCCCTCCTTCCCAGATAGAAGTGCGAAGATAGGGGCCGACGTAAGCCGACCCTTCAACTCCTGGAAGGCTTCCTCACACTGCGGCGTCCAAACGAACAGAGTGTCCTTCTTCGTAAAAGAAGTGAGTGGAAGGATTATCTGAGAGAATCCTTGCACAAACTTCCAGTAGTACCCGAACAATCCTAGAAAACTTCGGACATCCGTGGACGTCTTCAACTGAGGCCAGTCTCGCACTGTCTGAATCTTCACGGGATCCACCGCCAATCCTGCTCCACTAATGATGTGGCCTAAAAAGGCCACCTCCTTCATCCAAAAATGGCATTTACTGAACTTGGCATACAACTGATGCTCCCCGAGCTTCTCTAGAGTCAAGGCCAGATGTTGTGCATGCTCTTCCTTCGTTCTCAAATAAATGAGGATGTCATCTATGAACACAATGACAAATCTATCGAGGTACGACTTGAACACCCGGTTCATCAAGCTCATAAAGGCTGATGGCGCATTTGTGAGCCCAAAGGCATCACGATAAACTCGTACAAGCCATATCTGCTGCTAAACGCCGTCTTCAGAATGTCTTCTTCCTGAATTCGTAACTGATAGTACCCCGACCTCAATTTCAGCTTCGAGAACCAATGTGCTCCCACCAGTTGATCAAATAATTCGTCGATCCTTAGCAGTGGGCAGGTGTTTCAAACTGTCAATCAGTTTAGTGCACGATAGTCAATGCACAACCTGAGGGTCCCGTCCTTCTTCACAAAGAAGACCAGAGCTCTCCAAGGCGAGGAACTTGGCCTAACGATTCCAGCCTCCACCAGCTCCTTTAGCTGACTCCTGAACTCCACCAGCTCCTTTGGATCCATCCGGTAGGGAGCCCTAGAAACCGTCTTAGCTCCAGACACCAACTGAATCTGAAATCCTTCTCGCGTTGCGGCGACAATCCTTGTAGCGTTTCTGGGAACACATCCGCAAAGTCCCACACCACCGATATATCAGCAACCTCCGTCTTGCCCTCGACAATCTCGAAGAACACCTGATAGACCTCATCTCCCTGCATGTGGGCCTTGACGGCCTGAGTAGAAGATAACATCCTAAGGAGATGGGAGTAATACCTTCGAAGGTCTCGAAGGTGCCGTCGCAACTCAGTACAACCTTCTTTGTCGGGCAATCTATCTGGGCGTGGTTCCAAGTAAGCCATGTCATGCCCAGAACCTGGTCGAAGTCCGACATCCTCGAGATCGTAGCCGGGGCCTCAAGTGTCATTCCATCAATAGTCACCTTCAGGAGGCACTTAGCAGTAGCTAAGACCTCCGTCCCGTTGGGGAGACACACCCTCCTGCCGACTCCCGAATAATGTCCGACTCACTCCAGTCCCTTTACGAACTCAGAGAAAAAAATTGTGCGACGTCCCCTTATCCACCAAGGTGTGGGCAGGTTTGTCGCACACCATAACTATTCTTGTTTATTAAAGTATGTTTAGGCAACTGAGCCCATGATTTTCGTTCCTAGTATGTTATAGTTGTTTATTGTTTAAAAAGTTCCAAAAGTAAATAACAACATAAAATTACTAGCATACCTGCAATCACCCTGCCCGGGTCCTGGGGTGGAGCCAAGTCCAGAGCATACACCTGCTCCCTCTCTTGCCTCCGATCTCTACCCTGGAAACCACGTCCTCTTCCACGGCCTCGGCCTGCAAACTGCTGAGTGGGCGGGGCAGCCTGTGGTGCCGGTAGAGGTGCCCCTCTCATAGGACAGTTCCTCCGGATGTGCCCTACCTGATGAAAGTTGTAGCACTCGGGCGGGGGAAGTGCCATACCCCCGGGCCTCTGTATCTCCCGCATCTGAAGAGCTTGAGGGGCCAATACGATCGTCTCCCTTGGCTCCTGTCTCACCTCTTGGTGGGGTTGGTCCTCTGCCCTTCTCTCCTTAGCAAAGCGGCCCCTCCGCTGATCAGTCCTGCCTCCTCGGCCCTGATCCTCAGTTGGCCTCTTCCGGCCTCGAGTCGTGTGCCAGTTAGTCTCCATCCTCTTTGCCATCTCCAAAATCTGAGGTATAGGCCCGTCAGATATAAACAGAAGAGCCTGTCTCAGATCCTATCGAATGCCCTTATAGAACCTCTTGGTATACCCCGCTTTGTCCAGCTGATAGGAGTCCGCAAACTGGGCTAAGTGGTTGAACTCCCGATGGTACTCCACCACCATCTTGTTGCCCTGCCTCAGATGCAGGAACCTGTCTTCTAGCTTGTCTCTTGCCAGCTGTGGGATGAAGTGATCCAACAGAGCGGCCATGAACTCCTCCCAAGTGACGTTAGCAACCTCCCGATCTTCAAATGTCGTATCCAGAAGTTTCTTCCACCATCTCTTGGCATGAGACTCCAAGCAGGAGACCACCAGAGGTACCCTCTCCTCCCACGGGCACCGTAGCCCGGTCAGCATCTCAAACATGATACCAAGCCACTCTTCTGTCCGTACTGCCGAATCCGTCCACATGTACGATTGGGGAGAGAGTCCTCAAAAGATGCTCAACCAATTGGCCCCCGGGTTTGACTGCGGAGCCGGAGCCTGTTGGGCCCTGAAGGCCTCCAGAATGGCCGTCAGAGCTGCCCCATCTCCGACTGTAGAAACGGAGTGGGAGCTGGTGGAGGTGGTGCAACATTTGGAGTTTGCTGGGCTCCGCCCTGAGGTGTAGGATGTGCCGGGGGCTGCATAACAAAGGCAATTGTAAGAAATTTGACCCAAACCTAATTAAAAGCGGACAATTACATGTGATCCCCCATATGGGCACACCACAATTTTTGCTACTTAGTTTGTCCCCAAACTAAACTCGAGCGGTGGTGACCCAGGGTTAATGTACTTTTACTTTTCTGATCGAGCTTTCCGCTCTGATACCAGTTTGTCAAACCCCATTTTTTTCAAACCCTAGTGTGTTTGACTCTTTTTCTCCACAGGAAAGACGATCTTTCGTCGATTCTGAGCACCTCTTAATTCTAGTCAATCCAACACCCCCCTCATCATGACTCCTAATGAAGCTCTTTTTTCACCTTACCAAATCAGTATACAATCAACCCAACTCCCTATGGCCATTCCACATATTATCACAATTTCGCAGTTTTACTAAATGCAGATCAATCTAAGCTATATGATGTACATGACAGGAGGTACTCCAAATTTTCATCCAAAGGCCCTAAGATAATTATTGTGGGTCTATCATGACACATTTATCTCAAATCCAAAAACTTATAATTTTCCTAATTAATTTGACATTTATTAAATTTACCAAAAGTTAGGTCAGGGGTAATTTTGAACATGAAATACTAGATTTCCTTAACTTATGGCCACCCAAAAATTATGATCACTATATGATGCCGAAATAACAGAGAATACTAAGTTTCATAAACTTTCATAAAAGTATCAGCCCCTAAATAATTAATTCAAGATAAATACAATAAATAGAATTAACGAGAGAAGTAACTCAAAATATTATCCAAAAATTACACAAATATTACCAGGGCTTTAATATGATCATAAATCATCATTGAGTAAATTTCATAACATTCTAAGTTAGTTTAACCATGATTTTTTCAAAATCATCTTTAGGGACAACATAAAGGTTATACGACCCCTCAATATTTTCATAAAAGGTATAAACTTAAATTATCCCTAATTGGTTTAAGTTGTGTGCCTAAGTCTAAGTGTCACCAAATTCCTTCATATGGCTATTTACCATCCTAGGATTATATGTACTAAACCCCAAGTGTTGGAACCAGCTTTCTAGTTCCTCCTAGAGTTCAGACCTGAGGATGCAGCTCGCACTTACTTCTCTCGAACCACCCTCCTGACGTGAGTCACAGACCTAGAAACAGACCAAGGGGTCTCAGCTCGGAGGTCCCATCTCTTACCCGGGAGAAACTGAAGATCTTCCCCTCCCTAGCCAATGCTGAGCTAGGTGCCTGTGAGGAAGAAAGTGGAAAGGTTCAACAACCTAATCCAGGCACCTTGTCGGTCTATTTATAGGCCTTCAAGTTTGATCTGCAAATATCCATACCAGACCGACCTGAAATGACCAAAATACCCTGGGTTGGGCCTGCCAACAGCCAAATTCTGCTGTTCTGAAGGGCTATACACAGACCATCAGGGGTAGAAGTGTAAAATTACCTCGGGCAGAAGAGTAAAATCCCCCGTGGGGGTAAAAAGGTAAAAACAGCTTTCCTCTCAGGCGGCGAGTGGGAGGAGTGACTGGAGGGCGAGACGATCCCGCATGTTCGTCTCGCTGACCTCTCGCCGTACTGGCCATCTCGCCCCCTAAGGCCAGCTCGCGTCCCTAAAGGACATCTCGCCTACAACATAGGACCCTCTTCTCGCCACCTGCGAGTGGGCCACCCGGTCCCGCTCGCCGACTTCTCTGGCCACAGCTGCTGGAAAGACCTCCCGTGAGCTCTAGTTTGTATACAATCCCCGCTCTTTTCGAGGTTGACCCCAACTCGCAAAGAAAGTCCAACTGGGGCTCGCGATTGTCGGGATTCATTTGCAGGAATCTTTGGCGGGGCCCACCCCCTGGATTCTAAAAAAAGAGTCCCCACCTTGACAGGGAATACCCCCATTTCTCATTTCCGCTTCTGTTCTACCCTCAACATGTCTCACAGTCAGAGCTTTCGCGAACGTCTCGCGATTGTGCGCAAAAAAATAAAGTCAACGTGGCTGCCCTGATGCTGCCTGTGGGGCACACCTCTGCCTCAGCCCCTTCATCCTCTCACCCGAAGAAGCCGAAAGACGCCGGTTCTGCCCTCTCGGCCGGTGCGACCTCCTCGGCACCCTCGACGGCTGATACATTTCCTCCCGCGCCTCCGGGGAGAGACAGGTGATTCTGGATTCCTCTCGTTTCTCTTTTCTCTTATCGTCTCGCCAATTGACCATGCCTTTTTAGGGAAACTTCGCCGATTCCCCTTTACCCACGAATCCTCCTGATGTCACCCACATACCTTATCAACGCCCCGACTCGCCTGAGGAACCCCCCCCCCCCCCCGACCACGAGGGGAGAAGACCTCTCGCGAATTGTAGGAAATCCTCGCATCCTAAGTAAGAAAATTCATCCCGCCTTTTTTGTTTCGCACATTCCGGCTCTTTTATTATTCCCTTTCGCCTTTCTTTTTTCTGCGCAGGTATCCAATTCAAGTCAAGTACCGAGGGATCTCACGCGCCTTCGCCCCTCTCGCCTCTTCCTCGCCCTGATGAGATCGAAGATTACCTGGGTGATCCCATGGATATCCTGGAGTTGAAGCGCCGAACAGCCAAGATGTTCCGAAAGTACACACATATCATCCACAAGATGGAGCTGGAGAGCAGGCTTCTGATCGGTGCATCGACTGGCTGGAGACTGAGTGCACTCGACTTTCTGCCGAGATCGAGGCCGACGACGTAATGGATGCGACAGACCCCCAAGCCATCGTAAATGAGACGGACGAACACCTTCGTCTGGCGCGCCGCGGTCTAGTCGCCACCCGCGCCTTCCACCTACCTGGTCGCCCTCCATGCGCGGGAGGTCGGGGTGGCCGCTGGAAGTGGCACAAAAATTGAGGGGTCCTGGGGTCGTCTCGCCTACGTAAGCCTTCCTTGTAACTTCATGCATCAATCGACCACCCGCCTTTTTAATCATTAATTTGTTATTTATATCCTTTTGGACGAGATGCCCGCCACGTGCGGGACAAACTAATTTATTATGACAATTTATTATTATGATATTCTTGCCAACCCGTCCTGTCATGCCGGGTCTTTCATCATTACTGTGTTTAATCAGTCTATTTTTAATTAATCATTAATCATGATATTTTGGGTTCCTCGGAAGATTCGCCGTGACGCTTCCGCTCCCCGGGTTTTGGAGAGAGAGAGAGAGAGAGGGAGAGAGAAGATGAACCGTCAGGTTGCCTCTTCGGCTTGCGCCTTTTCATTTTCCCGCTCAATCTCCTCTCTCCTCTCTATCCGCTATAAATACCACTCTCCCAGATCTGGACACTTCCACGCCTGCATTATTGCTCTTCGTTACTTTTCGTGATCAGAGCTCTCGCCTGCTCCTCCTTTACATAACACCTCTCGCGCCCCGCTCTCCCTTCCACCTTTCTCCTCTTCAATTCCTGCCTTCTCGCCGACTATGGGGAAGAAGAAGGTAGAAGAAGGCGAGGGCCGCAGCCGCTGCGGGAGGCGGTTTTCAGACCACGATTTCCCTCTTGGCCGGTTACCAGAGGAAGAGTACAGTATCTTTGCCAGCGAGTTTCTCGCTGATGGTTATCTGTCTCGCCCACCCAAAGTCGGCGAGTGTATCAATACCTTCTACCCCGACGAACTAGCCTTCCCCGTCTCGCACTTCGAGGCGGGGCTAAGACTCACCCTCTGGCCGGAGGTTAAATTGGTCTTTAAATACTTTGGAGTGGTTCCCGCGCAGTTCAACCCCAATGCGATCGCGATGATGGTCGCTTTCGGCAGCTACCTGCGGTGAGAGCGTATTGAATTTAGCTTGACCGTCTTCCGCAAGCTATTCATTTGTCACGCAAAAGACGACGGTGTTTCCTACTTCACAGGCCAAGGCCTGAAGGTGTGCGAGACGCCGAACAAGAACCATCAATGGCTGACCCGCTTTGTTTTCATCCGCGGGAACTTGGGAGGCGTCCCACTCGCGCCGGTGTCGCCTGCCGAGGTCTACTACGAGACCCCCAAAGTTGGGGGTGCCAAGAAGGCTCTCTGCGACTTCTTCGCAGGGAAAAACTTTGAGGTCAACTTCCTCCGGCGAGACCTCGACTCGCTCCCTCCTGTCCTTCCCGGCGAAGGCATATCGCCGTCTCCTTAACATTATGCTCAACTTCTTGCTCTATTCTAACTACTAACCTGCTCAGGGGAGAGAACCATCCCCGTCCACCCCCTTACCAGAGCAACAGAGGTCTCGCCCTTGTGAGTATGGCTGCAGAGGCGGCAAAGGAGACGCTGACCCCCGCCCCAAAGAAAAGGCCCAGGGGCGAGGATGCTGTTTCTCGCCACAGCCCGAAGAAAAAGGTGAAGAAGGTGGTGTCCTTCAAAAAAGAGAAGAATAGAACCGCCCCTAAAGAGAGGAAGGAAATATCGGGGTCCCTGTCCCCTATTTCTGTGGAAACTCCCTCACCTCGCCAACTAGCCGTCTCGCCTACCCGCGAGACGGTCTTACCAGAACCAACCACCACCACCACTGTCCAGCCCGCTGGGCTCACCCCTCGCGAGGCTGGCTCCTCTAGCCGCTCGACCCCCTCCTCGCACCCCAATTATAACATGGGGCCTGTGACAGATGACGCTGCCGGCGAGCCGGTACTCTTATGGGAGAAGGACGCCAACCGCGTGTCGGTGTCTACTCTCCTTCCCTCATGGAAGGAGCAAGACCCGCCCACCAGTCACTCCTTCTCCCTCGGGTACGGGCTAAACGGTGGACTTGGGGGAGAGCCCGCGGATAATGAGGTGTCGCGGGACCTCATTCTGAAAACCGCCCATGCCTAGTTTCGCTCCCTGGAGCTCTCCAACCGGGTCTCGTTCCACTTAGTTTTCAACAACAAAAAGTGGAAAGAGGCCGAGGCCGGACTTGCAGCGGAACGCGAGAGGTCAAATGACCTCGAGAAGCGGCTGGCCGTCGCCGACAACATTCTCGCGCAAAGTCAAGGCGGTGTGGTAAGCTTTTTAATTGCCACTCGCCCGTTTCGCTTGTCGGCTTTTCATAAACTTATGCTGACTGACAGCCTTCTCTCAGGATGCCGAGACTGTTGATCGCATGCGCTCGCGCATTGCGGCTTTGGAGGGAGAGTTTAAGAAGTTGAAGGCTGAGAACGTCCGTCTCGCGGACAGCACCGCGCTCCATCCGGATCCAATCCAAGCTCCCCCGCCACCTCGTTATTCCTCGGACGAGGTCGACGCCCTCTGTCGAGACTCCAACATCAAGGCGGCGAAGCTCGTTCTCAAGATGAGGAAGGAGCTGGGGGTGGTCCGGGACGATGCCGAGACGGTCACCGTCCGCGACTTGGTCCCCCAGCTGTATGGCGAGACAGATGACAGGTCCTCCTCTAGTGACGAGGAGTGATAGGATGTTAGAGTCTGGGGACTTCTCCCCCCTCTTTTTTGTTTCTCTTGCACTTGTGGATATTTCAAATAGTGAAGTGTTTCCTGTGATAGTGTTTCTTTCATGTAATGAACCAAGAGAATTTTATTATAACCTCTCGCACTCCTTACTTCATTGCGTTTTACCCTGCCATTCCGCTTGATTAGTTATGTCAAAACGCTAATCCCCGGGTTTCTCCTCGCCCCTGCCGCGCGCGAGGCCGTCTACCCCTTTGCTCCCCTCTCGCCGCGAGATCAGCCAAGCACCATAAACCTTGGAGATCAACCGCTCCTCCTAATAGGTCCCTCATTTTTATGCTAGGCCTGTGCCTTTGATAGCGACCACTCGCTCGCTGCGGGCGAGACCACCCATGCCGAGTGCCAGTCAGAGGTGCTCCTCCTTTGCCTTGCCCCCAATTCTTCATTTTCCTAGGAATCCTCTATCAATTTTCTGACAAATATGGACACCCTTCTTTGTAAGCTTTTACTTGACCTACCCCCGAGTGAGACTACCGCCCTGCCAGCTAGATGAGAGCCTGGTCAGCGGGTCTGCTCGGGGTCTCCTCTCCGAATCACCTCCAACCACCGATTGAGCCTACAACCCTTCTAGCTAGATGAAAACCTGGTCAGCGGGTCTGCTCGGGGTCTCCTCTCCAAAACACCTCCAACCACCGAGTGAGCCTACAACCATGACAGCTAGATGAGAGTCTGGTCAGCGGGTCTGCTCGGGGTCTCCTCTCCAAGTCACCTCCAACCACCGAGTGAGCCTACAACCCTGCCAGCTAGATGAGAGCATGGTCAGTGTGTCTGCTCGAGGTCTCCTCTCCAAAACACCTCCAACCACCGAGTGAGCCTACAGCCCTGCCAGCTATATGAGAGCCTGGTCAGTGGGTCTGCTCGGGGTCTCCTTTCCAAAACACCTCCAACCACCGAGTGAGCCTACAGCCCTACCCGTTAGATGAGAGCCTGGTCAGTGGGTCTGCTCGGGGTATCCTCTCCAAAACACCTCCAACCACCGAGTGAGCCTACAACCCTGGCAGCTAGATGAGAGCCTGGTCAGCGTTTCTGCTCGGGGTCTCCTCTCCAAAACACCTCCAACCACTGATTGAGCATACAGCCCTGCCAGATAGATGAGAGCCTGGTCAGCGGGTCTGCTCGGGGTCTCCTCTCCAAGTTACCTCCAACCACCGAGTGAGCCTACAACCCTACTATACAACCCCATATTTGCGAAGAGTGGGCCCCAAGCAAGGCGCAAGTCTTGGTGCACGTTTTTAAGCTTTTTGAGAGTTTTGCACTCCTGGAGGCCAATTTTGGGAGGACCTGCGTAATATACTACTAGGGGGAGGAAATATTTGTCTCCCCCCGACACGTTTATAAAGATGCCTAGGCTCCAGCCCGCAGACCACCCCAGCTCGCAAGTAAGCCGCAGCAGGCCGCTGTCTCGCCAGGGCTCAGCTCGCTAGACCGCTGTCTCGCCAGGGCTCAGCTCTTCAGGCCGCCGTCTCGCCCAGGCTGCCGTCTCGCCAGGCCGCTGTTCGCCTTGCCTCAGCTCGCCAGGCCGCCGTCTCGCAAGGGCTCAGCTCGCCAGACCACTGTTCGCCTTGCCTCAGCTCTCCAAGCCGCCGTCTCGCCAGGGCTCAGCTCGCCAGGGCTCAGCTCGCCAGGGCTCAGCTCGCCAGACTGCCGTCTCGCCCAGGCCGCCGTTTCGCCAGGGCTCAGTTCGCCAGACCGCCGCCTCACCCAGGCTGCCATCTAGCCCAGGCCGCCGTCTCGCCAAGCCGTAGCTTGCCTTGCCTCAGCTCGCCAGACTGACGCCCCAGCAAGGCAGCCGCAGCTCGCCCGGCTTCAGCACGCCTAGTGGTCGAGCAGTCCGCCAGGTCGCCATTCGTAGGCCGCCTGTCCACCCAAGCCGCCCCTCGCTTTCCGCCTAGCCACCAGGCCACCCGATTTGAAGGGCTACCCCTGGTGGACTGCAATTAGCCGCTTAGAACAACGAAATTTGGCTGTTGGCAGGCCAATTCGGGGGCATTTTGGTAATTTTCAGAGCAGTGGAGGTTGGTTATTTGCAGACCATCCCCAAAAAACTATAAATAGGCCCTTAGGGGTGCCTTGGAGAGGATCACTTCTTCACTCTCTCTTCATCCTCCAAGGCACCCTAGCTCAGCATTGGATAGAGAGGGGGAGATCTTCAAGATCTTTCGGGTAAGAGGTGGGACCGCACGCTAGAGCCGAGGGTCTGTTCCTAGTTTCCCAAGTCTTTGGTCCGTGACGTTCCCCCGAGTGTAGTAGGTGTGAGGTCACCACTCTTTTGGGACCCCGAACTCCACAGAGATTAATTTTGGCTTCAACACTTTTGGTGCGGTGAGCGTGGAGAGTGACCAACACAGAAGATCTCTGGAGAGTGTCATGGATGGAGGTCAGGGAGGAAGTGATGATCTCGGCGAGCTCCCCAGCCCAGGACCCTTTGTGGGGAGGCAAGAGTTCATGACATCCATCCATCCAAGGCATCATGGAGATGCTGCGAAGTATTGCTCCACGGGGTAGCAGCTCCACTCCAACCTCCCAGGAGCTAGCTCTCCCCCCAGTCTCGACGAGTCGACTCCCAGGGGTCTAGGCGAGATGACCCCAGCAGGGGGAGAAGGAAGTGCACCAAGAAGAAGGCCCGGGAAGGAGAGGATGGGAGATGGGACCGAGCGAGACCTCACCTCGGGATGATTCCGCTGCCAGGATCTCACTAGCTGGCAGGGCAGGTCGATCTCTCAGAGGGTGAGTAGGTCTCATCTCGAGATAGATCCCGCTGCCCAGGCTCTCACTAGCTGGGCAGGACCGATAGTATCTCTCGTGGAAGCCCATGTACCTTCGCTCCGATGACGGTCCCGCTGTCAGACTCTCACTAGCTGGCAGGGCATGCGTAGCTCTTGGTTCTTGGTCCTTGGTTCTGCACTACCCCGAGCGCGGCTCGGCTCCAGATAGACCCACTGCATAGGCTCTCATTAGAAGGCAGGTCCGAAGGCTCGCCCGTGGGGGAGAGATCTGGTTCTTGGTCCTTGGTTCTGCACTACCCCGAGCGCGGCTCGGCCCCAGGTAGACCCACCGCGCATGCTCTCATTAACTGGCAGGTCCGAAGGCTCGCCTGTGGGGGAGAGGTTTGGTTCTTGGTCCTTGGTTCTGCACTACCCCGAGCGTGGCTCGGCCCCAGGTAGACCCGCTGCGCATGCTCTCATTAGCTGGCAGGTCCGAAGGCTCTCCTGTGGGGGAGAGGTTTGGTTCTTGGTCCTTGGTTCTGCACTACCCCGAGCGCGGCTTGACCCCAGGTAGACCCGCAGTGCAGGCTCTCATTAGCTGGCAGGTCCGAAGGCTCGCCTATGGGGGAGAGGTCTGGTTCTTGTTCCTTGGTTCTGCACTACCTCGAGCGCGGCTCGACCCCAGGTAGACCCGCTACGCAGTCTCTCATTAGCTAGCAGGTCCTAAGGCTCGCCTGTGGGGGAGAGGTCTGATTCTTGGTCCTTGGTTCTGCACTACCCCGAGCGCAGCTCGGACCCAGGTAGACCTGTTGCGCAGGCTCTCACTAGCTGACAGGTCCGAAGGCTCGCCTGTGGTGGAGAGGTCTGGTTTTTGGTCCTTGGTTCTGTACTACTCCGAGCACGACTCGACCCCAGGTAGACTCGCTGCGCAGGCTCTCATTATCTGGCAGGTCTGAAGGCTCGCCTGTGGGGGAGAGGTTTGGTTCTTGGTCCTTGGTTCTGTACTACCCCGAGCGCAGCTCAGCCCCAAGTATACCCGCTACGCAGGCTCTCACTAGCTCGCAGGTCCGAAGGCTCGCATATGGGGGATAGGTATGGTTCTTGTTCCTTGGTTCTGCAGTACCCGAGCGCGGCTCGGCCCCAGGTAGACCCGCTGCGCAGGCTCTCATTAGCTGGCAGGTCCGAAGGCTTGCCTGTGGGGGAGAGTTCTGGTTCTTGGTCCTTGGTTCTGCACTATCCCGAGCGCGGCTCGACCCCAGGTAGACCCGCTGCGCAGGCTCTCATTAGCTTGCAGGTCCGAAGGCTCTCTTGTGGGGGAGAGGTCTGGTTCTTGGTCCTTGGTTCTGCACTACCCCGAGCACGGCTCGGCCCCAGGTAGACCCGCTGCGCAGGCTCTCATTAGCTGGCAGGTCCGAAGGCTCGCTTGTGGGGGAGAGGTCTGGTTCTTGGTCCTTGGTTCTGCACTACCACGAGCGCGACTCGGCCCTAGGTAGACCCGCTGCGCAAGCTCTCATTAGCTGGCAGGTCTGAAGGCTCGCTTGTGGGGGAGAGGTCTGGTTCTTGGTCCTTGGTTCTGCACTACCCCGAGCGCGGCTCGGCCCCAGGTAGACCCGCTGCGCAGGCTCTCATTAGCTGGCAGGTCTGAAAGCTCGCCTTTGGGGGAGAGGTCTGGTTCTTGGTCCTTGGTTCTGCACTACCCCGAGCGCGGCTTGGCCCCGGGTAGACCTACTCCGCAGGATCTCATTAGCTGGTAGGTCCGAAGGCTCGCCTGTGGGGGAGAGGTCTGGTTCTTGGTCCTTGGTTCTGCACTACCCCGAGCTCGGCTCGGCCCCAGGTAGACCCGCTGGGCAGGCTCTCATTAGCTGGTAGGTCCGAAGGCTCGCCTGTGGGGGAGAGGTCTCGTTCTTAGTCCTTGGTTCTGCACTACCCCGAGCGCGGCTCGCCCCCGCTAGACCCGCTGCACAGGCTCTCATTAGCTGGCAGGTCCGAAGGCTCGCCTGTGGGGGAGAGGTCTGGTTCTTGGTGCTTGGTTCTGCACTACCCCGAGCGCGGCTCGGCCCCAAGTTGACCCGCTGCGCAGACTCTCATTAGCTGGTAGGTCCGAATGCTCGCCTGTGGGGGGGAGGTCTGGTTCTTAGTCCTTGGTTCTGCACTACCCCGACCGCGGCTCGACCCCAGGTAGACCCGCTGCGCAGGCTCTCACTAGCTGACAGGTCCGAAGGCTCGCCTTTGGGGGAGTGGTCTGTTTCTTGGTCCTTGGTTCTGCACTACCTCGAGCGCGGCTCGGCCCTAGGAAGACCCGCTGCACACACTCTCATTAGCTGGCAGGTCCGAAGGCTCGCCTGTAGGGGAGAGGTCTAGTTCTTGGTCCTTGGTTCTGCACTACCCCGAGTGAGGCTCGACGCCAGGTAGACCCGCTGCGCATGCTCTCATTAGCTGGCAGGTCCGAAGTCTTGCCTGTCAGGGAGAGGTCTGGTTCTTGGTCCTTAGTTCTGCACTACCCCGAGCGCGGCTCGGCCCCAGGTAGACCCGTTGCGCAGGCTCTCATTAGCTGACAAGTCCGAAGGCTCGCCCGTGGGGGAGAGGTCTGGTTCTTGGTCCTTGGTTCTGCACTACCCCGAGCGTGGCTCGTCCCCAGGTAGACCCGATTCGCAAGCTCTCATTAGCTGGCAGGTCCGAAGGCTCGCATGTGGGGGAGAGGTCTGGTTCTTGGTCCTTGGTTATGCACTACCCCGAGCGCAGCTCGGCCCCAGGTAGACCCGCCGCGTAGGCACTCATTAGCTGGCATGTCTGAAGGCTCGCCTGTTGGGGAGAGGTCTGGTTCTTGGTCCTTGGTTCTGCACTACCCCAAGCGCGGCTTGGCCCCAGGTAGACCCGCTGCGCAGACTCTCATTAGCTGGCATGTCCGAAGGCTCGCCTGTGGGCGAGAGGTCTGGTTCTTGGTCCTTGGTTTGGATTACCCTGAGCACGGCTCGGCCCCAAGTAGACCCGCTGCGCAGGCTCTCATTAGCTGGAAGGTCTGAAGGCTCGCCTGTGTGGGAGAGGTCTGGTTCTTGGTCCTTGGTTCTGCACTACCCCCAGCGCGGCTCGGCCCCAGGTAGACCCGCTGTGCAGGCTCTCATTAGCTGGTAGGTCCGAATGCTCGAATGTGGGGGAGAGGCCTGGTTCTTGGTCCTTGGTTCTGCACTACCCCGATGGCGGCTCGGCCCCAGGTAGACCCGCTGCGCAGGCTCTCATTAGCTGGCAGGTCCGAAGTCTCGCCTGTGGGGGAGAGGTCTGGTTCTTGTTCCTTGGTTCTGCACTACCCCGAGCGCGACTCGACCCCAGGTAGACTCGCTGTGCAGGCTCTTATTAGCTGGCAGGTCCGAAGGCTCAATTGTGGGGGAGAGGTATAATTCTTGTTCCTTTGTTCTGCAGTACCCTGAGCGCGGCTCGGCCCCAGGTAGACCCGCTGCAAAGGCTCTCACTAGCTGGCAGGTCTGATGGCTCTCACTAGATGATAGGGAAGGCGTACCTCTCGTGGATGCCCCGTTCTCTTTACCCAGAGGGGGTCTCGCCACCCAGGCTCCCATCAGCTGGCATGACAAGTTGACCACTCCGGGAGGTTGTGTTTTTTACCCCGAGGCCGTCTCATCACCCAGGCTCCCATCAGCTGGCTTGACAGATTGACCCCTAGGGGAGGCCAAGTGTTTTTTACCCTGAGGCTGTCTCGTCACACAGGCTCCCATTAGCTGGTATGATAGGTTGACCCCTCGGGGAGGCCAAGTATTTTTTTACCCCGAGACCGTCTCATCACCCAGGCTCCCATTAGCTGGCTTGACAGGTTGACCCCTCGGTGAGGCCAAGTGTTTTTTACCCCGAGGCCGTCTCGTCACCCAGGCTCCCATTAGCTGGCATGACAGGTTGAACCCTCGGGGAGGCCAAGTATTTTTTACCCCGAGGCCGTCTAATCACCCAGACTCCCATTAGCTGGCTTGACAGGTTGACCCCTCGGGGAGGCCAAGTGTTTTTTACCCCGAGACCGTCTCGTCACCCAGACTCCCATTAGCTGGCTTGACAGGTTGACCCCTCGGGGAGGCCAAGTGTTTTTTACCCCGAGGCCGTCTCGTCACCCAGGCTCCCATTAGCTGGCATGACAGGTTGACCCCTCGGGGAGGCCAAGTGTTTTTTACCCCGAGGCCGTCTCGTCACCCAGACTACCATTAGCTGGCTTGACAGGTTGACCCCTCGGGGAGGCCAAGTGTTTTTTACCCCGAGGTCGTCTCGTCACCCAGACTCCCATTAGCTGGCTTGACAGGTTGACCCCTCGGGGAGGCCAGGTGTTTTTTTACCCCGAGGCCATCTCGTCACCCAGGCTCCCATTAGCTGGCATGACAGGTTGACTCGCCTGAGAGGGGCCAAGTATTTTCGGCTTTAAGAAAGCCACTCCGAGAATACGTTGGGTTGGACGTTTCTTTCCGAGCTTGTGCCAACCTCAAAAAGAGAGGGGATTGTGTACAACCCCGTATTCGCGAAGAGTGGGCCCCAAGCAAGGCGCAAGACTTGGTGCACGTTTTTAAGCTTTTTGGGAGTTTTGCACTCTTGGAGTCCAATTTTGGGTAGACCTGCGTAATATACTAGTAGGGGGAGGAAATATTTGTCTCCCCCCCGGCCCCTTTGAAAAGTCTCCTAGGCTCCATCCCGTAGACCGCCCCAACCCGCAAGTTAGCCGCAGCAGGCCGCCGTCTCGCCAGGGCTCAGCTCGCCAGACCGCCATCTCGCCAGGGCTCAGCTCTCCAGGCCGCCGTTTCGCCCAGGCTACCGTCTCGCCAGTCCGCTGCTCGCCTTGCCTCAGCTCGCCAGACTGCCGCCTCGCCAGGCCGCCGTCTCGTCAGGGCTCAGCTCGCCAGACCGCTGCTCGCCTTGCCTCAGCTCGCTAGGCCGCCGTCTCGCCAGGGCTCAGCTCGCCAGACCGCCATCTCGCCCAGGCCGCCGTCTCGCCAGGGATCAGTTCGCTAGACTGCCGCCTCGCCTAGGCCGTCGTCTCGCCCAGGCCGCCGTCTCGCCAGGCCGCAGCTCGCCTTGCCTCAGCTCACTAGATCGCCGCCCCAGCAAGGCAGACCGCAGCTCGCTCGGCTTCAGCACGCCTAGTGGTCGAGCAGGCTGCCAGGTCGCCATTCATAGGCCGCCTGTCCGCCCAAGCCGCCCCTTGCTTCCCGCCTAGCCATCAGGCCGCCCGGTTTGAGGGGCTATCCCTGGTGGACTGTAATTAGCCGCTTAGAACATCGAGATTTGACTTTGGCAGGCCAATTCAGGGGGATTTTGGTAATTTTCAGAGCAGTGGAGGTTGGTTATTTGCATACCATCCCCAAAAACTATAAATAAACCCTTAGGGGTGCCTTGGAGAGGATCACTTTTTCACTCTCTCTTCATCCTCCAAGGCACCCTAGCTCAGCATTGGCTAGTTAGGGGGAGATCTTCAAGATCTTCCTGGTGTGAGGTGGGACCTCCACGCTAGAGCCGAGCGTCTGTTCCTAGTTTCCCAAGTCTTTGGTATGTGACGTTCCCCCGAGTGTAGTAGGTGTGAGGTCACCCCTCTTTTGGGACCCCGAGCTCCACAGAGGTCAATTTTGGCTTCAACACCTGCCAACTAGATGAGAGTCTGGTCAGCGGGTCTGCTCGGGGTTTCCTCTCCAAAATACCTCCAACCACCGAGTGAGCCTACAGCCCTGCCAGCTAGATGAGAGCCTGGTCAGCGGGTCTGCTCGGGGTCTCCTCTCTAAAAAACCTCCAACCACCGAGTGAGCCTACAACCCTGCTAGCTAGATGAGAGCCTGGTCAGCGGGTCTGCTCGGGGTCTCCTCTCCAAAACACCTCCAACCACCGAGTGAGCCTACATCCCTGCCAGCTAGATGAGAGCATGATCAGCGGGTCTGCTCGGGGTCTCCTCTCCAAAACACCTCCAACCACCGAGTGAGCCTATAGCCCTGCCAGCTAGATGAGAGCCTGGTCAGCGGGTCTGCTCGGGGTCTCCTCTCCAAGTCACCTCCAACCACCAAGTGAGCCTACAACCCTGCCAAATAGATGAGAGCCTGGTCAGCGGGTCTGCTCGGGGTCTCCTCTCCAAAACACCTCCAACCACCGAGTGAGCCTACAGCCATGCCAGCTAGATGAGAGCCTGGTCAGCGGGTCTGCTCGGGGTCTCCTCTCCAAAACACCTCCAACCACCGAGTAAGCGTACAACCCTGCCATCTAGATGAGACCCTGGTCAACGGGTCTGCTCGGGGTCCCCCTGCAGCTGCTTTCCAACTTCACCTTTAATGTCATGAAAAGAGACATGTGATTTCATCATAAGGTCACATCCAAATTGCAAGTATTGAACAATAAAAACGCAGTGTACAAAATGTGTTATGGATAAAATCTTTTCAAGTCATCGCCACTTCGGGCGCGAACAAGGGGTACCCCGTCCACATCCTGGAGGGGGTACCCTCCCAGCTTCAAGACCTCCCTTACTATAAAGGACCCTCCCAATTTGGATTGAGCTTTCCTACGGAGGCCTCTCTACCTGCTCCATCCACCTTCTTGAGAATCAGATCTCCCTTCTGGAACTATTTGACCCTTATATGTTTGTCGAAGTATCTCGTCATCCGGCGCTTGACCTCCTCTTGCCGGATCACCGCCAAATCCCTGAGCTCCTCCACGAGATCAAGAGAGAGTTTTTGTTCCTCCATGTTCTCTGCTAACCAGCCCTCGTCTCTCTCTCTTGCAACAACTACTCTTAGTGACGTGACCTCGAACTCTACTGGTAGGACCGCCTCCGAGCCATGAAAGAGCTTAAAGGGGGTCTCTCCTGTGGCGGTGTTTGGTGTGGTTCTCAAGGTCCATAGGACTGAAGGAAGCTGTTCCACCCAACTTCCTCTCAAGTTCTGCACTTTCTTCTTCAAAAGGTTAACAATGATTTTATTGGCTGCTTCCACTTGCCCATTACTCCGCGGGTGATGAACCGAGGCGAAGCGGAGATCTATACCCAAACGGTTGCATAAGTCCACGAATTCTCTACTAGCAAATTGCGGCCCATTATCAGTCACAATGGCCATCGGTATCCCATGCCGGCAGATGATCTCTCCCCATACAAAAGTTTTGACCACCTGTGAAGTCACCTTGGCTAATGCCTTCACCTCCAACCATTTTGAAAAGTAATCTATCATGACTAACAAGAATTTCCTTTGGCCACTTGCCTAGGGAAAGGGACCCACCAGGTCTAGCACCCATATAGCGAAGGGCCAAGGAGTCGTAATGGTTCGTAACCTCTGGGCTGGAAGGAGTTGGAGGGGGGCGAACTCCTGACACTTTTGAAATCTTTTTGCAAACTCCTCCGCATCTTTCCTGATGGTGGGCCAGAAGTATCCCTATCTTAGCACTCTCCCCTCCAAAGTCTGGCTTCCCGAATGACTGCCACATTCTCCCGAGTGAACTTCCTCCAAAACCCTTGGAACCTCTTCCTCTAACACACATCGAGCTAACAGGCCCGACAGTGTCTTACTGTAGAAAACCCCATCTTTTAGCAGGTAGTACGCCGCCTTGTACCATGCATGCTTTTTATCGAGATCGCCCTCGGGTAGTTGTCCCGAGGTTAGAAAGCTGATGAAGGGGTCCATCCAAGACCCTTGTTGGATTATCTCCATGAGCTCTCCCTCTTCTATGGATGGCCTGAAAAGCTCTGTCATCGTTCCTCCGGCTCGCGGGCCATACTTGGCGAGTTGATCAGCCTGGGTACTCTCCTCCCTCGGGATGTGCCGAATTGAAAAGCTTCGGAACTGCCCGATGACGTCTTTGACCTTTCCTAGGTACAGCTGGATGGTGCGCTCCCTTGTTTCGAACTCCCCTTTGATCTGGCCCGCGACCACCATTTAATCTGTCGTGACCTCAATATCTGATATGCCCAGCTCCCGAGCTAACCGGAGCCCTGCAATGATCGCCTCATATTCTGCTTGGTTGTTGGTGATCGCGAAATGGATCTTCAAGGCCTATTCAATCCTGGTCCCCTCTGGACTTACCAAGATCATTCCCCCTCCGAAGGAATTTCTTCCTGACGCCCTATCTACCATCATTTTCCAAGCCACTCGAGGGGACGCTTCAGCCTCTGGGACCTCAACGATGTAGTCTACCAGGAAGTTAGCCACCGCCTGTGCCTTGATGGAAAGCCGATGAATGAAAGCTAGGTCGAATGCACTGAGCTCTATTGACCACTTGGCCAGCCTCCCGGAGTGTTCCACTCCCTCCAAGATGCGACGGAGGGGGTGATCCGTCACCACCTGAATAGAATGAGCCTGAAAATATGGTCTAAGCTTCCGGGCCGAGACGATGAGAGCAAACGCTAATTTTTCAAGAATGGGGTACCCGAGCTCCGCCTTCTTTAGGAACCTGCTCACGTAATAGATCGGAAATTGCTTCTTCCCTTCCTCTCGCACAAGAACCAAGCTTACATCCCCAGTCCCTACTCCCAAGTACAAGAACAAGACCTCTCCTTCCCTTAGCCCCTGGAGTAAGGGTGTTTGGGTGAGCTGTTGCTTTAGGGCCTGAAAAGCCTCCTCACATTCGGGGGTCCACTCGAATTTCTTGCCCCCTCTCAATGTCCGGAAAAAAGGCGAGCATCTCTCCCCGGCTCGAGAGAGAAACCTGCTTTGCCCGGCCAGCCTACCGGTGAGATGTTGGACTTCCTTAGCATTTTTGGGAGATTCCAGTTCTAAAACTGCCTTCACTTTATCAGGATTGGGCTCCACTCCGGACGGGGTGAGGAGATGCCCTAGGAACTTCCCCCTATTGGCTCCAAAAATACATTTATGAGGGTTGAGCCTCATTTTAAATTTTCTCAAAGTTCCAAAGGTTTCCTTAAGGTCCAAGACATGAGATCTGAGGTCCCGACTTTTGATCATCAAGTCATCCACATAAACCTCAAGGTTCCTTCCTTTCTGTTCTCGGAAGATCCGATCCATCATTCTTTGGCAGGTTGCCCCCGCATTTTTCAACCCGAAGGGCATCATATTAAAACAGAATCACCCATCCTCTGTGACGAAGGGGACGTCCTTGACGTCCGGAGGATGCATGCGTATTTGATGATATCATGAAAACGCATCTAAAAAACCCATAAGAGAGAAACCGACGACTGAGTCAACCAACACGTCGATTCGAGGCAGCGGGTAACAATCCTTGGGGCAGGCTTTATTTAAAAGAGAAAAGTGCACACATTCTCCACTTTCTCCCTCCCTTTTTAACCATTACAACATTACTCACCCATCCCGGATACTTACAGGCGGACACAAACCCCGCCTTAAGTAGCTTTTCTACTTCCTCTCTAATGCGTCTGACCATCCTGGAGGCAATGACCCTCTTCTTATGCTGCACCGGGTGAGTGTTGGGGTCGAGGTTGAGAAGGGGCAGGCCACGTCCGCATCGACCCCTGGCATGTCCGCCGCACTCCAAGCGAAGACGTCAATGTTCCTTTGCACGCATGCCCTGATCTTCTCTTGGTCTTCTGGGCTGAGCTCGTCACTAACCTTGATCTTCTCCTTCCTTCCTTATTTTGTGAAGATCTCCATCTCTAGCACTTCCACAATTTCTTTCAGCCTTGACGGTTCCTCCTCTCCCTCCTGCTCTCCCAGCACATCATGTTCTCCAGCCTCATCCTCCGTGATAGTCACCACAATCTCCTCCACAAGCTCCTCCATCTCCTGCTCGCTCGTGTTCTTTAATTCCAGCAGTATGATTCTTCTTTTTCCCAGTCGGGTCTCCTTTCCGGGCAACCCTTCTGCTTCCCCCATTTTCCTTTTTCTTTCCTCCTCCCGTCTTCTTCATTCGACCACTCTTCCTCTTCCACCTCCATCTCACCTTCCTTCTCGCCTTCCGTTTCCGACTCCCCCACAATGCCTCCTTCCACCTCTACTTCTTCTCCTCCGACTTCTTCTTCTTTTTCCTCTCCCATCCTCGTCTCTCCGTCCTTCTTTCCCGCCGTTTCCGGCTCCCCCACAATGCCTCCTACCATCACCACTTCTCCCACTCTTCCAGTCTCCCTTTCAAACTCCTGCTGCCATTGCTCCATCCTCTTCTCCATCTCTTCATCCTCTTCCTGCCACGAGATAGTGTTCACCGCCGTCACGTAGCATTCCCCGGCTGCCTTCGAATCTCCTCGCACTCTGATTTGGGTACCTCCAGAATTGAGCTTCAAGCACTGGTGAAAAGATGACGACACACATCTGAAAGCGCTGATCAAGGGGAGCCCAAAAATGGCGTTGAAATGGCAGTTCCTGGATAGTCCCCCCCAGGGTCACCTGGAGCCCTACTCCCCCCTCGACCTCCTTCCTTTCTCCTGAGAACCCAAATAATGGTCCATCTGCCGCCAGTATGCTCCGGGCCTCCACCGTCATCTTGTTAAACTACTTTTTGAAAATAACGTTTTCTGAGCTCCCGTTGTCCACCAGGATCCGTGATACCGTGAAGTTCTCAATGGCAGTCCGGATCACCAGCGCGTCGCAGAAGGGGTCTTCATGGTCTGGCATGTCCTTTCTCGAAAAAGTGATTTTCTTATTCGGGGGAGGGGATTGTGATGTTGAGGCTACACTTCGACGATACATAGTGTGAAGGCTCGCTTTTTGGGCAGCCTCGATCCCCACCCCCCATGGATTACTCCAATTCCCCCCAGTCTCCAACGTCCGCTTGATCCACAGATTGATCTTCCTCTCCGGTTCTAGTAACCTCTTCTATCCACATCGGCCTTTGCTGCTCTCCTGATCCTCTGGCTCTTCTCATTTCCAGGAATTCTGGGCAGGTAGCTGTTGCGTGACCTTCCTCCTTATGGAAGTCACAGTACGGCAAGGCTACCTCTCCCCCTGCCTCCCTTCTGGTGGGTTCCTCCTCCTCCCAGCTCCTGCTCTTCCTCTCTCCCGACCTCTACCTCTCCCTCGGCCGATTGCCATAGCTTGCTGCGGCGAGGGTAGGGGCGGTCTATGACCGTACCCCCACCCTTGCTGTCGTAATCTTCCAGGCCCTCCCGGTTGATTCCTTCCTCCCTGAGGAAATACTCCCCCTTGCCCTGGGGCCGGGCCCTCCTGCTGCCTCCATCCCAGCTCCTGGCATGCCGGGGCCCTCGGTTCTTCCCTTCTCCTCACCTCCTACTATATCCCTCCTGATTCTCTTGACTCCACCTCCGTCAGCCTCGCTAGCTTTTTTGCGAAATCTAGATTCGCTGCCTCCATAGCGATTTCCTTTGCCACTTTCTCCATCAACCCCTAAAAAGACAGCGACGCCTTCCGGGTGAGGCTCGTCTTGAAGAAGCCTTCTCATAGCCCCATGGTAAAGGCCATTTGGAGGGCGAATCCCGACACCTCTTGAATATCCAAGATCTCCTCTTGAAATCTGTCGACGTACTGAGCTAGGGACTCGTCCGCCCTCTGCTTGATCAAAAAGATCGACTCCGAGTTCTTCTTCCTCTTCTTCGAAGTTGAGAATCACAGCTGGAAACTTCTGCTCAGGTCCTCGAAGCAGTATATCGAGCCTGTTGGGAGCTGGTGAAATCAGTCCCTAGCCTTGTCCTTTAGAGTGATGGAAAAAAGACAACATTTAAACGCGTCCGTCATGGGTCTGATCGAGACTGCGTTCTCGAACCACTGCAAGTGATGAAGAGGATCATCTTTCCCCACGTAGTAGTTCATCTCGGGTTCCCAGAACCCCTCCGGGATGGGAGCCGACATGATCAGCTCGCAAAAAGGCAACCCTCTCGCCACCGGTCTCGCCGCCTCTAATCGCACGATGACTTCTCCCGACGAGATGGCGCTCGCAGGGCTTGGGAATAGCTCCCTTCCCTCCATGCCTCGCCCACTCCCTTCCACCATCCCTTCCTTCCCCGGTCGCCTCCCCGGGGCATCTTCTCCCACTCGCGCCGAGACTAGTTCTTCTTGCGGCATGAGAGCGAGCACCTGAGGTAGCGGGGTTGAACAGTCTCCCTGTCGCGAGATCCCCTGCAGCAAATCCATGATGCCCTGGATTGACGCCATGAACTCTTCTATTCCAACAAATCCTCCCGGGTTATCTGACCCCTCTCCTTCTCCTTCTCCGCGGCCTCCCGTCATGTGGTTGCTCGAGATTCTTCTCTGAGGGCTGCGGTCCACGCTCACCGCACCAAAAATGTTGGAACCAGCTTTCTAGTTCCTCCTAGAGTTCGGACCTGAGGATGTAGCCCGCACTTACTTCTCTCAAACCACCCTCCTGACATGAGTCGCAGACCTAGAAACAAACCAAGGGGTCTCTGTGACAACCCGCATTTTCTACGAATTTAATAAGTATCAGAGTATGAGAAAACACGCGTCGTGATGCCACGTCGAGCAGGGGATAACTGTCGACGCTTAGGTGAACACCAACTAACTAAACTATGAAAATTCATAAGTTTACATATTAAAACAATCAGTTATATTTTTAAAGGCCGTATCCCTCGGCTCAGTGGATCATCTAGTCCACAGTTTTAAAACTATACTTATACGCAGCGAAAATTACTTTATTTATATTTGACATCCTAAGAGAGTGCATAAGCGACCCCCGATGTTAACTTATACTATGTAAGACCCTAGATTTATTTTATATTATAAATAGAAAACTATCCTTTTTACGTTGCTTAGAAAGTAGTGTATGAGTTTCATAAACATGCAGATCATGAGATATACTTATAATAGTGTTTTTAGGTTTAAAAGTAGCTAGCAAACTAATATAATTCTTCTCATGAGCAAGTAGACTATCTCCAGAAAGGTAGCAGTAAAAGAAACATATCTAGTATCACAAGTAAAAACCACCAACGGGCGTCAACAACCTGACACGAACCCACTGTCGAGCATGTATGTCTGTAGTAATAACAAAAAACTACCTCACAAAAACAAGGAGGAAGATCCCAACAACCCAAGGGATCCACAACAATCACCAAGGAAAACCAGCCGCTCAACCGGCTACTGCTCTAAAACAGAGACATCCAAAGAAAGAATATCTCAGCAAGTATAACAAGAAATTCTGAATTAGAGCATAATATCAAAATGGAATGAAAGAGAGTAAGTAAACATGACAGTAAAAGCTAGTGATGTCCACAGTAAGCCAAAGTACACCAAGCACAAGGAAAACAACAACAGGCCCTGCTCAAATCTTGCAGAGGCTACAAGGCAAAAGAATAGAAAACTTGCAACAATATGTTGCATTCTACTAAGAAGAAATACCTAACAATCCTAATTTGTGAGTTTATGACAGTAGTAAAAATCCACATGGTTCAGGATTTGAGGCAAACGCGGTCCCCCAAACCACCATCACCAAAACAAAATGAGCTCAAGGGTCGCACAGGGAGAGCACTAGGGACCTACAAACCACCCACACCTAGCCTGTACCTGGGAAAAACAGTGGCGGCCACAGCTCAACACAAAACCCCACCCCTTTTAAGAGCTAAAAAGAAAACCACCCCTACTAGCCATCCCCCACGATTCAGCGTTCAGAGAAAAAGAAAAAGCCGACAAAATAACCCCAAACCCAGCGGGATTCACTTGGGAAAACAAGGGACGTCAGAGGGAAAATCGCCGAACACAACTTACAGTAATCGTCGAGCTCAGTTCGACGATCTTCATCGAACTCAGACTACAGGAAAACACTGATCTTAGTTCGTCGATTTTCGTCGAACTCAGATCACGGGAACGTCGAGCTCATCTCGATCTTCATCGATCTCAAGCAACCGGAGATCGTCGATCCCAGTTTGACGAACAACGTTGAACTCAGATCGACGATCTTCATCGATCTCAGGCAACAGGAGATCATCGATCTCAGTTTGACGATCTTCGTCGAACTCAGATCGACGATCCTCGTTGAACTCAGATAACCGGAGATCGTCGATCCTAGTTGGACGAACAACGCCGAGCTCAGATCGATGATCTTTGTCGATCACAGGCAATCAGAGATCATCGATCTCCGTTCGACGATCTTCGTCGAACTCAGATCAACGACCTTCGTCGAATTCAGATCAACGGCCTTCGTCGAACACAGAATCGGAGATCGTCGATCCCAGTTCGACGATTGTCGTCGAACTTAGATCGACGATCTTCGTCGATCTGGCAGCCGGAGATCGTCAATCTCAGTTCGACTATTTCCATCAAACTCAGATCGACGATCTTCGTCGATCTGGCAGCCGGAGATCGTCGATCTCAGTTCTACGATTTCCGTCGAACTCAGATCGACGATCTTCGTCAATCTGGCAGTCGGAGATCGCCGATCTCAGTTCGACGATTTCTGTCGAACTCAGATCGACGATCTTCGTCAATCTGGAAGCGTTGAGTGCACTCAACGCTGTAAACACTACCCACAAAAATTCTGCAAACATGAAAATCTAATGCTACCTAACTTACTAGGCAACGACTACCAACATGAGGGTCAATTCCAGCACTCATCTTCACTACCCCAGCACCCGAACTGGGCAAACTTAACAGCAAGGAAGGAATAAGAAGAAGGCTAAGTACTACCCATCCGAGATTAATATGTGACAATCTGATAAAAGTCAAGACTACAGCGGCCCGACCAAAAAAACCTGGAGTTACAGAACTTGAGAAAGAAGAAAAAAAAACGCACAGGAGCATTCATGATTCAAGATCCGATGATTTTGACGGGAAACCAGAGTAAAATAAATGATCGTGGGAACATGTATGATAACAACAACTAAGAACATAGAAGGGGGAAAAGCTTGGCAAGGGTAGGACCACCACTTGCCTCAAATTCCAGCGAAGCTTGGTCGGCCCCTTCCTCTCACTCGGCACCAGCAGCACAGCACAAGACGAAAACTTCGTCGGAGTGTAGGTCCAGGCGAGAGCAATCCAAATCCGCCTTCTAAATCGAATTCCGTCCACAAACGATCCCGGAATCGCCGTCCGAAGCCAGCGGGATTGACGATTTTCTTTCTCTCGAACAGGCGGCAGTTTCTCCGGAAAAGAGACAATGAACAATCCTAAATTCTAGCCTAAGGCTATTTATAAGCATGTGCTTTTAAGAAATTTAATAATATATTATTAATTACTTACACGAAATATCAAAACGACGCGAAAATCGAACCATCTCGAAAATTGACGAATTTCACACCGTAACTAAATACCCACGCTACGAACGCAACGACGAAGTCGAAATAAGCTTTCGACGAACAAAACTCGAGTTATGACTACCCGAAGCCAAAACACAAGCATCCCCCGAGAGGCCTCACTGGTCTCCAAAACAAACCCGACTTGCTAGAGAATCTTGCCAAAAAGGCTACCAACAACCACACAAGGAACCTAAAGAGCTAAGACCACGCTCTAACAAATGGCACATGCCGGAAACGCGTCAACGTAACGCCAAACGAGAATTAAATAATCGCAGAAAAATCGGGGGCGTTACAGTCACTCCCTCTAAAAGAAAGTTTCGTCCCGAAACTTTACGTACACAAATTCTACTATAGAAGGAAAGTAACAAAACAAGAGCTACTAGAAAAAAAACGTACCAATCAAATCAGGGGAACAGTTGAGGGTGAGCCTCCCTCATAGCCGACTCTAGCTCCCAAGTCGCGCTTTCCAAATCCTGATTCTTCCATAGAACTTTCACCATCGGGATAGACTTTGTCTGCAGCACCCGATCTTGAGTACCCAAGATGCGGACCGGCGCCTCAACATATGAAAGATTAGACTCCAACTGGGGCACAACATCCAAGACTTGCCCACTGCTTCGCACACACTTCCTTAATTGGCTTACATGAAATACATTATGAACATCTGGGAAGTTTGCTGGCAAATCCAGCCTATATGCTGACACGCCAATCTGCTCAACAATCTTAAATGGGCCCACATACCTCGGATCTAATTTTCGGTTCTTACCGAACCTCTTAACACCAACCATCGGGGAAACCTTAAGAAACACAAGGTCCCCTACAAAAAACTCCAAGTCAGACCTACGCCGGTTGGCGTTCTTCTCATATCTCTCCTGAGCTATACGAAGTTTTTCTCGAATAAGCTTCACCGCCACTTCCATTTCTTCGAGCGCGTCTGGACCCAACAACGGCCTCTCACCGACCTCAGTCAAAAACAAGGGAGTTCTGCAGCGTCTCCCATACAACGCTTCGAACGGAGCCATTTGCAAGCTCTCTTGATAACTATTATTTTATGCAAATTCCATAAGCCGCAGATGCTCATCCCACGCTCCTCCGTGGTCCAAAATGTAGCATCTGATCATATCCTCAACTATCTGGTTCACCCGCTCTGTCTGCCCATTGGTCTGTGGGTGGTAAGCAGTAGAATACCTCAAATCTGTACCCAAACCCTCCTGCAGAATCTGCCAAAAATGAGAAGTAAACTGGGAGTCTCGATCCGAAATGATGCTAACTGGCACACCGTGCAATTTGATGACCTCGTCCAAGTACATCTCTGCTATCTTTTTCATCGGGTAATATATCTTATAGGGTACGAAGTGCGCACACTTCGTCAATCGGTCCATGATCACCCAAACTGAATCAAATCCCCTTGAAGATCTCGGTAAGCCCGTAATGAAGTTCATAGAAATACTTTCCCACTTCCAAGTCGGGATCTCCAACGGAGTCAACTTTCCCCCAGGCCTTCCGTGATCGGCCTTCGCACGCTTGCAAGTGTGGCACTCAGCAACAAATCGGGCTATGTCCCCCTTCATCCCACACCACCAGGCGATTTGCTTCAATTCATGGTACATCTTTGTAGATCCTGGATGGTAGGCAACACTGCATCCATGAGCCTCTCTGCATATCATAACCTTGATGTCCCCAACAGCGGGGATGCAAAACCTGTCGCGGTACTTCAAAGTACCCGCATCATCAATAGAAAAATCCGGCAACTCCCCTCTCTCAGTCCTGAGGTATAAGTGCAGAAGATCCGGATCATCCTTCTGGTGCAACCTGGTAAGTGAAATCCAAGATGGCTCTGCCACTGCCAAACTGCTCTGCATGTCACAGCGTCCCACAGAAATATCCATCAGGAGGAACTCTTCCACTAAACGATCGACGGCGAGATTAAAGATCTTCCCCGTCTTCCGGCTCAGGGCGTCGACCACCACATTGGCCTTGCCCGGATGATACTGTATCTCCACATCATAATCGGCCACATACTCTAGCCACCGCCGTTGGCGCAGATTCAACTTCTTCTGAGTAAACACGTACTTTAGACTTTTATGATCTCTGAAGATCTTGCACTGAGCACCATAAAGTAGATGCCTCCACAACTTTAGCGCATAAATCACCGCTGCAAACTCAAGGTCATGCGTTGGGTAATTTCTCTCATGAGTCTTTAGTTGCCTTGACCCATACACATTCACTTTTCCAGCCTGCTGATGCTTAAGATCACGGCAGTGAACCAGTCGCACAAGTAATATAAAATGGGGGTTTTCCCAAGTATCGATCTCACAAGGAACATAGTAAGGTGAAGTTAATTTCGAGGAGGACTTGAGATTGAAGTCCTTAGGTCGAGGTAACGATGAGGGCTTTGATATTTGCGGATAAAGAAAATAAAATACTAACAACTACTCCTATGCAACGCCGCTATGCGATGCTTCGACAGGCGGGATGAAAGACTAGTCGGGCTGCTATGCACCGAATCGCTAGGCGGATGGAAGAGTAGGCTCGCGGATGAGGTGGTGAGAATGACGGAATGAGGGTCGTAAGCACCTCTTCGCTACGCACGCCACTAGCAATTGCTAGTGCGACAAGGGTGGATGGATGGTGGATGGACTATGGCACACCTCAAGTAAAAAAACGAAAATACACAAAATCACATAGAAATGATTGAATATAAACGTTTTACAAACTAAGCATTCTTCATCAAATACAAGAGTTCAACTACACATTCAACAACCAAACAAGAAAAGAGTGTGCGAAATCGACCAAATACGAAGCCTTGCTGAGGATTCACGGTTGGAGTCGTCGGGTTGTCAATCCGCGTCCAAGCTCGGTCCGCAACTGCGTCCGGGGTAGAGAAGGGCTGTCACCACCTTCCAATGGCCCGTCTTCTTCGTGTCACGATCCGGTGGAGGATGACACAACTTCTCCTAGCTTGGTGAAGAAAGCTAGGTCAAGCTCTTCTTGAAGCTCAAAGATGAAGGAGGAGGCCAAGAGGAAGCTCCGGCTTGGATTTGGCGGTGAACGCTTGCCCGGAGCACCTCCCTAGGGTGGAAGATGAAGGAGGACGGCGAAAACGGCGGAGGAAATGGGCGATCTGCGGATCTTCGTGCGGATTTTTGGATTAGGGCGAGACCTGCACTATTTATACAAAAGCAGAATTGAACAATGCGCACGATCACAGGCGCACGACCAGTGGTCGTGCGCGTTATGTCCTGTGCGCGTGCGCACTGGCATGGAATATCAGGAAGAAGAATTGGGATAATGCGCACGAGAAGTGGCGCACGACCAGTGGTCGTGCGCACTAAGTCCAATGATCGTGTGATTACCCAGACAGGACTCCAGAAAAGAGGAATCAATGCACACGATCAGTGGCGCACGACCGGTGGTCGTGCGCAATATGTCCAGTGGTCGTGCGCTTACCCCAGGCTGATTCGGGAAAACAAAGAGTAGTGCGCACGATCGGGGGCGCACGACCAGTGGTCGTGCGCAGTAGATCCCATGATCGTGCGCAGTATTCCTGTTTCACAACCATCCCGGAACACGCACACGACCCCTGTACCGAAAGGAGAAACCAATCACTAATCTGTGCAGACATTCCAAACAATAACAAAAAGGAGTACAGACTAAAAGAATAACACAATACACAACCACGAGCTAAAATGTGCACTTCCTATGGAATTAAAGACAAGATGAAATATATATGATAATGAACTAAAAGTGAAGTGCAATCGTGTGAAAACTAGCCCAGATGAGTCCGAAAATAGGTATAAAACATGGACTCATCACACCCCCAGACTTAACTGTTTCCGCGTCCCGAGCAAACAAAATCTAAGCAGAAAGGGAAAAATACTAGTTAACAAAGAAATTGCGATACGAAGTACCATGCGAAGTCGCATGCTCGCGTGCGTAAAAATATAATAGAAGAAATTTTTAAGTATATAAAATAGTTTATACTTTTCACAATGCGTATCAAAATTTTATTATTACTCAAAAATAGAATCACGGTGAATCATCCGGTCACGCGTAGGGAGAAAGTAGACTAATCGTTAGGCGAGCATTGCCAAAGATTAGGGCTCGGGATAACCTCCAAAGGAATCCACCAATGTCGGTGACCATATGCTTGCCCTTTCGCATTCTCTCCACGGCACTGGTTTGGTTCACACACAAATCAGTAGGACTTTAGGTGAAGAGATGTGGCTTGAGTTTTGGTGAGGTAAACAAGGAAAAACAAGAAGGCTATGCACCTAACCCAAAGGAGCTAGTATGAAGGGAATCCATCAGCTAACCAAAATACATGCGGGTACACCACACCCCCAAACTTAACTTTTAACATATGGGTGTGTGCACCGCCTACTCCAAATATAATCACATTTCTCAAAAAGATTTTCAATTTAAACTTTTTCTTTTCACTTTTTTTTCTTTTTCTTTACAAATATTTTCCTTTTTCTTTTCTTTTTTCTTTTTCATTTTTTTTCACAATTCAGCAGATAAAAATTTGGGGGCACTTCCATATTTTCACAAATAAAATCACCACATCACATCACAACATTAAAATGTAAAACTCTGAAGCTCAACCTGGGTGTGTGACTAGGATTAGATATGAGGCTTTGGTGAAATCATGGTGAAGCTGAATCAAAAGGAGGGGTAAGCACAACGGGGGTAGCGAGGATATGACGTCAGGAACGGTACAAAGCTCAACCGGGCCAAAATGATGGCCTACATCACGCTCATGCATGACTAACCTATACCCATGCTTCAAGAATAGCTTGGGGCAAGTTCTTAGCCAACGAGAAAGACTATCCCTCCTCCCGACTCGAGCAATACGAACCTAACGGCCGTCTACACACATCCCTAAGCTACCGTCGGATTCACACCGGATTCACCAACTTTTGAGTAGAAAAAAAAGTATTTACGCAATTAGAAAATTATAAAACTAAAAGCATACAGAAAAATTAAATCTACTCGAATTTCTACACGAGACGAGAGCAGTTGACTAGGAACACAATAAGGCCAACATTTTACTCCGTCTCACAATCCTATGTCAGCACCATAATTTTCCCAAATCTAACAAAGAAATGACTTTAACTCGCGGCACGCAAAAAGCTAAGCACGCGCTCATGTGGGTGCAGTGGTGTGTGATGCAATGAAGTAAACAAAATAAAACAATAAAAGCTTCTAGTATGCACATGAAATGTGCACGTGCAAAAGGTAACAAATCTCTCCCCCAGACTTAAACTAAGCAAAACAGCATATAATAGAGAAATTAAAATCATAAAAAGCTAAGGGAAGAGGTTACCCAATGCTCAGCTAGTGAGCATACCAGAAGATGCGTGGAAACCTGAAGCAGGCCCGCCATACGAAGAATCAGAACCCCGCTAATGCAATTTATCAAGGATACCTGCAGGGGTGAGCTCCGCAAAAAAAAAAAAACAAAAATATACAAAAAAAATGCTAAAATAAAATATACAGGAAAATAAAAATGCAGGAAATAAAAGATAAGTACTGGGGTTATTGTTATCGCAGCACGACTTATTAAATTCTAAACAGTTCTAGCTTATAGGCCTATGAAATAAAAAGTGCACAGGTAACTGTTCCAATATCCGTTTCGGTAACGGATACCGATACGGTGATAGAGCAGTTACCCCTCTACCTAAATAATAATACCTGCCCAACACAGGTAGAGGAAATCAGAAGTAAGAAGAGAAGGAGCGCTGGTCCTCACTCTTCTCACCACAAAACACATGCTTGCCTAGCAAGGTTTCGTCCACAGGGAGTCTGCAGGAGGAGAAAGCGATGAATGGAGCTTCCTCAACAGAGGAGGAATCAACCTCCTCGCAAAAGAGGATGCTATCATCCATGACTCGAGCTGAAAGCTCCAAGTCCTCCTGAAGAACCTGCGAAGACTCAACCCGCACAGGCTCAGATACAGAAATGGGATCAAGAAATAAAGGAGATGAATAACTAAAAGAATCAGAAATAGGGGGAGTGGTCCCGGTCTCACTCCCAGCAGGATCCCGACATAGATCATCGACGGCGTGATATGAGTCATGGCGAGGGGAATCCGCGAGCTCAAGGTCCTCGGTGGTGGTTTGGACCTCCTCATCCATCAAGGAAGTGGAAACTTCCTCAACAAAGAGGATATCCTCATCAACACACCTCGGTGCATCCACATGTTCCAAGACGTAATACTGTCCATTAATGAAAATAATATCCTCGTCAAACATGGGCACATCCTCAGGCTCAGAATCACAATCCGGCCGAACATCATCAACCGACTCACTAAAAATAGGGATAGATAATTCTTGCAAAGAAGGCAGAGGAACAACAGCATCAGAGAAAATATGTGCAGGTTCCTCCGGCGGTGAATCAACAAGAGGGGAAGAGGGCATGGGGAGAGACGGTGCCACAATGTCGTCACACCGATCAGCAGAAAGTCTGATGGGCATATCCGCAGCAGTCCCCCATAGACAAGGTGGTGCTGCGAACATATCATCAGAATCAGAAGGGGCAGCCGATTGAGAGGTGGATGGAATGAATCAGATACCCGGTTCATCATCCTCCTCCAATTGGCGCTGAAATTCTGCGCAATCTTTCAACACGTGGTCGGTGCTACGACAACACAAACATCGTTTTCCATTACTCCTCGGTACAGGTGGGACCGAAGAGGAATAAGAAAAAGATGAAGGCGTAGAAGAGGAGTGACCATAAGACCTGGGTTGAGTGTATGAAGTACCATAAGAAGACGGTGCTCCATACACAGAACCGCGAGAATTATGCTCCCATTCTTCAGTGGGGCACTCATCACTACCATGCCTATAATCCCCGCACCATCGGCAACAGATATTCATATAAGAATACATGGTGAAACAAGAATAATTCACCAACAGAAAGTTTCTAAGCAACAATTAACTACACAGCACAAATAAAAGAATAGAAAAACCTGCTACAGAAAAATTAAAACTAGAAGAGAAACAAATAAAAATAAAAAAAACAGATTCTAAAAACTTAAATAAAGAAGAAACATGAAATATACAAATGGAAAAGGGCTTCTATCTCCTATCTTCCTCACCAAAAACTCACACGACTGTGTTCCCCGGCAACGGCGCCAAAAGCTTGATGCTTAAGATCGCGGCAGTGAACCAGTCGCACAAGTAATATAAAATGAGGGTTTTCCCAAGTATCGATCTCACAAGGAACACATTAAGGTAGAGTTAATTTCGAGGAGCACTTGAGATTGAAGTCCTTAGGTCGGAGGTAACGATGGGGGCTTTGATATTTGCGGATAAAGAAAATAAAATACTAACAACTACTCCTATGCAACGCCGCTATGCGATGCTTCGACAGGCGGGATGGAAGACTAGTCGGGCTGCTATGCTCCGAATCGCTAGGCGGATTGAAGAGTAGGCTCGCGGATGAGGTGGTGAGAATGGCGGAATGAGGGTCGTAAGCACCTCTTCGCTACGCACGCCACTAGCAATTGCTAGTGCGGCAAGGGTGGATGGATGGTGGATGGACTATGGCACACATCAAGTAAAAAAACAAAAATACACAAAATCACATAGACATGATTGAATATAAACGTTTTACAAACTAAGCATTCTTCATCAAATACAAGAGTTCAACTACACATTCAACAACCAAACAAGAAAAGAGTGTGCGAAATCGACCGAATACGAAGCCTTGCTGAGGATTCACGGTTGGAGTCGTCGGGTTGTCAATCCGCGTCCAAGCTCGGTCTGCAACTGCGTCCGGGGTAGAGAAGGGCTGTCACCACCTTCCAATGGCCCGTCTTCTTCGTGTCACGATCCGGTGGAGGATGGCACAACTTCTCCTAGCTTGGTGAAGAAAGCTAGGTCAAGCTCTTCTTGAAGCTCAAAGATGAAGGAGGAGGCCAAGAGAAAGCTCCGGCTTGGATTTGGCGGTGAACGCTTGCCCGGAGAACCTCCCTAGGGTGGAAGATGAAGGAGGACGGCGAAAACGGCGGAGGAAATGGGCGATCTGCGGATCTTCGTGCGGATTTTTGGATTAGGGCGAGACCTGCACTATTTATACAAAAGTAGAATTGAACAATGCGCACGATCACAGGCGCGCTATGTCCTGTGCGCGTGCGCACTGGCATGGAATATCGGGAAGAAGAACTGGGATAATGCGCACGAGAAGTGGCGCACGACCAGTGGTCGTGCGCACTAAGTCCAATGATCGTGCGATTACCCAAACAGGACTCCAGAAAAGAGGAATCAATGCACACGATCAGTGGCGCACGACCGATGGTCGTGCGCAATATGTCCAGTGGTCGTGCACTTACCCCAGGCTGATTCAGGAAAACAAAGAGTAGTGCGCACGATCGGGGGCGCACGACCAGTGGTCGTGCGCAGTAGATCCCATGATCGTGCGCAGTATTCCTGTTTCACAACCATCCCGGAACACGCACACGACCCCTGTACCGAAAGGAGAAACCAATCACTAATCTGTGCAGACATTCCAAATAATAACAAAAAGGAGTACAGACTAAAAGAATAACACAATACACAACCATGAGCTAAAATGTGCACTTCCTATGGAAATAAAGATATGATGAAATATATATGATAATGAACTAAAAGTGAAGTGCAACCGTGTGAAAACTAGCCCAGATGAGTCCGAAAATAGGTATAAAACATGGACTCATCACCTGCATCAACACGCAACCCAGACCAACATGCGAAGCATCCACGTACACATCATACTCCACTCCCTCAGTAGGTAGGGTCAGAACGGGAGCAGTGCACAATCTGTTCTTTAGTTCCAGGAAGGCTGCCTCGCACTTCTCGCTCCAAACAAAGGTCGTGTTCTTCTGAGTCAATCTGGTCAAAGGTGCAGCCAGGGTAGAGAAACCCTCCACGAACCTACTGTAGTAGCCGGCCAACCCTAGGAAGCTTCTAATCTCCTTGGGTGTGCCCGGCCTGCTCCAATCCATCACTGCTACTACGATCTTTTCCGGGTCGACCGAGATCCATCCTTATTCACCACGTGGCCCAGAAAAGAGACTTGAGGCAACCAAAATTCGCACTTGCTCAGCTTGGCGAATAACTTGTGGTTCCTCAACTCCGATAGAACCAAGCTCAGATGCTGCTCATGCTCCTCAGCACTGCGAGAGTAGATCAACACATCATCAATGAATACCACCACGAACTTGTCTAAAAGTCCTTGAACACCCGGTTCATCATATCCATGAAAGATGATGGTGCGTTGGTCAAACCAAACGACATCACTAGAAACTCGAAGTGTCCATGCCTCGATCTAAATGCAGTGTGTGGAATATTTGCCTCACAGATCCTGAGCTGATGATAGCCAGAACGAAGATCGATCTTGGAAAACACCGTGCTACCACGCAACTGATCAAATAAATCATCGATTCTCGGCAGAGGGTACCTGTTCTTAATGGTGACTTTGTTCAGCTCCATATAATCGATGCACAGCCTCATCGACCCATCCTTCTTCTTCACAAATAGAACATCAGCACCCCAAGACGACGAACTCTGCCTGATAAAGCCTTTTGCCAACAACTTGTCCAATTGGACTCGCAACTCCTCCAACTCACGAGGGGCCATCCGATACAGTGCCTTTGCAATATGACGCGTTCCCGGTTCCAAATCAATCACAAACTCAACATCTCGATCGGGAGGAAGACCAGGAAGGTCATCAGGAAAAACATCAGAGAACTCACGTACAACAGGAATCTCCTCCAATCGCGGTACACTAACTGCAGTCCCAACCACCGAGACTAAACAAGCAAAACAATTAGAACGAAACAGCTTCTGAGCACATACCACAAAAATGACAGGGGAATCCTGGCTCGGATTAGCATACACACTTCCAGGCTGACCGTTGTCCTTGATGAAGTCCAAGCGTTTACCTTTGCACTGAATAACCGCATCATACTTAGACAACCAGTCCATGCCCAGAATAACATCGAAGTCCTCTAGATCAATCATCTTCAAGTCTGTCTTCGCAAGAAAGTCCCCCAACAAAACAGGGCAATCCAGAATGCCCACATCTAATAAAACAGATTCACCAGAAGGGAACTTGACGCGGAAGGTATCACGAACTTGATCTAGAATCAACCGGTAACGCTTTACAAAAGTTCTAGCCACAAACGAGTGGGTAGCGCCGGAGTCGAACAGAACACGCGCCCAACGATTCTTCACCTTAAATTTTCCTATAGGAGTACATAAGCAACTAAGGAACCACCAAAACAAAAACTGTAACCATTCTAGAAAATAAAACTTTCAGGCTAGGAAAACAACTAACCTGAGATGACCTGAGTCGAAGTTTGAGCCTCCTCGGAAGAGATCACGTTCAACTTTCCTTTGCCCTTGTCCACACGCTGACGCGGAGGTAATGCCTGAAATGGAACTGCTCGAAGAACAAGCTGGACCTGAGGACACCTTGTCTTGATATGGCCCTTCTATCCACACTGATAGCAGACTTTTATCTTTGGACCAGCACTGAGCAGCATCATGCCCGGGTCGCTTGCAAACAGAACATGAAACATCCTTCCTAGGAGCACCTTGAATAGCATGAACTTGCTCCTTCTTCTGAGCTCCCGCCTTCTTGAAACACCTCTCAACAGGGTGGCCTGGGCGGCCACAGAAGCTACACACTACCTTGCTCTTCTTTCCCGAAGCAGCACCGGGTACCTGAGGGTCCTTCTCTTCAGCAGACTTCCTCTTGTCCTTCCTCATTTGCTGGCCTCTATTCTTTGCGGTCTCAATTGCCTCCACTTTTAGAGCAGCCTCCACTACCCCTGCATAAGTCTCTGATCCATATGCATTGGTCAACTGCTGAACCTCGCTCCTCAAGCCACCAAGGAGCCGCTACACTCGATCAGCCTCAATACTCACCAACCCAGGAGCAAACTGGCTCAACTTGCTGAACTCTATCTCGTACTCACTGACCATGAGTTGCCTCTGTTTTAGGTGGAGGAAGTCGTTCATAAGACGATCACGCTCAACCGAAGGTAAGAACTTCCCCAGTAGCATTTCCTTGAATAATCCCCAAGAGCAACCAGCTACCATGCTCCCCTTGTCTCTAAGCCACCAACTCTTAGCCAAGCCCTTAAGCTGATAGGAAGCTATCATCACTCTCTAATCATCTGCAATACCGGAGTACGTGAACATCTCCTCCATGGAGATCAACCAATCATCTATGACCATGAAATCTGCCTTCCCATCGTATGTAAGATGGCTAAGTCTCTGAAACTGAGAAATAAAGGCCATCTCTGCTGGCATCACCACTAGAGGTCTCAGGGGAGCAGGAGGGGGAGGAGCAGCTAACCACCCTGCAGGGGCTTGCACTGCCTTAGTCTGTCCTGTCACAACTGCCACCAGAGAGTGGATCTGGGCCTGCATCTCCACCAACTGCCTGGTCAAGGAATCGTTGCTCTTTTGCAGGCTCTCGATCACCGCATCACTCTGCGCTCCTGAGGACTCACCCTCAGACAGGGGAGTCGACCTAGTCGAAGGACGTCTCTCCATCCTAAAACCATAAAAACTGAGGTCAAAACCTAGTACAACAGTTGGAACAAACTACCAGTACAGACAATACATACATAAATATGAACCTTTAACTGCTATACTTGCTCTGGGATTTTATTTTGTTTAACAAAAGTGATGATATGCCTAACCTAGGATGGTTAACCACCATCAACTAACTCTTGTGCCTAGATCGGGAATGCATGAATTTATATTATTTTTCTGATTTAAAACCATGTGTGTACATATGTCATCCTGCAAATCTTTAGCTTGGCACGTTGTGCTTATGCAATATTATGCTATGCATTCTAAAAAGGCCCTAATGCATGTCATGAGTGGCGTACGCATGAAAATGTTATGCATCACATACTACATAACATTCTCATGCAACAAAAAAGAAACGTGCTAGTCGCATTCATGTGGTGAGGTTATGCATCGCATACTACATAACCCTCACAGGTTGCCCCTATGGTGAATCCATATACAGACACATATTATGCATCATATACTACATAATATGCCCCATATACTTCTTGTTATGCTATGAGTGTAGTGTTCGTGCTTCAGCCAAGACGTGCTGATGACATATCAGTGTGTATTTGATATGATGCTAAACATCTAATACCTACAAGGAAAGGTTGCCCGACAAATTGTCAAGCAACCTCCCTCTGATACCAACTGTCACAACCTGCATTTTCTCCGAATTTAATAATATCAGAGTATGAGAAAACACGCGTCGTGATGCCACGTCGAGCAGGGGATAACTGTCAACGCTCAGGCGAACACCAGCTAACTAAACTATGAAAATTCACAAGTTTAAAGATTAGAAAAACCGGTTATTGAAAGAAAACTGTTGTCGACCTAAATCACCTAGAGGGGGGTGAATAGGTGGTTTGTGCGTCTTTTGCGGAATAAAAAATAATTAGAGCACAACACAGAAATATCTACCAATATCACAGACGACACAAGATGTATAGTGGTTCTCCAATCTTGGGTACATCCACTTTCCCTCACCGATCTAGCAATCAACTAGACTTGGCTACTCCACTATCTCGGATCACAAATCGATCCTACCCTCGGAACAAAGTTCCTACAAACTCGATCCAAACAAAACGGATCTACACCTCGGAAGATAGCACTTCCTACAACTCGGAGTAAAAGACTCCTACACTCGGAGAAGATTTCTCCTACAAGATTAATACAGTGTTTACAAGAATACAAACAGTAAATCACTCAGATCTGGATGAAATAGCCAGGATCTTCTTCTTTTCAACTTTGTAGCACTTTCAGAAATCGGTAAATAAGTTCTCGGCCTCGATCTGGATCTACTTGCTTTTACAGAAATCGAGAGAGAATATGATCAGTGAAGTTGATCTCGATCTGTAACTTTTCTTCAGAATAATCCTCTGAAAGTAGAAGCTTTGCCCGGAGAAGTAGGCAGCGGCGGCGGCTTCCATTTCGCGAAAGTCAGAGAGGAGGCGGCTGAAGAATATTTCTCGAAAAAGAAATTACAAGAAGGCTTTGAGAATACTTAGTGTTTGTCATTTTCTGATAAGACCTTATATAGGAGAGACTAACGGTCATAATCGGTCATAATGATGTACACGTGGACCAATCATGTCGCGTGATTTGAAAAATCCCGTCAGAAAAATGACTTAGCAAAATTTCGGAAAGATTCAGCCAACTACATGAGTAAGTCAATAACTACTCGAGTAGTTGAATAACTACTCGAGTATATTATGGGAAACATACTCGGGTATGTATATAAAGACTACTCGAGTATATAGAGATCAACTACTCGAGTAAGCAGACAGAACTACTCGAGTATATGAAGAGACCTACTCGAGTACATAAAGGATCTACTCGAGTACTGGAAAAGTTACTCGAGTATATTACATGAACTACTCGAGTACATGAGGTACTACTCGAGTGAAATACATAGAAAAATTCTGAAGAGCTCTGCTGGCAACTACTCGAGTAGTTGAACTAAACTACTCGAGAGGAAGTAATCTACTCGAGTAGGTGAAACTTTTACTCGAGTAAAAGACTTAGAAAAATTCTGGAGTAGTGAAATAGCAAGGTACACGGGTAACACATGAACTACTCGAGTAGGTAAAATGAACTACTCGAGTATGTTTCTATCTACTCGAGTATGTGAGTATACTTACTCGAGTATATGAGTACACTTACTCGAGTCCGTGACTTAGAAAATTTTGAAGAGGAAACCCTTTAATACTCGGGTATAGAGTAATCTACTCGAGTATATAAGCATGCTACTCGAGTATATGACTTGGTCTACTCGAGTAGGTGACTTAGCTGCTCGAGTATATGACTATGTCTACTCGAGTACAAGATTCCTTTACTCGAGTAAATTATACTCAGACTACTCGAGTAGGTGAAAGCTCTACTCGAGTAAAACACTTAGAAATTTTCTGATGTTGGAAAAACTGATTCTTCTAGAGTAGCCAACTTCCAATGCCTTTCCCATAGACCAATAGCTTGAATATGAAGTGTATCCCAATAGAGAGATCACACATGAGTCAACACCTTGGAATATGCAATGAGGGATTACATTGCACAGTTCCTGTGTTTGGTGACCCACTGTGAGCTGACATTGGTCTACACTTCCCAGTGAAATTCCTGCAAACATATAGCTCAAACCAAGCATCAAATACAACTTAATTCATCTTAGTTCCAGGGTGACTTCATCAAATCTGGGTTCATGTGGATGAAATACCCAACAATCTCCCCCTATTTGTTGAAGTCAAAACCCTTTACACTAGGGTGAATTATGGACATAAAAGAAACTAAGAAAGAAAATATGAGCAGGTAAGCAAGGATAATGAAAAAGATAATTAGACAGTAATGAAGAATTGTATATATATGTAAGTTTCCAAAAACATCAAGTCTACAATTTGTCATTTCAATTTCTCATCATCTTTTAGGTTTAGGCTTGGGATTGCTGCTTATCCATCTTTTCTTGTTGTCTCCTTAAGTAGCTGAAAGGCTTAAGAAAGTACTTAGGAGGCCTTGGAGGAGCAGCATGGTTATTTCTCCCAAACTCTCTGTCATGGATCCTTCTTTTTAGCATGGATTTCTCATATAACTCTCATTCTTGGGAACTGTAGTGAAGGCTTCTGTTCTCACTATGATCCATGACTAGCCTGAGTGTGTCCAAAATGAGAGACTTTGAGGTTGGAGACCAAACTTCAGCATGTTCAGGTGCTTTGGAAGGAGCAGTCCTGCTAGCAGAGGGGCCTTCACCATATTTCCTTTTCTTCTTGGTTCTGATCTCTGGAGGAGCTTGAAGGAATATATCAGCAGGATCTTCTTCCCAGCCTGGAACATAAGTATGTGGTGGAGCAACTGAGTCTCCAGGCCTGTGAGAGAAGGTGGGTTGCAGAGGAACAGCTGGAGCAGTGACATCTGTGGATAGAGGGTTGAGATGATGGGGAATGAGGTTTGGGTCAACTACAAGATCTGGAAAGATCTGATTGTGCATCCAGACAGCCGTGTCATAGGTGTGAAATTTGACACTCTGTATTTGGGCATGCACATCATCATGAATGGTCTTCACATGAGCTTGCCATTCACCTGTCTTCTGAGCATCAGATTTTTCTACCTGTTCTTTGAGTTCTTTTATCGAACCCTCCCCCTTTCTGATTTCAACAGATACTTTCTCTATGGTGTCATCTTTGAAAATGCCAACCTCTTCACAGATTGCCATTTTGTTTGCCTCATTTCTCTTGTCTAGTTCTATCTGATTGTTGGCCAGGGTGACACCTTGTTCCATGACATTTCCAATACTGGTGATAGTATGGTCAAGAGCTTTGCCACTAAGTTGGAACAGGTACTTGAGCTTGTCAGTGTTGTGCTGAATTTCTGCAAAACCTCTGCTCATCTCAGTCTCAAGAGCAGTAACTTTGTCAGTGACCACCTTTAGAGAGGTGTCAAAATAGGTTCTCTATTCTTGAAGAAGAAGAGCAATGCTTTGCAGCAGATCTGAGGAGGAGGAAACTGGAGCAGGAGCTGAGGGAGCAGCAGTAGGGATAGGAGGAGTTAACCCAGGGAGCTATTTCTTCAATGATCACTGAGCTGAGAGCTCTGGTGGTATGAATGACAACATCCAGTTCTTTTGTATCATGGGGAATGGAGAAATCAAGGTGTCTGAGAGGAGCCTCAGCTGGCTCAGGAGAAGGCTCATCAGAAATAAAAATGGTGTCTGGCTTGACTGCTGGAGGATGAGGAGAAGGTGTTGGAGTCCTGGCTGGAGAGTGGGCAGGAGATTGTACTGGAGAGAATTCCTTGTGATGTTCAGTGGTTGGAGCTGGAGGAGATAGAGGAGGAGGGGAAGCACATCTTCAGTAAGCTCTGCAATCATGGTATCGATGACAGCAGTTGTGGACAGAAGAGTGTCTTGAGGTACTTGATCTGAGAAAGTGGCTGAACTCTTTGGAGTATGAGGTAGGGATGGAATCTCTGGCTGAGGAGAGGGTTTCCTGACTGGGATATAAGGAGCAGGCTCCCCCTCACGTGGTGCACCAGAGGAGCTGGCCACATGATGAGGAGAGGGATATGGAGTCTTATCCTCTACAGCTGGAACTACTGGGATTGCTGAAACCTGTGTAGCTTGGGCAGAGTTCTTGAGCTTGAGATCACATCTCTGAATTGAAGAGATGGAGACCTTCTTCATATGGTGAAGTGGAGTCCCTTTGGGGAGATTGAAGACTTCAGGATTTGTTTCATGAAGGAGCAGAGATATAATTCTTGCGTAGTTGGGGGATTTCATGCTGTCCTTGATTTTGTCCAAAATCAGCATACCAAATTGGTATTTCTTGCGGCAGACAATGGCTTGCATTATATCGAAGAAGTATGAGGGAATGTATCGGATGGAGTGAGTCTTACACAGAAAATTTTTTCCAATAACATCAACCAAGAATTTGCCTTCTGCATTCATATCTGACCTTTTGAAGTATTGAGCATCAGTGGAAAAGCCACAGAAAAGGGCTGTCCTGTCGTAATCCTCAGCAACTAGGTGATCTTCTTCATCAACAACCGGTAAACCGAGAAGTTGAGAGACAGAGGTCTTGGTGAACTTTAGTTTCAAACCCTTTACTGTAGATTTTAGGACTTTGCCATTCCGTCGAACCTTGAGATTTGTGAAGAATTCTGCAACTTCGGGGAAGAGAACACGACAGGGTTCTTGGAGGATGAAGGAGAGGCCGGCGGTGTCGAGAAGGATGAGGAGGTTGTGGAAATCGTCGGAAAGCTCTGCAATACCGTCGGTGACTAGTTCGGAGCCGACACCGATCTTGTGAGAAGTCGCCATGGATGCGAATGACTGGAGGAGTTGAGAGAGATGGCTCTGCAACAGCGGCGGAGGCGAGTCGGCTGGGTAGGCGAAGAGACAGAGGGTACTCAAGAGGTAAAAATGATGTCGAGTAGGTTTGATGTTTCGGAATTTCGTATATATATATATATATATAACTCTTAAGTTTCCGCTAATTAATTTAAAGAAAGAGGCGACATGTAGCCTTGGGTGGCGAATAGAACAATTTTGAAAATCTGGGAATCAGGACACGAGAGAGAGATATAGGCTACTTGAGTAGGTAAAGGGGCTACTCGAGTAGGTCGACTAGAGTTACTCGAGTATGCAGAGAAAACTACTCGAGTAGATAATGACTTACTCGAGTAGGTGAGAGACTTACTCGAGTAGGTGAGAGACTTACTCGAGTAGGTGAGAGACTTACTCGAGTAGGTCTTTAGATACTCGAGTAGGTCAGTACACTTACTCGAGTAAGTTCATTCATATACTCGAGTAGGTCTTTAGATACTCGAGTATGTCTCATGCTTCTCGAGTTGAATTTTGAAGAAGTTGAGAAAGAATAGATTTTGACTAACCCTTTGCAATTACTTGCTTCTTAGTCATTCAGCCTTCTTTAGTCTTCTTTATTGAGCATCCCAAGCTCTGTCTTGAAGAACGAGAACTTGGTCTCGTCCAGCGGCTTTGTGAAGATATCTGCAACTTGCCTATCTGTAGGCACATATAGGAGATCTATGTCTCCATGCTCCACATGTTCCCGGATGAAGTGGTACCTTAGCTCAATGTGCTTTGTCCGGCTGTGAGAGACTGGATTGTTGGCTATTGCAATTGCACTAGAGGAGTCACAGTACAAGGGTATATCCTTGAACTGCAGGTTGTAGTCCTCGAACTGATTCTTTATCCATAGTAACTGTGCGCAACAACTGCCTGCAGAGATATACTCTGACTCGGCCGTTGAGATTGCGACACAGTTTTGCTTCTTGCTACTCCAGGAAATTAGCCTTCTTCCGAAGAATTGACATGTCCCTGAGGTGCTTTTCCGGTCGTCTTTGCTACCTGCAAAATCTGCATCTGAGAATCCAATTAGTTCGCTGTCATTACTTCTTGGGTACCATAAGTCAAGATTTGGTATGCCTTTAATGTATCTAAGAATCCTCTTTGCAGCTGCGTAATGAGATTTCTTAGAGTTCACCTGAAATCTAGCACAGACACAGGTTGAGAACATTATGTCAGGCCTATTGGCAGTAAGGTAGAGCAGGGATCCAATTATGCTTCTATACTTGGTTTCATCAAAAGGTTTCCCTTTTTCATCTTTATCCAGAGACATAGTTGAGCCCATTGGAGTCCTCATAGAGGTTGCGTTCTCCATTCCGAATTTCTTAATTAGCTCTTTGGTGAATTTGGTCTGTGAGATGAAGATTCCATCTTCAGATTGTTTCACCTGAAGCCCTATGAAATACTTCAGCTCGCCCATACTGCTCATTTCAAACTTCCCTTGCATAAGTTTTGAGAACTTTTTGCAGAGGTTGTTATCTGTAGAGCCAAAGATAATGTCGTCGACATAGATTTGTACTAGCAAAATTTTGCCTTTTATTTCCCTAAGAAATAATGTCTTGTCTATCTTTCCACTTGTGAACTTGTTCTCAAGTAGAAAGGTAGACAGCGTTTCATACCAAGCTCGAGGAGCTTGTTTCAGACCATATAGGGCCTTGTGCAGAAAATAGACATGATCGGGAAAGTTAGGATCAACGAAACATGGAGGTTGTTCCACATACACTTCCTCCTTTAAGTTACCATTCAGGAAGGCCGACTTCACGTCCATCTGATAGACGGTGAAGCCTTTGAAGGCAGCATATGATAGGAACAACCTTATTGCCTCCAGCCTCGCCACTGGAGCATATGTCTGGTCGAAGTCAATTCCTTCTTCTTGACGATAGCCTTTAGCGACGAGTCTGGCCTTATTCTTTATGATAGTTCCGTATTCATCCATCTTGTTCCTGTAGACCCATTTTGTTCCAATGATGTTCTTTCCCTTGGGTCTTGGAACCAGCATCCACACATTGCAGCGCTTGAACTGATTTAGCTCTTCTTCCATTGCCATTATCCATGATGCGTCTGAGTTTGCTTCCGCAAATTTCTTTGGTTAAACCTGTGAGAGAAAACTCAAATGAAGATTCTCATTAGTTGTACCTCTCCGAGTTCTGACACCATCCCGGGGGTTTCCTATGATCTGGTCCATGGGGTGATCCTTCAGATGTCTGAGCTCTAGATTCCTTGCATCTGGATTATCTTCAGGCACCGGAGTGATTTCTTCATCCTGGATGACTTCTTCATTTTGATCATCAGCCTCTCCAATAGGAGTGGGAGTGGTGATCTTAATGAACTTCTCGCTTTTGTCTTTGGACGGATCATGCAAGTTAGTTTCTTTCAGCCTTTCACCTGCAACTTCAGTGAGCACACTAGACGACTTGCTTTGCAGCAAGCTCGTCTCATCAAATACAACATGTATCGATTCTTCCACCACCAGGGTTTTTCTATTAAATATCCTGTATGCCTTACTATGGCTACTATATCCTACAAAAATACCTTCAAAGCTCTTTTCGCTGAACTTGGTGGTATGATACTTACCATTGTTAAGTACGAAGCATTTGCAGCGAAAGATTCTAAAGTAAGAGACTGTTGGTTTTCTGCCTTTCAGAAGTTCGTAAGGTGTATTATTGTGGTCTTTGTTTATGAGTGCTCGATTTTGCACGTGACTTGCAGTGTTGACGGCCTCAACCCAGAAGTACTCCAGTAGTGAAGCATCACTCAACATGGTCCTGCAGGCCTCTATGAGTGTTCTGTTCCTTCTCTCAGCCACTCCATTTTGTTGTGGAGTACGAGGAGAGGAAAACTCATGAAAGATACCTAAGCTTTCACAGAATTCTGTCATGGCCCCAGATTTGAACTCTGTTCCGTTGTCACTTCTGATTTTGACTATGGAGCAGTTATACTCATTCTGGACTTGCCTGACAAAATTGGTAAAGATATCGAAGGTATCTGACTTGTGTTTCAGAAAGAACACCCACGCAAAGCGCGAGTAGTCATCAACAATTACCAATGTATATTCCTTGCCTCCCAAACTTCTAATCTGCAGTGGACCAAACAGGTCCATGTGCAATAGATGAAGACATCTGTTAGAGTATTTGCCAACAGTGCTTTTAAAGGTAGCCCTTGTTTGCTTGCCTTTTACGCATGCATGACAAGGTCTGTCTTTGACGCATTTGACATTTGGAGCATCACGTACCAAGTTCATTGAAAATAGTTTATTAATGGTTTTGAAATTAATATGTGCTAGTCTCTTGTGCCATTGGTCACCAAGAGACACACTATCTTTTGCTAACAAGCACACTGGTGTAGAGGAATCTATACAGATGAAATTTAAACAAAAAATATTCCTGCTTCGAGTGCCGGATAGAATCGTTTCCATATTGTCAACGGATTTTATCAAGCACTTATCAGCATGGAACTCAACTATGTATCCTTTATCGCAGAGTTGGCTTATGCTAATGAGATTGTGTTCCAATCCTTCAACATAGGCCACATCCGAGAAGGATACATTGCCGTTAGTAATCATACCATAGCCTCTAGTAATTCCACGGTCTGAACCTCCAAACATGACCTTTAGTCCGTTCACGACTGTAGTAAAGTTCTGAATGAGGCTTCTCGTCCCGGTCATATGCCGAGAGCATCCGCTGTCCAAGTACTAGATAGGCATTTTGTTGGCCTTTGGACATCCCTGCAATCATAATCAATTCGCCTTAGGAACCCAAACACGTTTGGGTCCTTGGTCTCGGGTTAGAGTGCTCCCCCTACGAGTGTTGGCATTATGAGCGGTCTTTCTCATATTGCTGACATGAGGGGTTGCAGCGTTTCTGGAATTGAACCAGCAATCTATGGCAAAGTGATCAACCTTGCCACAACACCAACAGTCAAATCTGTTGTACCTTTGCCTCAAGATCTCCTGCTTGACCTTTTGGAACTTTGGTCTAGCAGGGGTTGCATTTGTGGAGGAAGATGCCTCATGATGATGGCAATCACATGGCTTCTTCTCCTTTATGGGCTTCTCTACAACAAGCTTTGTCTTTGGTGCCTTATTGAAGTTATGCTCATGATTGAAGGGGCCATAGCTCTGAAGAACAACTTCTTCATAAGGTGCCTTAAAGGCACTTTCGCCAAAGTTTCGGGGTCGAGCCCATCCTTGATAGCGGGACTTTGGCTCTACATAAGTAGGCCTAGCAAAGTGCCCGTATGATGAGTCAAAATCAAACTCATTTGTTGGAAAGATGACCTTTCTGAATGTGGTTTGATTTTGATGGGATTTTCCCTTTTCTTCGGCTGAGGCCTTTTTGGCGGCCTTATTTTTCCGTTGATTCTTGTTTCTCCTAGAGGATTTACTAGGAGTTTCTTCATGGCCTAGTCCAGCTCCCTTGGCCTTTACTGAGAATTCAGCAACGAATGGAAGAACTGTTTTGGTCTTCGAGAAACTCTCAACAAGTTTCCTTTCAGCCGCAAGTTCGGCTTCCAATCCTTTGATGATCTTATCCTTCAGGTCAAGGTGCTCAAGAGCCTTATTGTATTCTTCAACAACATTATTGAAGTTTTATTCGAGGGAGTCAGTATTTGCGACTTTCTCTCTCAAGTTGCTCTCTTCGGCTTTTAGAGATTTGATCTCTTTAGCCTGAGTCTTCACGACTCGACGATATTTGTCGTAAGCCATGATTAACTCCTTGTACTGGGACATTAGTTCTGACTCATCGTCAGAAGAGCTACCCTCGCAATCATGTTCAGAGACTTCAGAATCTGAAAGAGGGGTATGAGAGTTTACCTTCCCAGTGAACTGGGGCTCTTGTTCATCATCTGTTTGAGCCATTAGACCAAAGTAAGCTTCTTCTTCTTCGCTTGACTCAGATGAGTCGGAGTTGCTAAGTGTCTTGCTCTTTTTGGCTATGAGGCTCTTCTCCTTCCTCTTCTTGTTGTATGAGGATTTCTTTTCTTCTCTTCTACCACCCTCCTTCTTCTTGTGAGGGCAGTCAGCAATGACGTGACCTGACTTATTACAACAATAACAAATGATGTCAGTTGAAGTGTATTTGTTCTGTTTAGAGTTATACCTGTCGTGGCTGCTTGATCCTTTTCTTTGTCGATCGTTATCGCGCCGTAATCTTCTGTGTGAGGCATCCTTGCCTTTCCATTGTTTCTTTTTATTAAGAAACTTCTTGAATTGCCTTGAGAGCAAGGAGAACTCTCCTTCAGATAGTTCAGAGCCTGAGGTGCTGGGCTCTGATGTTTCTTCTTCTTCATCAACTTCTGGAGCTGGAGCGGGGGAGGCAGCCTTAGTCTTTCTAGAGGTGCCTGCCTTCAAAGCGACAGATTTCTCCTTTAGAGCAGACCTGCCCTTCTCTTCTTCAGCTTTTCTTGTATTGATTTGGATTTCATAGGACATAAGCTTTCCAAAGAGATTTTGCGGGTCCGTTTCAGCTAGCTTCCCGAACTCCCTGATGGCACATACCTTGTTATCCCATTCCTTGTTTAGGGATCTCAAGAATTTGTCGTTCAGTTCTCCGTTTGTGAAGACACGGCCATACACCCTTAGGCCATTTACAATCTTGAAGAAGTTCTCAAAGGTGTCGGCAATTGTTTCCTTATTCCCTTGTCGGAACGCTTCATATTTTTGATTGAGAAGGGATCTCCGATCATCCCTTACTTCTTCAGTCCCTTCCATCAAAGTGACTAAGGAGTGCCACATCTCCTTGGCTGATTGACAGTGAATCAAATTCTGCAGCATCGAGTCATCGACTGCACTTGCTATGATGTTCTTAGCTTTCTTGTCGAGAGAGACAAGTGCAATCTCGTCTTTGTCGAGATCCATTAGCTTTTTGGGAACTTTCTTGGTAGGGTTGATAGTGGACATAGTCATGGGAACGTAAGGACCTTCTTCAACGATCATGAAGATCCTTGGATCCACATCTTCCATGAAAAATTTTATCCTTTCTTTCCACATGGGAAAGTTATTCTTGTTGCACAGTGAGAGCTTGGCAAAATCTTTGCGCTTGTCCATTTTATGGTAGAATCTTACAGACAACAGATCTGGATCTGATCAAGGTGTTAACCTTTTGACGATGAACCTGCCTCTGATACCAATTGAAAGAAAACTGTTGTCGACCTAAATCACCTAGAGGGGGGTGAATAGGTGGTTTGTGCGTCTTTTGCAGAATAAAAAATAATTAGAGCACAACACAGAAATATCTACCAATATCACAGACGACACATGATGTATAGTGGTTCCCCAACCTTGGGTACACCCACTTTCCCTCACCGATCTAGCAATCAACTAGACTCGGCTACTCCACTATCTCGGATCACAAATCGATCCTACCCTCGGAACAAAGTTCCTACAAACTCGATCCAAACAAAACAGATCTACACCTCGGAAGATAGCACTTCCTACAACTCGGAGTGAAAGACTCCTACACTCGGAGAAGATTTCTCCTACAAGATTAATACAGTGTTTACAAGAATACAAATAGTAAATCACTCAGATCTGGATGAAATGACCAGGATCTTCTTCTTTTCAACTTTGTAGCACTTTCAAAAATTGGTAAAGAAGTTCTCGGCCTCGATCTGGATCTACTTGCTTTTACAGAAATCGAGAGAGAATATGATCAGTGAAGTCGATCTCAATCTGTAACTTTTCTTCAGAATAATCCTCTGAAAGTAGAAGCTTTGCCCGGAGAAGTAAGCGGTGGCGGCGGCTTCCGTTTCACGAAAGTCAGAGAGGAGGTGGCTGAAGAATATTTCTCGAAAAAGAAATTACAAGAAGGCTTTGAGAATACTTAGGGTTTGTCATTTTCTGATAAGACCTTATATAATAGAGACTAACGGTCATAATCGGTCATAATGATGTACACGTGGACCAATCATGTCGCGTGATTTGAAAAATCCCGTCAGAAAAATGACTTAGCAAAATTTCGGAAAGATTCAGCCAACTACACGAGTAAGTCAATAACTACTCGAGTAGTTGAATAACTACTCGAGTATATGATGGGAAACATACTCGGGTATGTATATAAAGACTACTTGAGTATATAGCGATCAACTACTCGAGTAAGCAGACAGAACTACTCGAGTATATGAAGAGACCTACTCGAGTACATAAAGGATCTACTCGAGTACTGGAAAAGTTACTCGAGTATATTACATGAACTACTCGAGTACATGAGGTACTACTCGAGTGGAATACTTAGAAAAATTCTGAAGAGGTCTGCTGACAACTACTCGAGTAGTTGAACTAAACTACTCGAGAGGAAGTAATCTACTCGAGTAGGTGAAACTTCTACTCGAGTAAAAGACTTAGAAAAATTCTGAAGTAGTGAAATAGCAAGATACACGGGTGACACATGAACTACTCGAGTAGGTAAAATGAACTACTCGAGTATGTTTCTATCAACTCGAGTATGTGAGTATACTTACTCGAGTCCGTGACTTAGAAAATTTTGAAGAGGAAACCCTTTAATACTCGGGTATAGAGTAATCTACTCGAGTATATAAGCATGCTACTCGAGTATATGACTTGGTCTACTCGAGTAGGTGACTTAGCTGCTCGAGTATATGACTATGTCTACTCGAGTACAAGATTTCTTTACTCGAGTAACTTATACTCAGACTACTCGAGTAGGTGAAAGCTCTACTCGAGTAAAACACTTAGAAATTTTCTGATGTTGGAAAAACTGATTCTTCTAGAGTAGCCAACTTCCAATGCCTTTCCCATAGACCAATAACTTGAATATGAAGTGTATCCCAATAGAGAGATCACACATGAGTCAACACCTTGGAATATGCAATGAGAGATTACATTGCACGGTTCCTGTGTTTGGTGACCCACTGTGAGCTGACATTGGTCTACACTTCCCAGTGAAATTCCTGCAAACATATAGCTCAAAACAAGCATGAAATACAACTTAATTCATCTTAGTTCCAGGGTGACTTCATCAAATCTGGGTTCATGTGGATGAAATACCTAACAGTTATATTTTTAAAGGTCGTATCCCTCGACTTAGTGGATCATCTAGTCCACAATTTAAAAAATATACTTATACGCAGCGAAAATTATTTTATTTATATTTGACATCCTAAGAGAGTGCATAAGCGACCCCCGAGGTCAACTTATACTGTGCAAGACCCTAGATTTATTTTATATTATAAATAGAAAATGATCCTTTTTACGTTGCTTAGAAAGTAGTGTATGAGTTTCATAAACATGCAGATCATGAGATATACTTATAATAGTATTTTTAGGTTTAAAAGTAACTAGCAACCTAGCATAAATCTTCCCACGAGCAAGTAGACTATCTCCAGAAAGGTAGCAGTAAAAGAAACATATCTAGTATCACAAGTAAAAACCACCAGCGGGCGTCAACAACCTGACACGAACCCACTAGCGAGCATGTATGTCTGTAGGAATAATAGAAAACTACCTCACAAAAACAAGGAGGAATATCCCAGCAACCCAAGGGATCCACAACAATCACCAAGGAAAAACCAGCCGCTCAACCGGCTACTGCTCTAAACCTGAGGCATCCAAAGAAAGAATACCTCAGCAAGTATAACAAGAAATTTTGAATTAGAGCATAATATCAAAATGGAATGAAGGAGAGTAAGTAAACATGACAGTAAAACAAAAAAAGCTCAAGGGTCGCACAGGGAGAGCACTAGGGACCTACAAATCACCCACACCCAGCCTGTACCTTGGAAAAACAGTGGCGGCCACGGCTCAACACAAAACCCCACCCCTTTTAAGAGCTAAAAAGAAAACCACCCCTACTAGCCATCACCCACGATTCGGCGTTCAAAAAAAAAGAAACAGCCGACAAAATAACCCCAAACCCAGCGGGATTCACTCGGGAAAACAAGGGACGACATAGGGAAAATCGTCGAACACAGCTTACATGAATCGTCGAGCTCAGTTCGACGATCTTCGTCGAACTCAGATCACAGGAAAAACACTGATCTTAGTTCGTCGATTTTCGTCAAACTCAGATCACGGGAACATCAAGCTCAGCTCGACGATCTTCGTCAATCTCAAGCAACCGGAGATCGTCGATCCCAGTTCGACAAACAACGTCGAACTCAGATCGACGATCTTCGTCTATCTCAGGCAACATGAGATCACTGATCTCAGTTTGACGATCTTCGTCGAACTCAGTTCGACGATCCTCGTCGAACTCAGACAACCGGAGTTTGACGATACCAATTGAAAGAGCAGCTAGATCTGATATACTCTAGAGGGGGGGGGGGGGTGAATAGAGTATATGGTGCTTTGAAACTTTTTATAACAATTGTTGTAATAAGAGTGAGCAGGGAAGCAGTAAATAAAACTAATCACAGCACTAAGTAAAACAAAAGCTAATCACAGAAAAATCAAGGCCAGAAACAAAAATAAAAACAAGCAAAACCAGAAGACACAAGAAAATATAGTGGTTCCCCAAACTTGGGTACATCCACTCTTCTACTACCCTAGGTAGGAATGCACTGCAGGATGAGTTGATCAGGTGTCCTGGGCACCAATGAGCTTTTGATAAGGTGCTCAAAAACCAAAGCAGATTTTTTGATCAGGTGTCTTGCCACCAATGAGCTTTTGACAAGGTGCTCAAAAACCAAGCTCAAACTTTTGAAGGGAGTTTGAGAAACCCTTTACAGAGTGGGGGTGAGAGAATGATGACAGTCTTCTCTTTCTCAAACAACTGAGAAGACTATGTAGATTGTTGTTGTCAAAGCTCCCCCTGAATCCTTGAGATCTTCAGGAAGAAAAGCTTTGCTGACGATGATAGGCCTTCAAAGATTGAACTCCAGCAATAGATGATTTCAGCAATAGCTGAAATGTTGAATGTCTGGAGTCTGGAAATATGTTGGCCTTGAACACTTTGAAGACTAAGGAGATCTAAAGATTTGAGAAGGCTTGATCTCCTTGGATGAGTGTTCTTCAGAATTCTTTTGTGACAGAAAATTTTTGAATGTGTCTCTGTAATCTGTATCCTCTCTCTGTATTGTGTGTGTTTTTTGAGAGATCCAAAAAATCCTGTCTTTTATTCTCTGGTATAGAATAGAATAACATTCTCTGTCAAGTATAGTCGTTGGCCTGCATTAATTGCATCCTTAATTGCATAATCTCGTCTGGAGGAAAGTCCACAGATATATTTCTTGAAAAATCACTTGAAACTTGGTACAGAATTGAATGAAAACGGCTAGGAAATCTCTGAATTAATTGCAGAATAACTCCTAACTGATTTGAATTTAAATGTAGAAACATCCTGGAAGTTATCTATAATCGTCGAACTGAGCTCTGCTATCGTCGAGCTGAGCTCAGCAATCTGGAAACATACAACAGCAAAATATCGTCGATCTGAGCTCAAAGATCGTCGAACTGAGCTCAGAGATAAAGATCTAAAGCAGAGTCAAAATCGTCGACCTGAGCTCACCGATCGTCGAATGGAGTTCGACGATATTATGAAGTTGAGCTCAGCGATCGTCGAATGGAGTTCGACGATCTGTCGAAGTTGAGCTAGACGATCGTCGATCGGAGTTCGACGAATCGTCGTGCTGAGCTCGACGATATGACTTAGTCTCCAAACACAAAATCTTGGTCTTCAGGGCAGCTTCCAAACCTAGACTTCTAACCCTTAGACTCAATTCTAATTGACCTATTAAGCTATACAGGAGGTCAAGCAAAGGTTCCTAGAGATATAGTGATCCTGACCCAAATTAGTAATAGGGTGTTCCAACAATCTCCCCCTATTTGGGTTAGGATTACTATTTACAGACTTTGGAAAAACTTAAATAAAAACATACAATCAGTAAAACAGAAAAACAACAGCTAGACATGCAGAATCACAGAGATATATATCATCCAGATAACAGTCAGAAATCACAGAAATTATCACCTTACAATATCATTTCTTCTCTTTGCCCTTAACCATTTTAATCTCTCTGTTAGGATTGAGGGCTTCCTTCTTAGATCTGGTGTCATCTGCAGCACCTAGAGATGTTTGCTGTTTAAGCCTGGGAACCACTGCTTCAGGATGTAATTCCATGTATCTGTCAGCATCAAAGAATTTACTTGAAGCATATCTCTCAAGTTCTTTCTGTCTCTGTTCAGACATAGTAGAAATGTTGGAAGAATCTAATCCTTGTTCTCTGGCCTTTTTTATTTGCTCCAGTGCAGCTAATTCTTTTAACCTGGCAGTCCAAGCAGCTGGATTATTCTCAGGGTCCTCAAAAGGTACAGGTGGCTCATACCTGTTGGAGGGGTTGTCTTGAGAAGGCCTGACAGACACAGTTTCTTTTAGCTTGTAAGGGAAAGAACCAGATGTTGTATCAGTTGAAGTTTGTCTTTCCCTGGAATATGGGTGCTGCCTGGAGTAACCTTTAGAATAGACTTGAATATCTCTCTGATTACCCTTATATCCTCCTCTCCTAGAATGAGAACCCCTGGATTGGCTTTTCCTGTGGTAAGATCTGGCATGAGGTTGATAGGGAGCCTGACTTCTGGCTGGGGGTTGACTTGCAGAGCTTCCACCTGCACCTGCATCAGGAGGAGGTGGTGGAGGAGGATGAGAGTGCTGGAATTTGGATAAACCCTTCTCATATTTTCTCTTTTTCTTCATTGCTTTCAGCAGATTTGTAGAGTATTGCATCCAGTGTTCAGTGATTGGGCAGTCATGTAAGATGTAATATGGGATATCATTGTTATCTTTAACTTTAGCAGGAGGTACCCTTTTCATTGCTTTGCTCCTTGCCTTCCTTTTCCTGGCAATGGTAGCAGAGGAATCATCAGAGTCTGTTTTAAATTCATCAGATTCAGAACTCTGGTCCTCATAGAGAGCATCTATTTTCTTCATCAAGTCTTTCTTGAGTTGTTCAGAAGCAGATGAGGCAGAAGTTGAAACAGCAGCAGCAGGTGTTGAGATGGTAACAGCAGGGACAACAGCAGATATTGAAGATGAAGCAGAAACAACAACATCAGCAACAGTAGGTTCTGGAGAGGTGACAACAGCAGCAACTTCACTAGCAGCAGCAGAAACAGCAGATTCACTATCAGCAATAGAACCAGAGGGAAAATCATCAAAGACTGCAGAAGGCTCAAATTCAGGTGCCTCTGTCATCAGAATGTCCTTGGAAGATGGTTCATCAGAAATAACAGGAACTTCAGCAGCAGTATCAATGTTCTCAGAAGCAACAACAATCCTTTCTTCAGAAGAATCAGCAGCAACAATTACTGAATTTACAAAGGAGGTGATCATGCTAGGGTCACAGCAAGAAAAAGGCACAAGTGCCTTGGATAAATCTTCTGGAGGCTGGACAGCATTACCCTCTAGCAGACAGCTGAAGTAAGCAGAATCAAAAGCTGAAAGCAAAGACCTGAGGTCTATTGCAAGAACTGCAGTTGAAATCTGACTTTCTAGAGGCACAACAACAGTAACAGAAGGAGGAGCAGCAAAAGAAGCAGAACTAACAGCAGCAGCAGACAAAGAGCTTACAGAAACAGCAGCAACAACAACATGAAGATTTTCTTCATATGACATCTCCCCCTGCCTAGATGCAGACAGGTCTGGATCATGGCACACTGCTGCAGGTGCTTCCTGAGGGAAGAGGGAAGAGAGCCTGGCAGAAAGGGCTGCCACTGACAGGTGTAGAGGAGCCAAGGAGGTCTCCAACAATAGAGAGAGCCTAGGGGCAAGCAGCTCATACAGCCTGTCAGCAAGGGCTGAGAGGTCTATTTGCTCAAGAGCTGGAGCAGAGGTAGAAGGTATGGAAGAAGCTGAGGGTTCTGGAAGAGAAGGGCTGGAGAATTGTGGAATGGATGGCTGAGGTGTTGGGAAGGTGGAAATGGAGGATAGGGGAATGGAGATGGATGGGGTGAATGTTGATTGATCAATGATCTGGTATAGGAGGTCTTGAAATGAAGTATAAGAGGAAGGTAACTCAGGAGGAGATGAGGGGGAATCATCCATAAAGGAATCATCAAGTAGGGTGAAGGATGGATGAGAGGGTGATGAGGTGACATCTGGTGGAGGATAGGAGAATAGTGGGTGGAATTGGTCTGCTGGTGGAGGTAGAATAGGTTCTGGAGAAGGTGTTGATGTTGGAGATGGGCTGGAGATGATGATGGTGGATGGAACTAGAATGGTGGATGGTAGGGGAAGGGATGGAATTGGAGGAGGAGGAGCAACAGCAGCAGCCAGGTCATCTGCAGGGGCAGAGACCTGTGGAGGAGTGACTCTTTGAGTCCTTGTGCCTGAAGGAGCACTGGAGGAGGGCCTGCTAGGCTTGCTGATTTGCCTGTCCCACTTTCCAAAGAGGGCACAGGACAATCACTTGGAGGCATTGATATGAACTCCAGAGGAGACCAGCAAGGCAGGACACCTGTGCTGCAGAAATACTCCAATAATTCTCTCAAAATTAACAAAACTTTTGTTTATTTTCTTTTTGATGAGGTCAAAGAAAACCTCTCTCCAGTTCAGATTCTTCTTATCCACAAGAGCTCCCATGAGACAGAGCTGATATCTTGATATTGTATCATGGGCAGAGTGCTTTGCTAGTAGCACTTTCCCCACCACATCTGCCATGAACCTGTATTCAACAGACAGGTTTCTTTTGAAGATCTTGCTAGGGTTTCCCTCTGGATGACCCATCCTGGCAAGCAGTTCAGAATATTCCTCTCCAGATAGCTCAGCAGAGTCTTCTCCATTTCTCAACTCAAAAACTTCTGATAGGATGGTTGGGGTCAAGGGTACCTGATTTCCAGCAATAGACCCAACTATTGTAGAGTTATCTTGATTATGGGCAGTATAAACCCACTCCTTGATTTCATCAGAAGCCAGCTTGATCCTGGTGGTCATTATTGCTGTCAGATTCTGGTCCTTGAACAAACCCAGTATATCTTGAAAAATCTGATCAGTCGTGCTGAAGGATTCTATATCAATGTCAAAACCGGCATCAAACTTCATTGCAGCAAGAATAGCAACTGACACAGCCATGGTACCTGCAGAAATTCAACAAACAAAACGACCAAGTGTAGAACTGTTTGTAGGGAAAGAAAATTCTTGCAGAGAAATCGAAAGCTCAAATGAGAACGACGGCGAAAAAAGAGTTTTATATTAGGGTTCGACGCAGAATAGGAAAGATCGTTGAACTCAGTTCGACGATCGATGCTTCTAAGGAATCTGAAGAGACTTCAACATCGTCGATCTCCGTTCGACGATATTGGAGAGCGTCGAGCTCCGTTCGACGATCGTTCAGAGAACAAAATCGTCGAGCGCCGTTCGACGATCGTTGACCGGAAGAGATAGTTCATACTATCTAAGAGACGCTGAACTCAGTTCGACGATTTTTGGAAATCGTCGATCTCCGTTCGACGATCTTGGGGCAAATCGTCGAGCGCAGTTCAGAGATCAGAAAAATTCTAGACACTAAGAAAAATCAGAATGTTTGCCTAGTATTGGTCAATTTTTAAGCTTTCAAAATCTTGGATATTATTTAAGGCTTCCTCCATCTAACATTCCTAACTGATTTAGGAAGAAGGTGTGTTTCTTTTCATCCAAGGGCTTGGTGAAAATATCTCTCCTTTGTAAATCAGTTGGGATATATTGTAATTCAATTTTATTCTTTTCAATATTATCCCTTAAGAAATGATGCCTAATCTCTATATGTTTTGTCCTACTATGGAGGACTGGATTTTGAGCTATAGAAATAGCACTAGTATTGTCACAAAAGATTTTAGACTTCTCTAAGTTGTAGCCATAGTCTAGGAGTTGGTTTTGAATCCACAAGATTTTTGAGCAACAACTGCCTGCTGCCATATATTCAGCTTCAGCAGTTGAAGTTGACACATATGTTTGTTTCTTACAAAACCAAGAGACAAGTCTGTCACAAAGGAACTGACAAGTTCCACTGGTGCTTCTCCTGTCAATTCTGCATCCAGCATAATCAGCATCTGAGAATCCAGTTAAATCAAATGCTGAATCCTTGGGATACCAGAGACCTAGATTTGGACAACTTTTAACATACCTGAGAATCCTCTTTACTGAAGTTAGGTGTGACTCTCTAGGGCTTACTTGAAACCTAACACATATACATGTAGCAAACATTATATCTGGTCTACTAGCTGTAAGATACAGTAAAGAGCCAATCATTGCTCTATATGTTGTCTGATTAACAGGTTTCCCATGTTCATCAGCATCCAATACAGCATTAGTAGGCATGTGTGTTTTCATACAGGATGCCTCAGACATACCAAATTTCTTAACCAGTTCAGTTGCATACTTGGTTTGAGAAATGAAGATGCCCTCAGCATGTTGCTTGACTTGCAATCCTAGGAAGAAGGATAACTCACCCATGCTACTCATCTCAAATTTAGAATGCATTAGATTGGAAAACCTTCTGCATAATTTGGAGTCAGTAGAACCAAAAATGATATCGTCTACATAAATTTGTACTAGTAAGGTATGAGACTTATGAGTTCTAATGAAAAGAGTTTGGTCTACTCTACCCCTTATAAAACCATTTTCCAAGAGAAAGCATGCTAGGGTCTCATACCATGCTCTAGGAGCTTGCTTGAGACCATATAATGCTTTATTTAATCTAAAAACATAATCAGGATAAGTTGGAGAGATAAAACCTGGAGGTTGTCTGACATAAACTTCCTCTTTGATGTCTTCATTCAAGAAAGCACTTTTGACATCCATCTGATATACTTTGAAGCCTTTGTGAGCTGCATAAGCTAGAAATATTCTGATAGCTTCTAATCTTGCAACAGGTGCAAAAGTCTGGTCGTAGTCGATTCCTTCTTCTTGAGAGTATCCCTGAGCAACTAGCCTTGCCATGTTCCTTATAATTACTCCTTGATCATCCAGTTTGTTTCTGAATACCCATTTTGTTCCAACAATTGAGTGATCCTTAGGCTTTGGCACTAATTCCCATACTTTGTTCCTCTCAAATTGATGCAACTCCTCTTGCATTGCAATGATCCAGTGTGGATCTTGCTCTGCATCTTGAATGGACTGAGGTTCAATTTGAGATAGGAAGCAGGTGTGCAACAGGTTTTGGTTCACCTGATTTCTGGTTTGCACACCAGCTGAGATTTCTCCAATTATTTGGGAAATTGGATGGTCTCTTGATGTTACTAAATCAACAGGGGGTGTTGATTGTTCACCAACCTGTGTTGTTGTTTCCTCTTGTGGTACAACAACTGGCTCTTCAAGTTGTGCTTCAATGTGTTGAGCATTTTCTTCATCTTCACTGCTTTCATCCTCTTGAGTAACCTGTAACCTGTTCAAGTCTTCAACTAGAGAATGTTCCTGCAAAGGTTCTATGGTAGAAGAATTCTTCTCCTTGAAAGACATGTTAGTTTCATCAAATGAAATGTGAACAGATTCCTCAATTTTCAAAGATGATTTATTATAGACCCTATAGGCCTTGCTGATCATGGAGTATCCCAGAAACACTCCTTCATCAGCTTTGGCTTGAAATTTTGCTAAATATTTCTTGTCATTATTGTGAATGTAGCAAATACAACCAAAGACTCTAAAATAGTCAACTTTAGGTTTCTTCCCTTTGAGTAATTCATAGAGAGTCTTTCCCTTTAGTTTATGTATCAGACTTCTATTCAGCACATAGTTGGAGGTGTTCACTGCCTCTGCCCAGAATAATAGAGGTAGATGAGCATCTGACAACAATGTAGTGACAGATTCAATAAGGGTTCTATTTTTCCTTTCAGCTACCCCATTTTGTTGAGTAGTTCTAGGAGCTGAGAGAGTATGTCTGATCCCTTCACTCTGACAAAACTCTTGCATAAGAAGAGAATCAAACTCTGTCCCATGATCACTTCTGATCAGGGCAATGTGAGTATTGAACTCAATCTGTATACATTTGAGAAACTCTGTCAGACACTTAAAGTTATCAGACTTCTTCCTTAGAAAGAACACCCAAGTGAATCTAGAGAAGTCATCTACAACTACTAAAGTGTAGGATTTCCCTTCTAGGCTTTGTACTGTGATGGGTCCAAAGAGATCCATGTGTAACAGATACAATATCCTAGGTGAATCACTCTTATTAAGTGACTTAAAGCTGTTTTTAGTTTGCTTGCCTAATTGACAAGCCCTGCAGAGTCCTTCCTTCTTGTAGGGGCCAGAAGGTAGTCCTCTAACAAGGTTGTCCTTGGATAGCCTAGCAATAGTTCTAAGGTTTAGGTGTCCTAGTCTATTATGCCATAAAATATTTGGTCTACAGACAGAGTTAAACAAGCAGATATCTACATCAGTTGAAAAAAAATCTACTAGATAGATGTTACCTTTCCTTTTACCTGTCAACACAGTTGTGTTGTCCTCTGACTTGATTTTGCATAAGGCTTTGCTGAAGGTCACCAGGTAGCCTTCATCACACATCTGACTGATGCTGATTAGGTTGTGCTTCAGTCCTTCCACATAAGCTACCTTCTTGAAGGTTACTGAACCAATCTGGACTGCACCATATCCTTTAGTTTGTCCAAAGTTTGAATCACCAAAGATAACTTTGGGTCCAAGCTTGACTCTGAAGGATGTGAGGTTGTCCTTGTTCCCTGTCATGTGCTTAGAGCACCCACTATCCAAATATCATTGCTGGTTAGATGTTGGATAGGTCTTCACCTGCACATGAGACAATTCATTTATTTTTGACCCAGTTTACCTTGGGTCTAGGTTGATAACCTCTAAAATCTGAAATGAAAGACATCACAGGTTGACTCTTATATCCTTCAGGATGATATTTCCTTGGAGGTATAATCCATTTAGTATAAGAGTTAAAGATTTGGGATGTAAAAACCTTAGGATTCAATTTTGATTTGCCTTTGAAAATTTTTCTAGAGCTCTGACCTCTGTTCGACGATCTTGGAGCTGCGTTCGACGATCTTGGGTCAGATCGTCGAGCTCCGTTCGACGGTCGACTATAACTGAGGTCAGGTATTTGAGATCGTCGACCTGCGTTCGACGATGTTGCTTGAGATCGTCGATCTGCGTTCGACGATTTTGCCTGAGATCGTCGAGCTGCGTTCGACGATCGTCGATCTTCATTCGGCGATCGTCGATCTCGGTTCGACGATTTCTGCTGGGACTTGGTTTTCTGAGGCAGATCAGAATTTTTCCTAGCAACCTCTACAACTCCCTTTCCTTTGTCAGAAATGAATTTGATTGGAGTTGTTAGAACAATAGGTTGGATGGATGAAGCACCCAAGCTCAGTGTACTGTTGAACCTGGAGTTCACTGTGCTTGTGATGTCCATCAGTTTGATGCTTCTCCCATTGAGGGATTCTTCAAGCTTTTTGGCCTCAGAGAGCTCACTTTTCAGTGAAGCTATCTGTTCCCTACAGCACTCCAACTCCTCAGAGAGTTTGAGGTTTTCTGACTTTAAGGTATTGTGTTCAGATAATTGATTTCTGAGAGAGATGATTTCTTTCTCAGACTTTATCAGGTCTAAACACAGTGCTTTAAATTCAGATTTAAAATCCTCTGAGCTAAAATCAAAAGAACCAATTACCTGATCTTCTTCAGATTGAGTCTCTGAGTCTGACTCTGACTCCTCTTCCTCTGAATTGTGCTGAGAGGCATTGATTGCCATCATGCAGAACTCCTTTTCTTCTGCATCATCCTCATCATCACTGGAGCTGGATGAGGCTTCTGACTCCTCTTCTGTCTCACTCCAAGATTCAGCAACAAACCCTTTTCTTGTATGCTTGTTTTTGCTTGAAGAAGGTTTACCATTGCCATTTCTTTTGGAGTATTTCTCCTTTTTTCTTTCTTTTCTGTCCCTTCTGTCCTTGTTCTTATTCTCTGGACAGTCAGGAACTATGTGCCCTGGTTTCCTGCAACCAAAGCAAATAATGTCTTTATTATTACTAATGGACTTGTCATACCTTGGCTTATCCTGCTCCTTGTATGATCTTCTTCTGAAGTCCTTCCTGGCCATTTTGTAGAATCTTTTGGCCAACAAGCTGAGTAGTTCATCATTGCCTGTGGCTTTGTCTTCAGGCGGATCTTCAGTTACTTTAAATGCTATGGTCTTCTCTTTTCTAGTGGCTGGTGAGGCAGCCTTCTATTTTACCTCTCTATTTTTGATGAGTAGCTTATAGGATTTGAGCTTACCCAATAGAGCTTCAGTGGTGATCTCATTTAGACTTCTGGCATCCTTAATTGGTCAGATTCTTGAATCCCAAGTGCTGGGGAAGCACATTAGGATCTTGTCATTAAGTTCAGTTAGAGAGATCTCTTTGTCCAATGTCCTGAGTTCACTGACAATTAGACTTAGTCTGTTGTACATGTCTCCCACTGACTCAGTTTCTCCCTTTTTGAAATTCTCATATTGAGAGATGAGATGGGATCTTCTATCCTTTCTCTCATCAGCTGAGCCTGAGACTATTTCTGAGACTTTGTCCCAAATTTCTTTTGCTGAATTACATTCAGCTACCTTTTGAAATATGTCATCTGACATTGTCTGGGCTAGGATATTCATAGCCTTAGCATCAGCTACCTTCCATCTCTTGATGTCAGCATCTGTTCCTGATGGAGGTGACACAACATTTGTGCTTGTGTTCTCTGGGGGTCTTGGACATACTGTCAAAACAGAATTAAAGATATCTTCGTCAATAGAATTCATGTAAAGCCTAATCCTTGCTTTCCAAAGTGCAAATTTGGATAGATTGCACACTAGAGGTCTGGTGCTAGCATAATCTTTGTTTTGGGCCATGATTTGTGAAAACAAAATCTAATAATAAACTACTAAAGAAAAGCAGATCTAGGTTGGGATCTTGGGGTTCAGGTGTTAGCCTGTACAACCAATCAGGTATGGTATGTTTAACCAACCTGGAAGATGTGGTATTTTTAACCAACCTCTCTCTGATACCAATTGAAAGAGCAGCTAGATCTGATATACTTTAGAGGTGGGTGAATAGAGTATATGGTGCTTTGAAACTTTTTACAACAATTGTTGTAATAAGAGTGAGCAGGGAAGCAGTAAATAAAACTAATCACAGCACTAAGTAAAACAAAAGCTAATCACAGAAAAATCAAGGCCAGAAACAAAAATGAAAACAAGCAAAACCAGAAGACACAAGGAAATATAGTGGTTCCCCAAACTTGGGTACATCCACTCTTCTACCACCCTAGGTAGGAATCCACTGCAGGATGAGTTGATCAGGTGTCCTGGGCACCAATGAGCTTTTGATAAGGTGCTCAAAAACCAAAGCAGATTTTTTGATCAGGTGTCTTGCCACCAATGAGCTTTTGACAAGGTGCTCAAAAACCAAGCTCAAACTTTTGAAGGGAGTTTGAGAAACCCTTTACAGAGTGGGGGTGAGAGAATGATGACAGTCTTCTCTTTCTCAAACAACTGAGAAGACTATGTGGATTGTTGTTGTCAAAGCTCCCCCTGAATCCTTGAGATCTTCAGGAAGAAAAGCTTTGCTGAGGGTGATAGGCCTTCAAAGATTGAACTCCAGCAATAGATGATTTCAGCAATAGCTGAAATGTTGAATGTCTGGAGTCTGGAAATATGTTGGCCTTGAACACTTTGAAGACTAAGGAGATCTAAAGATTTGAGAAGGCTTGATCTCCTTGGATGAGTGTTCTTCAGAATTCTTTTGTGACAGAAGATTTTTGAATGTGTCTCTGTAATCTGTATCCTCTCTCTGTATTGTGTGTGTTTTTTTGAGAGATCCAAAAAATCCTGTCTTTTATTCTCTGGTATAGAATAGAATAACATTCTCTGTCAAGTATAGCCGTTGGCCTACATTAATTGCATCCTTAATTGCATAATCTCTTCTGGAGGAAAGTCCACAGATATATTCCTTGAAAAATCCCTTGAAACTTGGTCCAGAATTGAATGAAAACGGCTAGGAAATCTCTGAATTAATTGCAGAATAACTCTTAACTGATTTGAATTTAAATGTAGAAACATCCTGGAAGTTATCTGTAATCGTCGAACTGAGCTCTGCTATCGTCGAGCTGAGCTCAGCGATCTGGAAACATACAGCAGCAAAATATCGTCGATCTGAGCTCAAAGATTGTCGAACTGAGCTCAGAGATAAAGATCCAAAGCAGAGTCAAAATCGTCGACCTGAGCTCACCGATCGTCGAATGGAGTTCGACGATATTATGAAGTTGAGCTCAGCGATCGTCGAATGGAGTTCGACGATCTATCGAAGTTGAGCTAGACGATCGTCAATCGGAGTTCGACGAATTGTCGTGCTGAGCTCGACGATATGACTTAGTCTCCAAACACAAAATCTTGGTCTTCAGGGCAGCTTCCAAACCTAGACTTCTAACCCTTAGACTCAATTCTAATTGACCTATTAAGCTATACAGGAGGTCAAGCAAAGGTTCCTAGAGACATAGTGATCCTGATCCAAATTAGTAATAGGATGTTCCAACACAACCGGAGATCGTCGATCCCAGTTCGACGAACAACGTCGATCTCAGATCGACGATCTTCGTCGGTCACAGGCAACCGGAGATCATCGATCTCCGTTCGACGATCTTCGTCGAACTCAGATCAACGACCTTCGTCGAACACAGAACCGGAGATCATCGATCCTAGTTCGAAGATTGTCGTCGAACTCAGATCGACGATCTTCGTTGATCTGGCAGCCGGAGATCGTCGATCTCAGTTCGACGATTTCCGTCAAACTCAGATCGACGATCTGGCAGCCGGAGATCGTCGATCACAGTTCGACGATTTCTGTCGAACTCAGATCGACGATCTTCGTCGATCTGGCAGCCGGAGATCGTCGATCTCAGTTCGACGATTTCCGTCGAACTCAGATCAACGATCTTCGTCGATCTGGAAGCGTTGAGTGCACTCAACGCTGTCAACACTACCTACAGAACTTCTACAAACATGAAAAATCTAATGCTACCTAACTTACTGGGCAATGACTACCAACATGAGGGTCAATTCCAGCACTCATCTTCACTACCCCAGCACCCGAACTGGGCAAACTTAACAGCAAGGAGGGAATAAGAAGAAGGCTAAGTACTACCCAATCCGAGATTAATATGCGACAATCTGATAAAAGTCAAGACTACAACGGCCCGACCAAAAAAACCTGTAGTTACAGAACTTGAGAAAGAAGAAAAAAACGCACAGGAGCATTCATGATTCAAGATCCGATGATTTTGACGGGAAACCAGAGTAAAATAAATGATCTCGGGAACATGTATGATAACAACAACTAAGAACATAGAAAGGGGAAAAGCTTGGCAAGGGTAGGAGCACCACTTGCCTCAAATTCCAGCGAAGCTTGGTTGGCCCCTTCCTCTCACTCGGCACCAGCAGCACAACACAAGACAAAACTTCGTCGGAGTGTAGGTCCAGGCGAGAGCAATCCAAATCCGCCTTCGAAATCGAATTCCGTCCAGAAATGATCCCGGAATCGCCGTCCGAAGCAAGCGGGATTGGCGGTTTTCTTTCTCTCGAACAGGCGGTGGTTTCTCCCGAAAATAGACAATGAACAGTCCTAAATTCTAGCCTAAGGCTATTTATAAGCATGTGCTTTTAAGAAATTTAATAATATATTATTAATTACTTGCACGAAATATCAAAATGACGCGAAAACCGAACCATCTCAGAAATTGACGAATTTCACACCGTAGCTAAATACCCACGCTACGAACGCAACAGCGAAGTCGAAATCAACTTTCGACGAACAAAACTCGGTTTATCACTACCCGAAGTCAAAACACAAGCATCTCCCGAGAGGCCTCACCGGTCACCAAAACAGACCTGGCTTGCTAGGGAATCTTGCCAAAAAGGCTACCAAAAATCACACAAGGAACCTAAAGAGCTAAGACCACGCTCTAACAAACGGCACATGCCGGAAACGCGTCAACGTAACGCCAAACTAGAATTAAATAATCGCAGAAAAATCGGGGGCGTTACAGTCTCAGCTCGGAGGTCCCACCTCTTACCCGGAAGAAACTGAAGATCTTCCCCTCCCTAGCCAATGCTGAGCTAGGTGCTTGTGAGGAAGAAAGTGGAAAAGTTCAACAACCTGATCCAGGCACCTTGTCAGTCTATTTATAGGCCTTTGAGTTTGATCTGCAAATATCCATACCGGACCGACCTGAAATGACCAAAATACCCTAGGTTGGGTCTGCCAACAGCCAAACTCCGTTGTTCTGAAGGGCTATACGTAGACCACAAGGGGTAGAAGTGTAAAATTACCTGGGGCAGAAGAGTAAAATCCCCCTTGGGGTTAAAAAGGTAAAAACAACTTTCCTCTCAGGCGGCGAGTGGGAGGAGTGACTAGAGGGCGAGACGATCCCACCTGTTCGTCTCGCCGACCTCTCGCCCTACTAGCCATCTCGCCCCCTAAAGCTTGCGTCCCTAAAGGGCGTCTCGCCTGCAGCATAGGACCCTCGTCTCGCCACCTGCGAGTGGGCCACCCGGTCCCGCTCGCCGACTTCTCTGGCCATAGCTGCTGGAAGGACCTCCCGCGACCAAATCCATACATGGACATATCACACCATTTCCTTCACAAATCCCCAAAGTTTAACCTTAGGGTTTGAACTAGGGTCCTAGGGCAAATCCACCCTAATACAACCCAAACTCCATGTGAGGGTGTTTAAACTAACCATGGAGCTCTGGCCCAAGTCCCAACACCGTTGGGTGAGAATTGACCCCTCTATGCCCTAATTGAACCCCTTAAGGGCAATATTTTGGTCTCACCAAAACCTGTCCAAATCAAATCCAATAGGGCTGAATTTTTTACCATAGTTATGTCATGACCCTAAGAGACAGTCACCAAACTTTTCGTGAGTTTAGAGGTCATTAGACCCCTTAAATAATTCATGCAAGGTTTATTAAATTTCTACAAAAACTTTACGAAAATGTTTTCCAAAAATTCCTATTTTTGGATATATTATAGGTACATGTAAGAGTGACCCCAACCAAAATTTCAAGTAATTTGGATGGATTGATTGACGGGGGCACTCAATTTAGTCTCTGGTCAAGCGTATGTATAGGCCGCACTATTTTGAGTGTTGTGGTCAAACCACTTACCAAAATGGTTTGAAATCAATTTTAAATTAAAGTAGAATTCAAGGGCTAAACTTTTCATGGTGGCCACTCTTTAAGGTTTAGCACTTAAGAGTCTCCTTTATCTAATTTAAAGGGGGCACAGAAAAGGGTTAAAATGTAAAACCTTAATAATCTTTAAAACCTGGTGTACATATCTAATCCGACGGTGATCGGATCGTATTCAATCTCCAGCCGACCGCAATAATTTCACCGACATGGAGCAACTTTCAAACCTTTTTGCCGGCCATCTGGCCATCTCCCTGGCCGGCCACCACCGCCACCACCTCCGTTGAGGTGAGGGCTATTGTCGGAGGGCGGCACAGCCGCCGGAGGGGCGGTTTCCGGCGAACCCGTGAGGTGGAAAAACCATGGAAATCTGGAATTTTTCTCTCACAATCGGGCTCAATTGAGCATGATTTCTCTCCTAAATGATCTAAGATTCCAGCCCATGAAGAAAGGAGTAGAGGAGGACCTGTTGGGAGAGCTGGAGTCGGGCCGACCGCCGCGCCACCATCGCCCGATTTTGTGATTTCTGGTGCTCTGCAACAACACTACCAAATTGCTCGAAATCGTCAGGGAAGATGTGGAAACGACTCCTCTGGTCCTAAGGAAGCTTTTAAGATTGTAAAATGGGGGGAGAGTAGGGGCCAATCATCAATTGTCATTAATGGCCTTGAAGGTGAATTTTGGCCAAGGTAAGATCCTCAGAATTCATCCACCTAAAGGATGAAAAAAACCTCTGGTCTCCTCTAACTGATGAGGGGAAGATGAATCAAGACTTTGGAATCAATTGGAGAGGAACTCTTGCTCTCCCATGGCCATTAATGGCTTTCTCTCTCCACTTTCTCTCTCTTCCTTATGGGAGAAATTAAATTCAGCCATTTTGGTGGCTGGCTATGATTATTCAACTCCTCACAACTGATGAGGGGGAATGTATCCATCAATTGGAGAGGCCGTTGGTCTCCCTTGGCCATGAATGACCCCCTTTTTCACTTTCTCTCTCCTCCATTAAAGAGAAAATGAAGTTTTTATCTCTCCTAGTCATCAAGGCCAATTTTGATGACTACTCTAGCCTAATGGCACTCCACTAACCCATATTATTCATGAAAATAAGGTTTTAGCCTAAGTGGATTGTGCTTGAGCTTGAGTTAGCCCATTTGAGTTAGTTTGACCTAGTACTAGGGTAGAGTTGACCTTAGTCAAAATGACCATTTGGGTTGACCCCAATGGATCCTTGGTGATCCATTGGACTCCCCTAAGGTTTAGGAAGGCTTAGATAGGGTTAGTTTGACACCTTGTAGGACACTTGACCCTTAGTTAGGGCACTTTGACCTTTTTAGGGCTAGGGTTGACTTGAGTCAACCTAGCCTCTTTGGTTGACCCCAATGGGTCCTTGGTGACCCATTGACCTTCCTTAGGGCCTGGGAAGGTCTAGGTGGGTCCCTTTGGCTAAGGGTAGGTCAATTGGTCATGTGTGAGCTTAGTTTGACCTAATTAGGGTTTGAGTTGACTTTAATCAACTTGACCATTTTAGTTGACCCTAATGGGTCCCTATGGCTCTAATGGACCCTTTAATAGGTTAGTGATGTTGTGGTGGGATCATGGAGTCATGGTGAAGCCCTATGAGAGTAATTGGATTTCTACTATTTGCAGACCAAGATGGTTCACACTCTAATTCCCAAGTTCACCGCAACCTTTTGGTACTTCCCAGGGTTTTGTCATGACCCATTCATGACAAAACCATTCTAGGGGTTTAGAAGTCTGAGGGATGTTATAGGCAGGGTCGTAGGCTTTCTTGGGGGAAAAGGAAAAGAGGTTGATAGTTTGCAAGACCCCGAGAGGATCCCGCTACACAGGCTCCCATTAGCTGACAGGGCTAGAAGGTGCACTCAGCCTCGAGTAGAACCGCTGTCAGGCTCTCTCTAGCTGGCAGGGCCGTATGCTCGCTTGGAGTGTAAGGGAATACCCCGAGAGGATCCCGCTGCTCAGGCTCCCATTAGTTGGCAGGGCTGGAAGGCGCATTCAGCCCTGAGTAGACCTGCTATCAGGCTCTCTCTATCTGACAGGGCCGTATACTCGCTTGAGAGGAAAGGAAAAGAGGTAGGTAGTTTGGAAGACCCCGAGAGAATCCCGTTGCGCAGGCTCCCATTAGCTGGCAGGGCTAGAAGGCACACTCGGCCTCGATTAGACCTACTTACTGCCAGGCTCTCTCTAGCTGGCAGGACCGTAGACTCCCTTGCGGGGTAAGGGAATACCCCGAGAGGATCCCGCTTCTTGGGCTCCCATTAGCTGGCAGGGCTGGAAGACGTACTTAGCCACGAGTAGACCCACTGTCAGGCTCTCTCTAGCTGGCATGGTTGTAGGGTCTCTTGGGGGGAAAGGAAAAGAGGTTGGTAGTTTGCAATATCCCGAAAGGATCCCACTGCGCAGGCTCCCATTAGCTAGCAGGGCTGGAAGGCACACTCGACAACGAGTAGACCCGCTGCCAGACTCTCTAGGTGGCAGGGTCGTAGGCTCGTTTGGGGGGGGGGGGGGGGTAAGGGAATATCCTGAGAGGATCCCGCTGCTCAGGCTCCCATTTGTTGGTTGGGCTGGAAGGCTCACTCGACCTCGAGTAGACCCGCTGCCAGGCTCTCTCTAGCTGGCAGGGTTGTAGCTCGCTAGGGGGGTGGGGGAAGGAAAATAGGTTGGTAGTTTGCAAGACCGCGAGAGTATCCCGCTGCGCAGGCTCCCATTAGCTGCAGGGTTGGAAGCGCACTCGGCCCCGAGTAGACCCACTGCCAGACTCTCACTAGCTGGCAGGGCCGTAGGCTCGCTTGGGTGGTAAGGGAATACCTCGAGAAGATCCTGTTGCTTAGGCTCCCATTAGCTGGCAAGGCTGGAAGGCAGACTCGACCCCGAGTAGACCCGCTGTCAGGCTCTCACCAGCTGGCAGGGCCGCAGGCTCGCTTGGGGGGAAAGAGATGAGATTTGAGATTAGAGTTGGCACCAAATGGACCTATTGGCCAGGCTCCCACCAAGCTGGCTGAGGATAAAGGCTCGCCCATTGACGAGGACATGAAGAATAACCAAATTGGGGGCCACTCCCGCCATTAGGCTCTCACCTAGCTGAGGGAGCAGTGGGGCCTAGGACAAACATCGCGAAGAGTTTCACTAGCAAGCTTCTGGGTAGCCAGTACTCGTTCTGAGTTGAAGGGGGGAGCCCTGGGCCTCTCGGCACATAGCATTTCAGCAGGGCCTGATCGATGCTTTTTTCCACTTGGCAAGGGCATCTAGCGCGCCTTTTCAGCACACCCCTCTCGGCAAAGTTTGTTTGGATAACCCACGTTGCGTGGTTGGGGTTGTCATCTAAAAAGCCTAAGGCGTATGCGAAAGCGCCAAGGCGCGTGCAGTGGACATGAAATAAAAAACGCGAGGGGATGAGACCCTCTCGGTAGGGGCCTTTAGGCGAAAGCCTTTTTGACAGGGCTGGCTCGATGAATCCCCACTCGATGGGGGCAGGTCCGCGGTTATCGCCTGAGAGCCTAGGGTTCTAGCAGAATTGCGGAAGCAGTCCGCCAATGACAAAAAATAAATAAAAAAGGCACAGCTATAAGACATTCCGACAAAAGCAAAAGGAAGTTAACTTTTATATATACCATCAAAAAATTACATGGTCTCAAGAGGTCTGGCCCCATACATCAGTTCAAAGAAAATTCAAAAGGAAAAATTACAAAGCAAAAAGAGGTGCTAGGCAAGAGGTGGTTAGGCAGAGTTGCGGGAGGTCCCACTGGAGGTCCCGCTGGAGGTTTCGCTGGAGGTTTCATTGGAGGAATCGCCGCCGGACCGTTGTCCTGGCCAAATATGTGGTGGATCTTTGCCCGGAGAGCTCCCTCTCCCGCGGGAGTTGGCGGATGGG